>OW240912.1:71769941-71782385 GCA_933207985.1 Pelobates cultripes
GCCACCTGAGGCTCTTAACAGAGCGCTTAGGCGGCTGCAACATTTAAAGGGCCGGCCCTGCAGCGGCCGGTCTTAAAATAATTTAGGGCGGCCTGGGGGGCAATTGTCTCCCTGCCCCCCCTGGCCCAGCCCGCCCCTGGTGTGTGTGTATTTATGCCCTTATGCGTGTGTGTGTGCATTGTGCATAGGAATTTGTTTATATTGTCTGGCCCCCAACAGTGTCTAAGGGACCATGAACTGGCCCCCTGTTTAAAAAGTTTGAGGACCCCTGTCATTATGTATGTATGTATGTCATTATGAATGTATGTCTGTATGTATGCATGTATGTCAGTATGAATGTATGTCTGCATGTCATTATGAACGGATGTCTGTGTGTATGTGTGTATGGATGTCAGTATGCATGTATTTCAGTATGTATGAATGTATGTATGTCTGTCAGTATGTCTGTATATATGTGTGACAGATCTCTCTGTCCTGAACTTAAAGAACCGTATTCTTCATTCATTTGTTTGATTCGTGTTTCCCCGTTCCTGTGGACTCTATGCCGTTCCCTTTCTATATATCGAATAAAACTACCGAACGGCCGGCCACCCAGTAGAGAAGTGTGCTGCTGGTTAACCTCCTGCCCCCATTAGAACGTTGAGGTTAACCGCAGACACCTCTTAATTGATACGGTAGTTGGGTGGCCGCCATTCGTATACCGAACATGAGGTCGCGGCCATTTTAAACACGCGAACGCGCAGCGGTGTTCAACGCCCAACTCATGGAACTCAAAACGGATGCTTTTTGGCACGAACACCGCTGAAACCGCCGACCTCCCTTCTTGTTCAGTAGAAAGTTTACGAACGGCCCTATATTCGGTAGTTTGTACACGAATACACCATACCCCCAGATAGGCATCCCGTGGAGCCCATTCGTATGAGAGCTGACTTTGTGAACACTTTGGCTCCACGGCGATTGGACCATGTGCATAGGATCTGAGCCCTATTCAGTACTTTGGTCCGCTCAGATCCTAGCTATCTGGGGACCCGTTGAATGCCTGTAGTATGTTGTAATATGTAACAGTTATGTATTTTTATGTCTTTTTGTTATTGTCATCTAAAATGGCGTTTAGGCTCTATCCTGGGAGATAATTGAATTACTTCACAATTATCTGCCCGGGCAGAGCAAAGAGTCCCAGGTAATAAAAGGGGAATGGCGTGTAACCTGTGATGGCTGTTACAATGTCCTTGTCACAGTCTCCCATTTGGTCCCCTAGGGGACTTTCACTGATTCCTATTGGATTATTGCCTAAATGCAATTCATTAAGTTTAACAATTATTAAAACTTCATTTGATTCTCAAAGGGCCAGCAATCCTCTCCTTTCTTAAAGCTACAGTATTGATACTTTAAAGATTCTCCGTTTCTTCACTATTGTAATTAGGGAGTTTTACAAGCTGCAGTTGAGTTCCAATCCAAATCACCCAAGTAGCGTAACAGTGTCCACCAGATGGGAGACCTGCATTAAACAAGATTCCTGCTGACCCTCAATACGGAGCTTTGTCTCGTCATTGGGGGGATTATTCATATTGGAGCGCTCAGTGGCTACCTCTGCATTCGGTAAGGGAACGTCCTCTACGGCAGTAACCCCTCTCCTACCAGGGGAGCCGTAACAATATGCATGTATGCCAGTATGAATGTATGCCAATATGAATGTATGTCTGTTTATGTATGTATGTGTGTATGGATGTCAGTGTCTGTATGTCAGTATGTATGAATATATGTCTGTCAGTATGTCTGTATGTATGTATATATGTAGGTAAGCCAGTATGAATGAATGTATGTCTGTGTGTATGTATGTTTATGTCCTCATGCATGTGTGTCTGTATGTATGTTAGTATGTGTCTATCTGTCACTATGTATGCCTGTGTGTCTGTATATGTGTGTATGTCTCAGTATGTATGCCTATATGCGTGTATGTCTGTTTCAGTATGTGTGTCTGTTAGTATGTATCTGTGTGTGTGTGTGTGTGTGTGTGTGTGTATCTGTGTCCTTTTGTATCAGTGTGTGTTTTTGTGTCTGTGTGTGTATTCCTGTGGGCGGGATTTGGAGGTGGACACTGTGAGCGGGATCGGAGGCGGGCCCCAGGAGGCACAGACCCTGAGCTGAGTTATGGGCCCCAAAATTTCTGGGGGCATACACACACACACACTGACAGGGGCACACACACACACACTGACGGGCGCACACACACACACACACACTGACAGAGACATAGGTACACACACACTGACAGGGGCATACACACACACACACACACACACTGACAGGGGCATCGGTACACACACACTGACAGGGGCATACACACACGCACACACTGACAGAGGCATAGGCACACACACACTGACAGGGGATTAGGCACACACACACACTGACAGGGGCATACACACACACACACACTGACAGAGGCATAGGCACACACACACTGACAGGGGATTAGGCATACACACACACACGCACACACAGAGGCATAGGCACACACACACTGACAGGGGCATACACACACACACTGACAGAAGCATAGGTACACACACACAGAGACATAGGTACACACACTGACAGGGGCATACACACATGCACACACTGACAGGGGCATAGGCACACAAACACTGACAGGAGCATAGGCACACACACACTGACAGGGGCATACACACACACACACTGACAGAGGCATAGGCACACACACATTGACATACACACATACACTTTCTCAAACACAAATTTAAATTTTTTTTGTATTTTTATCCACCCATCCTCCCTACCTTTTGGGAGTGCTGAGTGGACGTTCCCTGGGGTCTAGAGGGGCTGATCTCTTTCCCTGTGTGAGAAGAAGCAGTAATCTACCCATCCCAGGTGCCCTGGCAAAATTTTTAGTCGCCATGGCGATCTGGCACCTGCGGTTTGTTGAGCCCTGATCTAAGGAGTGGCCAGTGAAGTTATCACTAGGCTGTAATGTAAACACTGTATTTTCTCTGAAAAGACAGTGTTTACAGCAAAAAGCCTGAAGGTAATAATTCTACACACCAGAACAAATTCAATAAGCTGTAGTTGTTCTGGTGACTATAGTGTACCTTTAACCCTGTGCGACTGTGCGTGGAACCCGTCACGGAGGATCGGCGGTACTCTCCATGGAAAATCCGACATTGGACCGCAAGAGGTAAAATATTTTATCGGATGTATTCTGACATAGGACTACTAAGGCTTCTCTCAGAAAAGCATTGGATTGGACAGAAGTCATCATAACTGATGACTTAACTGGAGGCGGAACAACTGCTTAATGGAAATTAAACCAGAGCTGCAATAAAGGTTGTTTTTATTGGCAGTTTTAACTATTATTAAAAAAAAAAACTATTATTGGTGCCTCGTATTGTTGGTTCACACACTCATGTACATTGACATGTGAACGGCGAGTGCCAGTCGTATGTACGAACGTACAAACGTTCTTTTGCCCTTTCTTTTCAGATTGCGCTTGCGCTGATTCATCGCATGAGCTGTCCTTATGCGTTCCATTTGGTGTTTCTGTGTGTGTCTTGGTAAGAGATTGACACTGTTTCTGTTTTTATTTCTTAATTATTTTTTCATTTTGTTTATTTTATTTTCATTTTTTATGTTTATTTTTAATATATTGTTTATGGTTTTTATATCTTTTCTTTTTTTATTGCTTTATTCTTCTTCCTTTATCCTTTTTTTATTATTTTCATTTATTTTTATTACTTATTTTTTGTTTATGTTTTATTTTTATTATTTTTATTTCTTATTTAGTTGTATTTCTTATGTATTTCTATCATGATCTTTATCTTTATTCTTAATTTTTCTTTAATTTTCTCTTTGTTTTCTCTTTACTAGACATGTGCAATTCTTTTCGTTCCGAATGTCAGTTCGGACTAATTTCAGGTCATTCTGACATTCTGATACTTCCGAATGTCCGAATAGCTGAATTGCCGAATTTCGGAAGTGCCGAACCGAACTGCCGAAGTCCCGTAGCACAGAATGTCGGAATAGCCGAAGTGCCGAATTTCGTATTTGACAAATAGCTGAATTAACGAAGCACAGAATTGCCCAAGTACTAATATACTAACTAATATCCTAATAGTACAAACCCAGTGGAAGAATGAAAAATGTTACACTGTATACCAGATTAAAAAAAAAGTATACTTACAACAATCAAGTAACACGTTCATATAAAATGTAAATTACTTAGCCAGTCAATGGATGGGAATGAGTAAGTAGATAACTCCCTAATTCCAACGGTATTAGGGAGCTATCTACCAAAAGGCTGAAAGACCTAAATTAGTCTTTCAGCCACATTTACTAATACCAAGTAAAAATTACTTAGTATTAGTAAATTTTGCCCCTACTCACTATACCACGAGTAGGGGCATGTCTAGTAAACAGTGAGCAGCCTGCGGCTGCTCACTGTTAAAAAAAAAAAAAAACCCCAAAAAACCCCGAAGTGAAAACCCCCCCGAGCTGCGCAAGTGGGGGCTTTTAAACTGAAGGGGGGACTATTTCTCCCCGCCCCGGCCCCCACCCCTGAGTGGGTAAAATATTTTGACGGATGTATTCTGACATAGGACTACTAAGGCTTAATGCTTCTCTCAGAAAAGCATTGGATTGGACAGAAGTCATCATAAGTGATGACTTAACTGGAGGCGAAACACCTGCTTTATGGAGATTAAACCAGAGCTGCAATAAAGATAGTTTTTATTGGCAGTTTTAACTATTATTAAAAAAACAAACTATTATTGGTGGCTCGTACTGTTGATTCACATGCTTATGTGCATTAACATGTGAACGGCGAGTGCCATTCGTATGTACAAACGTACAAACGTTTTTTTGCCCTTTTCGAGATTGCCCTTTCTTTTCAAATTTCGCTTGCGTTGAATTATCAGATGGGCTGTCCTTATACGTTCCGTGGAACAGGAAAAGCTTTTGTGTGTTCAACGTTACCGGATGTATCTCTTCTTTGCATTACCAAGCGTTTATTTGTATTTTTTTGCTTTTGTTTTGACTTTTTAATTTTATTATTGTCTCCTGCCTCTCCAACCTTTGACACACAGTGGTAAGCCATGGATCATTGTATGTGTAATCTGTATGACTAGTGTTAATTACGTATGTTGATGAATTTTAATTAAGTGAATTATTGGTTAATTTGTTTGCACTTTTGATATATATACACTTAATTTTGCCTTGTGGCGTTAGCTTGAAAAAAACCTCTTAGGATGTCGAAACGTTCTTTTTTGTTCCATTAAAACTGCCTGCTGCTTTAATACTGTGTCTGGGAAATCTCTTTGTTGCCTTCTCAAAGAACATGTCACAAAAATTTATGGATATCACACATAGAAAGTAACACAAATGAGTGAACTCTATAGAAAATTGGGTAGTTTTATGTTAGAGTAATTATAGGGGAACAAGCATGACATATTTACCTGAGGTAAATTTTCTACTCACCAGAGCTACATTTTCACCCTGCAATGGCTAGTGGCAAGGGAAATTTTGAGCCTTGGACATAAAGTCATAAAAAGTTATAAATTAATAGCTGATGGATCTCAGCCTATGAGCTAAGCCATTTGACAATGGCAGTATTGGAGGGGAGCTGTGCTTGGGGGTACCCAGGTAAGAATTCAAACCATTCATACACTGCTTGACTCCTTACAAAGGGGGAAGATCAATGCACTCTTTGTGTCATACCCACTAAAGCAAGTTGTGGTGTTCCTTCACATCTGCTGCTCTAGGTCTAGTTGTCCTGCTGATAAGTGTGTTGCTGCTCTAGGCACCATGACCACTTCAGCTTGTTGTAAGTGGTTATGGCATTGCCATACTGTCTCTGTAGTCTTCAGTTTAGTTTTATTGTGACAAAATAGGGATTTAAAGCACCTTGTAACTTCACCGTGCAGCCCTGTCTAATATATGTGAATTACACCTCCCAACATGTAAAATGAGACTCACAGGTGCTGATCCCTGGAAGCAAATGCTTGCATGTCCAAAATGCATGCCTGTCTATGTAATGACTGTTGCTGGGGAATCAGTTATCATCACAAAGTCTTGCAAGCACTTACACTTGGGCAGTGCCTGCAAGTCCCTCCATGTCTTCACTGACATACAAACTCACCGGTATGAGTTAAAATTTCAGGGACTTGGCATACTTTGAAAAACCTCAGAAGGCGATATGCCTCCTTGAGGTATCATTATCTTTTTTTTTTTTTTGAAACATAAGACTACAAGTACAGTATAATACAACAATAAATTATATGCTAAAATGGCTATGGTGCCTGGAGTTTCTCTTTAAGAATCAGAATGTTTGAATGGACTGTACCAAACGGGGCAAACCCAAACTGAATATGGGGCCAATCGGACTGCAAAATCTGGCCATACCAAATGCTTAAATCCGGGGCAAGAACTTCAGTTGCAGGACTTGATTTAAAAAAAAAAATTAAAATGGTCAGAGCACCACCTCGGTCATTATATTGCATGGTGTGGGAAAATTGATTACGATTTGCGATAGCTTCCATAGCTTTCCCAGCTTTCAGAGCTCCCACCTCCTCACTATTATTAGGGTGGGGGAGCAGTGAGCAAAAAACGCTGCCCCAGATGACCAGGCAAATACCTTGTTTGCCTCGATTTCTGGGAGCCCAAGAGCTGGCCACCTTTGGGCTCCCCCAGGGCAGGCAGGCAGGCGGGCAGTCGGGCGAGCTGCGAGGGAGTACTTTTCCCTGAGCTCTCTGCGAGGGAGCAGAGCAGAGAGTTCACGGGAAAGTGCTCCCTCGCTGGCCGGCCGTCTGCCTGTACATACGGCCTCCTCTCTGCCCAGCAGCCCCACTGGATCCCAGGTGAGAAATCCACCCAGCTATCCCAAACGTAGGGAGGCTGGGTGGATTTAAATAATAATTAAAAAAAATAATAATAATAATAAATGTGAGTGTGTGTTAGTGAATGTATGTGTGTGTCGGTCAGTCTGTGTATGTGCATCTGTCAGAGAGTGCGTCTCTCAGTGAGAGTGTGTGTTTGTCAGTGAGTGTGTGTCCGAGTAAGTGTATGTCTGTCTATCAGTGTGTCAAATCAGTGAGTGTGTGTATGTCACTGTTTGTCAGTGTATATGAGAGTGTGTGTCTGTCACTGAGTGTCTGCATCTATCAGTGAGTGTGTGCATCTGTCAGTCAAAGTGCGACCTTGACAGGAAGGGGTGGGGAAAATTTAAATTAGGGCGGGAGGCTGCCCGAGCACCGTCCTGCCTAGGACAGCACAAATCCTAAATACACCACTGTGGGGGAGTAGGAAGGGACTTTAATTTAGGAGTCTGTATGGGTGGTGGGGGGGCATGCTATTATTATAGCCCCCACCTGCCACTCATGGGTGGAGGTTGGGGGACACTAGGTTCCCCATCTTTATTAGTAATATTATTGTCCCCACCCAATGCCCATGGATGGGGTCAATAGCTACCCAGTTGCTAGTTTTAAACATATAGCAGATATGCACCAACTTGCCACATGTCAAAATTTATCAACAAAAAAAATCTGTAACTCTTCTATAAAAAAATATATATATATTTTTTTTGTATACAATCTCTGGCATCTGAGAAATTCCTGTGTAAAATATTGATCATAAAAAAATATATTAAATATAATAAAAGGAGAGGAACTGTATTAGTACTGCCATTTTGAAGTCCACATTGAGCCCGTTTGGAGACAGGTTGTCTAGATTAAATATCCACTTCATCTCACATTTGCCCAATGCAGACTCCACACCCCCTATTTGTATTTTTTTATAAAAATCAATAAAACTGGGATGTTTCACATAAATAAAAGTAGAAGTTAAAGGAA
Source organism: Pelobates cultripes (assembly GCA_933207985.1). Classification (NCBI taxonomy): domain Eukaryota; kingdom Metazoa; phylum Chordata; class Amphibia; order Anura; family Pelobatidae; genus Pelobates; species Pelobates cultripes. Next base: position 71,777,801 of record OW240912.1, read on the forward strand.
CACTATAGTCACCTAAATTACTTTAGCTAAATAAAGCAGTTTTAGTGTATAGATCATTCCCCTGCAACTTCACTGCTCAATTCACTGTCATTTAGGAGTTAAATCACTTTGTTTCTGTTTATGCAGCCCTAGACACACCTCCCCTGGCTATGATTGACAGAGCCTGCATGGAAAAAAAAACAACTGGTTTCACTTTCAAACAGATGTAATTTACCTTAAATAATTGAATCTCAATCTCTAAATTGAACTTTAATCACATACAGGAGGCTCTGGCAGGGTCTAGCAAGCTATTAACATAGCAGGGGATAAGAAAATCTTAATTAAACAGAACTTGCAATAACGAAAGCCTAAAAAGGGCTCTATTTACAGGAAGTGTTTATGCAAGGCTGTGCAAGTCACATGCAGGGAGGTGTGACTAGGGTTCATAAACAAAGGGATTTAACTCCTAAATGGCAGAGGATTGAGCAGTGAGGCTGCAGGGGCATGTTCTATACACCAAAACTGCTTCATTAAGCTAAAGTTGTTCAGGTGACTATAGAGTCCCTTTAACATTTTCTTAAATTTATGGACTCCCCTAAAAAACCTTTTTGGGGTTTCTCCACTAAAAATGGAGCTTTATCAGAGTCCTGCTTTAAAATGTACCAGTGTTTATTTGTAATATGTTTTAGCTGTTTATAATCCTTATTATAATTAAAAATCATTGAAGCCGTTTCGTTCTCTTTATTTTTACTTTTAAGTTCTGTTTTATACGTAAGAAGGTTGTCCCTTTCTAGTTGTCTAACACTCTGAATTTCTTGGTTTAAGTGCTCTAGTTTATAGCTTCTATCTAAAAATAGTTTTTTTAAAGAAGTTCCGTCTGGATATCGAACTGATCCACATCTGTATAATTCCTTTTTAATCTAAGGAACTGTCCCTTAGGGATATCATCCAGTCAAGGTCGAAAGTGACAGCTATTTTTATGATTGTAGCTATTCAAAACTACGTTTTTGAATAAAGTGCGTGTTTCAATTTGATCACTTTCGATATAGATCTCCAAATCCAAGAAATTAATTCTCTGTTTATCTATTTCATTAGTTAAGGGAATAGTCCATAGATTATTATTTTAAAAAGATAAAAATTCTGGGGGCGGGGTCTGCCTCTCAAGATGACTGGATCCGTTTGCTAGTAGCATCTGCTAACTTGAGCTTTCAAACTGATTAAACTACCCAAGTTAAAACTACACGCGGTCCAAGGCATGCAGCAGACTACTATGCTATCTTAGACTTTGTTTACAGCCCTGAAAAGCACTGCTCTGGAGCGGTAAATTCACCTACTGAGCCTGTGGACCCCACGGCTGGGAGAGGCGGCCAATCTCCTACCTGGGACAGTGCAGCTCACAGCAACTGTCCTGTTGCCCTGTAACCGGTCCCCTCTGGATCAGCGGGGGATATCCCGGTCCCCGCCGGGGAAGCTTACTTCTGGTGAAAATCGACCCGACTTAAACCAATTTTGAGACCACATGTTGAGCACAAGATGGCCGCTAAGCAGAAGCCTATCTCAACTGTCAAAAGTAAAGACAAATAAGTCAATGGGACCTGATGGAATACACCCAAAGCTATTAAAAGAGCTTAGTGGTGTACTAGCAAAACCATTAACAGATTTATTTAACCAATCATTGTTAACAGGTGTAGTCCCAGAAGATTGGAAGTTAGCGAATGTTGTGCCCATTTACAAGAAAGGTAATAGGGAGGAGTCGGGCAACTATAGGCCAGTAAGCCTTACTTCAGTAGTGGGGAAAGTGATGGAAACCATGTTAAAGGATAGGATTGATGAGCATCTAAAAACACATGGATTTCAAGATCAGAGACAACATGGGTTTACTTCAGGGAGATCATGCCAAACTAATCTTATTGATTTTTTTGATTGGGTAACTAAAATTATAGATCAGGGTGGTGCAGTAGACATTGCTTACCTAGATTTCAGTAAGGCTTTTGACACTGTTGCACATAGAAGGCTTATCAATAAACTGCAATCTTTAAGTTTGGATTCCAATATTGTTGAATGGGTAAGGCAGTGGCTGAGTGACAGGCAACAGAGGGTTGTAGTTAATGGAATATATTCAAGCTTGGACTTGTCACCAGTGGGGTACCTCAGGGATCTGTACTTGGACCCATTCTCTTTAATATTTTTATTAGTGATATTGCAGAAGGTCTTGATGGTAAGGTATGTCTTTTTGCTGATGATACTAAGATATGTAACAGGGTTGATGTTCCAGGAGGGATAAGCCAAATGACAAATGATTTAGGTAAACTAGAAAAATGGTCAGAATTGTGGCAACTGACATTTAATGTGGATAAGTGCAAGATAATGCATCTTGGACGTAAAAACCCAAGGGCAGAGTACAGAATATTTGATAGAGTCCTAACCTCAACATATGAGGAAAGGGATTTAGGGGTGATTATTTCTGATGACTTAAAGGTAGGCAGACAATGTAATAGAGCAGCAGGAAATGCTAGCAGAATGCTTGGTTGTATAGGGAGAGGTATTAGCAGTAGAAAGAGGGAAGTGCTCATGCCATTGTACAGAACACTGGTGAGACCTCACTTGGAGTATTGTACACAGTATTGGAGACCGTATCTTCAGAAGGATATTGATACCTTAGAGAGGGTTCAGAGAAGGGCTACTAAACTGGTTCATGGATTGCGGGATAAAACTTACCAGGAAAGGTTAAAGGATCTTAACATGTATAGCTTGGAGGAAAGACGAGACAGGGGGGATATGATAGAAACATTTAAATATATAAAGGGAATCAACACAGTAAAGGAGGAGACTATATTTAAAAGAAGAAAAACTACCACAACAAGAGGACATAGTCTTAAATTAGAGGGACAAAGGTTTAAAAATAATATCAGGAAGTATTACTTTACTGAGAGGGTAGTGGATGCATGGAATAGCCTTCCAGCTGAAGTGGTAGAGGTTAACACAGTAAAGGAGTTTAAGCATGCATGGGATAGGCATAAGGCTATCCTAACCATAAGATAAGGCTAGGGACTAATGAAAGTTTTTAGAAAATTGGGCAGACTAGATGGGCCGAATGGTTCTTATCTGCCGTCACATTCTATGTTTCTATGTTTTTACCTCCCTAGTGCAGAAAGCCAGAGTTGGGTGAGACACTTCAAGGCAAAGTTTGACAAGCTTTGCCAGGAGTTCTGTCACCGTGTAAGATTCCACCAACATCCACCCATTTCCACTTGGGTTTTGTTTCACTGGCACTGTTAGTTAATAACTTCATTTTTTTTTCACCAAGATGTGAATTGTCAGGAATTTGAAGTGAATTTGAACTTTGAAGTCAAAATAGCTGAACATTGTTGATTTTCTAATTTAGCCATCATGACCTTAACATTTAAAGTAATTTTGAATTCATGACACTTTAACCCGGTGTGTGAGGAAGCAGTTCGTATCATCAGATTTCATGCAGCCCCTGTGCAACTAGAAACGGCAAAGAAACTTAAGCACAAATTTTATTATTTGCCAGCTCTCCAATTGGTTAAGCTTTAGTACCCAAACTTGTAAGGTTTACTTTGACTTCCTGATAATTCACACTATAGAATAGCATCTTCTGAGCAAAGCCTGCATCACCTCCCACCTTTAGGAGGTATTAATTCTGACTTGGCCTAGTACCACTGACAGCTGTGCTGCCAACCCCACTCTGGTTTGCCCATGCGCACAACACATCTAACAAAGTATTTTATGGGCACTTGATCTCTGATGTCTCCATAAGTAGGATCCCGAGGACCAATCCTGGTAAGGCGGGCCAGAACCCAGAATCTGGGCCAGGTTGAAAGTATGCCACCTTATGTTCTTGCATTTATAGCTTGTCTTTCTAAAATTACACATAGATGGTCCCCCTATTGTACAGCACTACAGAATATGTTGGCTCATTATAGATAATAAAAATAACTAACATTTTCAACTGTTCACTTATTTCCTTCTAACCACAGACTGCACCGTAAATGAATGTTACCCCTCATCAGTGACAGACAGCAGTACACACTTAGAGAGCTCTCACTGTTTTAGTAAGTTTGTCAGTCCCTGGCTCTCACTCAGGGAGGGGACACTCAGGATGACACAGATGGCAGTGTACACTCAGTGAGCACACTGTGTCAGTAAGTTTGTCAGGCTCTTACTCAGGGAGGGGACACTCAGGCTGACACAGGTGACAGTGTACACTCAGTGTCAATAAGTTTGTCTGGCTCTCACTCAGGGAAGGGACACTCAGGCTGACACAGATGGCAGTGTACACTCAGTGAGCACACTGTCAGTAAGTTTGTCTGGCTCTCACTCAGGGAAGGGACACTCAGGCTGACACAGATGGCAGTGTACACTCAGTGAGCACACTGTCAGTAAGTTTGTCTGGCTCTCACTCAGGGAAGGGACACTCAGGCTGACACAGATGGCAGTGTACACTCAGTGAGCACACTGTCAGTAAGTTTGTCTGGCTCTCACTCAGGGAAGGGACACTCAGGCTGACACAGATGGCAGTGTACACTCAGTGAGCACACTGTCAGTAAGTTTGTCTGGCTCTCACTCAGGGAAGGGACACTCA
>OW240912.1:71782485-71809425 GCA_933207985.1 Pelobates cultripes
CACCAAGACTGGCTGACACCCTCTACCCCCTCACACCAAGACTGGCTGACACCCTCTACCCCTCACACCAAGACTGGCTGACACCCTCTGCCCCTCACACCAAGACTGGCTGACACCCTCTACCCACTCACACCAAGACTGGCTGACACCCTCTACCCACTCACACCAAGACTGGCTGACACCCTCTACCCACTCACACCAAGACTGGCTGACACCCTCTACCCACTCACACCAAGACTGGCTCACACCAAGACTGGCTGACACCCTCTACCCACTCACACCAAGACTGACTGACACCCTCTACCCACTCACACCAAGACTGGCTGACACCCTCTGCCCCCTCACACCAAGACTGGCTGACACCCTCTACCCCCTCACACCAAGACTGGCTGACACCCTCTACCCCTCACACCAAGACTGGCTGACACCCTCTACCCCCTCACACCAAGACTGGCTGACACCCTCTACCCCCTCACACCAAGACTGGCTGACACCCTCTACCCCCTCACACCAAGACTGGCTGACACCCTCTGCCCCCTCACACCAAGACTGGCTGACACCCTCTGCCCCCTCACACCAAGACTGGCTGACACCCTCTGCCCCCTTACACCAAGACTGGCTGACACCCTCTGCCCTCTCACCAGGGCTGGCTGACACCCTCTGCTCTCTCTACCCCTCTCACCAGGGCTGGCTGACACCCTCTGCCCTCTCTACCCCTCTCACCAGGGCTGGCTGACACTCTCTGCCCTCTCTACCCCTCACACCAGGGCTGGCTGACACTCTCTGCCCTCTCTACACCTCTCACCAGGGCTGGCTGGACACCTCTGCCCTCTCTACCCTCACACCAGGGCTGGCTGCACACCCTCTGCCCTTACTCCCTCACACCAGGGGCTGGCTGACACCTCTGCCCTCTCTACCTCTCACACCAGGCTGGCTGGACACCCTCTGCCCTTCTACTCTCACACTGGGGCTGGCCGGGACAATTCTCCTGCCCCTTCTCAGCCTCACAATTCAGGCTGGCTGACACCCTCTGCCCTTCTACCTCACCAGGGCTGGCTGACACTCTCTGCCCTTTTTACCCCTCACACCAGGGCTGGCTGACACCCTCTGCCCTCTCTACCTCTCACACCAGGGCTGGCTGACACCCTCTGCCCTCTCTACCCCTCACACCAGGGCTGGCTGACACCCTCTGCCCTCTCTACCCCTCACACCAGGGCTGGCTGACACTCTCTGCCCTCTCTACCCCTCACACCAGGGCTGGCTGACACTCTCTGCCCTCTCTACCCCTCACACCAGGGCTGGCTGACACCCTCTGCCCTCTCTACTCCTAATACCAGGGCTGGCTGACACCCTCTGCCCTCTCTACTCCTAATACCAGGGCTGGCTGACACCCTCTGCCCTCTCTACTCCTAATACCAGGGCTGGCTGACACCCTCTGCCCTCTCTACTCCTAATACCAGGGCTGGCTGACACCCCCTACCCTCTCTACTCCTAATACCAGGGCTGGCTGACACCCTCTGCCCTCTCTACTCCTAATACAAAGACTGGCTGACACCCTCTGCCCTTTCTACCCTTCACACCAAGACTGGCTGACACCCTCTGCCCTCTCTATGCCCACACCGGGCTAACACTGACCACCCTCTCTATCCCTCACACCAGCGCTCGGTGATGCACTCTGCCGTCTCTACTCCTCACACCTGGTGCTGGCTGACGCCCTCTCTATCTCTCAAACCAGGGCTTGGTGACACCCTCTGCCCTCTCTACCTCTCATACCATCTCCCCTTCACACCAGGGTTGGCTGACACCCTGTGCCACCTGGCAGATTCCTAACACCAGGTGTAATTTACATTGTATGCCTGAGAATTCAGACTTTAGTGAATAACCCTGTTATGTCACTGCCATGGAATTGTAAGGAAGTATATTGTGTACTTTGATTCCATAAGTCTGCATAACATTATTATTATTATTATTCTTTATAAAGAGCTAACAAATTCTGTAGCACTGTATAATAGGTGGACTAACATGTAATTGCAACAAGAGTTAGACACACAGGAACAGAGGGTGTTGAGGGCCTGCTCAAACCAGCTTACATTCTAGAGTGAGTTTTGTTTATCCAAGGCATGGGTGGTAAAGCATAATTGGAGTTGTAATTCTACAACGACAGGGAGATTGTACCATGTGGCCAGCCCTGATCTAAGGATTTCAGTGGGTGACTATTGATCCTGCCATTGGTTGGCATTGGGTAACGCTTCCTGTCAAAAAGCATTGTATGCTTAAAGTTAGTAGTGTCCAGCTATGCTTACTAGGCCACCGATTGCCTGTGTTCAACATTTCTAATTAATCTTGTTGTCTTGAATACAAACTTCTTTGTATAAGCCTTTGGATTACTGGTTAGAAGGTACAATAAAAATCCCTCAGGCATTAATAGCTAATTTTTTCTTGCAGAGTGGTTTTTAATCATAAGCTGTATTAAAGAACCATTTTGCTGACTGGGGTCTGCAATGCAGCAAAAGAAAATGGGTCTCTGACATGAAGTTAAGCATTGTTGTTAAGTTGCTGCAAGTCACCATTAGTAAAGCCTTGTGGCAATGAGCTGACTGATCGAATTGTTTCACTGCCACGTTTATATTAATAGAGATAACCAGTGATTGGCAACGGCTCTTTGGGTATTGGGAAGGAAAACAGCTAAAGTCAGCCTGGCCAGGAATGTTTCCTGCCTCCTTTTTTGCTTTCTATCTATTTCTGTGTTTGTATCCAAGTGCTGCAATGCTGCAGAGCTCCACTATCCTTCCCTGACAAACACAGCCTGGATGTGTGTTTGTTACTGTAAATGTTATTGAATGGGAGGAGGGGAAGGCCCGAAAAGGCAAGCGGAAGGAGCTTAGAGGAAGGTTGGTGGCTCCACATACTTACATTTAATAACAAAGAAAATCATTCTCATTGTTCTTATCCTTACTTGCTTTCCAGCCCCACCTAATGTACACACAAATGTTTTCCTATAGTAAAATTAATATGATGGCTGCAGTAAGCACATTTTTAAGTTGCTCGTGGTGTGAATGTTTTAAATGGTATATCAATATGCTGTGTTTGCCTTCCATGTGAAATCTTCTCAATATCTTTTGTTCAGAGATCAGTGTTATAAGCTTGACAAAGATGGCAGTAGATATGTTTGCCCTGTTTGCTGAATGGAATGAGTTTTTTTTCACGGTGATATCACTCATTTCCTAACAAGGTTTACTATCTTCATTCCTCTGCTAGTTGTTTTCCAGCATGCTTTTTAATACATGTACTGGAAGTTACAATGTGTTTGTCACTGTAAAACCAAATATCTTCTAGGGGGTCCTTAACAATTTGTGATGGTTTAAGATTCTAATTACACTAGAGTGATATTTAAAAATAAAAATGTAAACGGCTAAATGTTCATGGAGGAAGATGCACGTAACTGGTCTCACATCAGATGATGATGAGTTTGTAATTACATTATTAATGATAAATTATGTATAGACTAAGTAGTAAACCAAATTCCATAAGTATGGTTCATTGACATGTCTGTATGCAGCTAAATGAACTCTTTTAACTGGAAAAAAAATGTATGTCATCTCTATCAAAGAAAAATAATACAATTTTGCTTACAAAAAAACAAAAATCAGTGGCTTGATGACAATTTTTTTATTGTATTGGAGCCTGGCCCACTTTTCCTTTGTTTTATAGTAATCCTTTCATGACTAGAGGTCACTGTTATGTTGCCCTGCAGGTCAACTGCCTGTGAAACAGGTTATTCAGTTGCTGTTAATGCACACTGCTTGTGCTTTACTGATAGACACTTTAAGGTTTTGCTTGCTCGTACGGGTTGTTTGTGGCATTCGTCAACATGTTGTGTAGAGAAATGAGCCATTGTTGTGTACAATTTGCTTTTCACTATTTAATATATATATATATATATATATTTCCATCTCAATGTTCAAATATTTTTCTATATGACCTTGAGGGATATTATATCAGAATTTGTTTTTTCATTTATTAAAATTTATTTAATTTTTTTAGAATAAAGAATCCTACATTAGTAAACAAGTATTTTCTTACATAATATGCATTTTTTATGCCAAAGGTACATTCCCTCAGTTGTTTCAGTTAACAGAATATTTAGCAAGTACTATATCAAATGTTTGATTGGTTCTTTTCATTTGTAAACTGATTAGTTATCCCTAAAAGAATTAAACATACAATTAAAGGGACATTTAAGAACGTGAACCACTACCACTTAAAGGGACACTATAGTCATTAGAACAACTACAGCTTATTGAATTTGTTCTGGTGAGTAGAATCATTACCTTCAGGCTTTTTGCTGTGAACACTGTCTTTTCAGAGAATGCAGTGTTTACATAACAGCCTAGTGGTAACTTCACTGGCCACTCCTCAGATGGCTGTTAGAGATCCTTCCTGGGTCATGGCTGCCTAAAATGCATCCAAACATTTAGTATCTCCTCCCTCTGCATGCAGACACTGAACTTTTCCTCCTAGAGATTCATTGATTCAATTCATCTCTATGAGGAGATGCTGATTGGCCAGGGCTGTGTTTGAATCATGCTGGCTCTGCCCCTGATCTGTCTCTTTGTCAGTCTCAGCCAGTCCTATGGAGAAGCATTGTGATTGGATCAGGCCACCACTTCTGATGATTTCAGCAGACAGCTTTTTTTTTTTTTTTTTGAGGCAAACAGCATGCAGATCTACAGCTTCTGGCTTGAATACAGTAAGAGGTTGCTATATTTATGGAGGCATGAGGGGCCCGGGGGGCTAGATGGTGGTTTTAACCCTATAGGGTCAGAATACATGTTTGTGTTCCTGACCCTATAGTGATCCTTTAATGTAGGGGTTCTGGTGGAAAAAGCATTACAGGACCAACGTTTAACGTCTTCATACTCTGCGTGAAAACACCAAATGCTACCCATAGAGAAATGTTGGTATAATGCATCTCTATCAGGAGATGCTAATTGGCACATTGCGGCAGTGCCATTGCTTTTCTATGGGAAAGCAGTGGATTGGCTGAGATCGTTAATGATGGTCAGCCGGGACAAGACTTTTGCAAGGGTTGGAGGACTAAAAAATGTAATGGGTTTTGTAATAGCATGTTTTAAATAGTGATTGACATTATTTTGCTCTCTCATTGTTTTTTTGCAAGACAATCGTACTCTTGATATATTTGTGCGTCAAACTCCCTGTCCTGTGCATTAATTCACACTAGAGCTGTATTATTTAATAATGTGTTAGTTGTTGGGAATTCAAGGTGAATTTATCATTTTAAACTAAAGTAGCCAAGCTGAAAATATAACTGCCTTTGAGAACTTAGTGGGAGGTTTGGGGCATTAAATGATAATAAGTATGCTGTGTGTTAAAAATATACTATATTGAAGTTACAGTATTCTCTCTCCCTTGCTTGACTTAATGGGACACTATAGTCACCCGAACAACTACAGCTGAATGTAGTTCTGGTGAGTATAATCATTGCCTTCAGGCATTTTAATGCAAAAACTGCCTTTTCAGAGAAATATGCAGTGTTTATATTAACCCTGGGGACACCTCTAAGTGGCCACTCCTCAGATGCCCACTGAAGGTTCTTCCTGGCTCAGTGCTGCTCAATGCATCTCTATAAGGAGGTGCTGATTGACCAAAATGGTATTTATCTTCCTTATCAGCAGTTCTTACAGTAAACAGTTTAAGAAAATATGGTATTATGTCTAGAGAGGGTTTTTTGTGTGGCTTTTTCATTTTTTTAAATTCTTTTTTAAATTTAATTCAGTAGTCCTTTTTAAAGGTGAAAAAATGTGGATTTAAAAAAAATAAAAAAAATTTTAAGCATATTTGTGTTAATATGGTTATTGTTAATGGTTTGCAGATCCAAGATGAAATCACATTGTCATTTTGTACTCTATAAAGAGTTTTCATATTTTTTATTTTTTTTTAAGTAATTGGAATTTGTGACAGTCTAGTGTTTTCACCTTGTGATTCCATGGCAGAGACATGTATGACAGCGAACATTTATTAAAGGGACACTCCAGGCACCCAGACCTCTTCTGCACATTGGAGTTGTGTGGGTGCCAACTCCCACTACCCTTAACCCTGCAACTGTAAATATTTCAGTTTTCATAAACTGCAATATTTACCTTGCAGGGTTAACTCCTCCTCTAGTGGCTGTCTACTAGACAGCCACTAGAGGGCACTTCCGGGTTTATACACATTTCGTGTGCTATAGCGTCGCTGGACATCCTCACGCTATGTGAGGACCTCCAACGTTGCTGAAATCCCCATAGGAAAGCATTTTTCAATGCTTTCTTATGGAGAGGTCTAATGCGCTTGGCCAGGTATTGCCGCGCATACGCATTAGGTCTCTCCCCACTGCCGGCCGCGCATGTGCAATCAGTCTCCCCCGCCGGATTATGTCATTGGACTTTGAACCAGCACCGAGGGATATCGGTGCTGGATACAGGTAAGTCACTCACTAAAGGGGTTTTAACCCCTTCAGCAACTTGGGATGGCGGTGGGAGGGAGAGGGGACCTGCAGTGCTAGGAAAACGGTTTGTTTTCCTGGCACTGGAGAGTCCTTTTAAGCCCTTATGAGAACATCTAAAGCACTTAAGCTTGCTTGTAGTACTTAAAGGGACACTATAGTCACCAGAACAACTACAGCTTATTGAATTTGTTCTGGTGTGTAGAATCATTACCTTCAGGCGTTTTGCTGTAAACACTGTCTTTTCAGAGAAAATGCAGTATTTACATTACAGCCTAGTGATAACTTCACTGGCCACTCCTCAGATTGCTGTTAGAGATCCTTCCTGGTTCATGGCTGCTTAAAATGCATCCAAACATTAAGTGTCTCCTGCTTCTGCATGCAGACACTGAACTTTCCTCATAGAGATTAATTGATTCAATTCATCTCTATGAGGAGATGCTGATTGGCCAGGGCTGCGTTTGAATCATGCTGGCTCTTTGCCCCTGATCTGCCTCCTTGTCAGTCTCAGCCAATCCTATGGGGAAACATTGTGATTGGATCAGGCTACCACTTCTGATGTCGGCACACAGCTTGTTTTTCTGAGTCTAACAGCATGCAGAGTTACAGCTTCAAGCTTGAATACAGTAAGATTTTTACTATATTTATGGAGGCATGAGGGACCCAGGGGGCCTAGATGGTGGTTTTAACACTATAGGGTCAGGAATACATGTTTGTGTTCTTGACCCTATAGTGATCCTTTAAGAGCTTAACAGAGTGTCCCCTCTTTCTCGTAAATCAGGGCTGTCCAACCTGCGGCCTCCCAGATGTTGCTGAACTAAAACTCCCATGATTCTTTCAATGAAACAGATAGTCAGGGGATCATGGGAGTTGTAGTTCAGCAACATCTGGGGGGCCGCAGACCTCTGTCTTAAATTGTACCTTCCCCAGCTGTCAGTCAGAAAGCTAAGAGTATGCTCTTCCTTATGTGACAAATTACTCTTGGAGGGCACTTTGGTACTCTTACCATAACCTCTACAGCCGGCAGCAAAAGTGCAGCAGAGGAAAGCAAATATATATATATTTTCCCCTTACCTCCATTGTTTTATTCACCCCGATCAAGCTCTGTGTTGGGTTGGTAAAGCCTTTTGTTGATCTAAATTGCTGAGTGGACAGCACTCCGGGAATACAGGGTTTGGGCAAATCACAACTGCATGTTTAAATTATTTGGCCTTTATTGTTTTCTTTGAGTGTTCTTCTTTTGGTTTGTTATTGTTACTATGTACCGAACTTATGAAAGGTGTCTTTTCTGAAATTCCTTGCATTCATGACTAAGGCATTTTTGAACTTGTGCTGTTACATTGTGCTTTCCTGTTAAGAGACACAATAGACACCCAGACCACTTCATCTCACTGAAGTAGTGTGGATGCAGTGTCCCTGTCCCATTAAAGCGGCACTATCACTGTCTGGTGCCTTTACAAATTTTGCAAAGACCCCTGACTGTTACAACACTGTTGGGGTCTGGTGGCCGTGCTGTGGGGAAGGTAAAGCTGAGTTCTACTTGCCTGAACCTGTCCCTTGCTTGCGTGGCCATCTTCTTCTGGCAGATCTTCAGCTCCTGGTATGGGACTGTGGGGACAGCCTAATGAGCATTAGATTCCCCCCTGGTCTGATGTTGGAGGAGGAGACCGAGCCAGTGCAGAGGGACTGGAATTCGTTTAAATGTTTTAAGGGGTTATTAAATCCTTAAATTGCCATTGTGGGGGTAGAGGGGTGGTGGTAAGAGGGGGGGGGGGAGGGAGGGGGCAAAGCAGAGGAACACTTTAGTGTTAGGAATACAAAGCTGTATTACTATAGTGTCACTTTCCCTAGTTAGATTCAGACCCCTCCTTGCCATTAGAACAAAGGTTTTAATTCGCCCTTATCCAGGCTGCCTTGGCTGCTCACCTTCGCCTTCCCTGGCATTGCTTCTTCTGCTGATGCTTAGCCTAATTCTCGTCACAGAGGAACATTCGGGGACCTGATGCCCATACAAATGCATCCCATTCTTCTCATAAGAAAACATTGAAATTTTCACTTATTGGTCCTGTTTATTAAATTGCTATACATTTTGTTAGGAGCTCAGTTAATATTTGGAAATTATAGGACAAATATTGCAGAAGCAAGTTATGGTTTTAAAGCTAAAACTTTACAAAATACGATCTGCCGAGACTATAACTTTAATAACGGTCTAGGAATCCAAAACAGCCTCCTCCATTTATACCTTTTAATATACAAGATCCTATGGGAAAGCATTGTGATTGGCTTAGATCGGCATTCCTGATGATGTCCGCCAAGGAGGCAGATCAGGGGCAAAGCCATCACCAGCAGACTTGAATAAAGGTAAGCTTTTACTAGATTTAGGGGGTTTATGGGAGGGTGGGCAGAAGACTAGATGGTGTTTTTAAACACTATGTGGTCAGGGACACATGTTTTGGGTTCCTGACCCTATAGTGTTCCTTTAAATCTGCCCCTGTTACCTCACTGTCCAGCTGCACAAATAATTTGATTTAGCGTGGCCATCAAGTTTACCAGTCCTGCCAAGAATATGCATAGCATAGAGAAGCAGATCTTGACTCATGTGTCTGTTGCGTTCTGACTTCTTTACAGGAAACCTTGTGTTCTGACCATTAAACAGCTGTTTAAAGGAGCAGTTTATGCACCATGACAGTTATACTCTGTTGGAGTAACTGGTGCTGGTTCTGTGTCAAATATTGAACAGTATTTATTAACTGGGTGTCAATTGACACACTCAATTTATTATTGTCACTTACTCATTCACATGTGGCAAGTGAGTGGTCCAGTTCGGGGCATGTAGGGGCACTAAGCTAGGGTCAATTCTCTCAAAAATACACACACACAATTGTGCCGGTATCCTGTTGGCATAATAATCACGATAACTGGCTGTAAGCTTTTTTTTTTTTTTTAAAGCTTTTGATGTCTCCTTAGGTAGGTGGCAATTCCTCTGCATATATATGACAGAGAAGTCTTAACCCTTCATTTGTTAAAGCAAGCTAATAAAATGGTATACAGACACCAGCGAATCCTGAAATTTAATTTGCATTTTGATATTGTGTATGTATATGCACATATTACTGAAAGCTGACATGCCACTTGTCTGTTTGTTTTGCATTTTTATGCAATATTAAATTTGACATGTCCATATACAATTAAAGGAAAACTTTAGTGTTAGGAATACTTCTTTGCATTCCGAACACTAAAGGGTACCTCTACCCTCCTCCCCTCTGGTGTCAAGTAAAGGGTTAAACAACCCCTCTTTTCACTTCCTGATTCCAGTGCTGAAGTTCCTCAGTGCTAGTTAAGGCTCCTCCTCTGCCGATGGGTGAGACCTAATGCACATGCTCCGCGATTGCTGCACGCATCTTAGGCTTTTCCCATAAGAAAGGATTGACTCAATGCTCTCCTGTGGGGTTTTAGAAGATGCTGGACATTCTCATGCAAAGCAGGAGGACATCTAGCTTCATTTCACTGAGTCAGCTGGGAGACAGACACTAGAGGCCATCTTATCCCTGCAATGTAAACATTGCTATTTCTCTGAACCTGCAATGTTTGCAGCTGCTGGGATAGGGACAGTGCACCCAGATGACATCAGTGAGATAAATTGGTCTGAATGCCTATAGTGTCCCTTTATTTAACTGCAAATAGGATTATTCACTTACGGCTGGTATCTTTAAAAATGTGGCAATTTTTATTAAAACTGTATGCCAAAATAGCCAAATTGAGGGGTAAAATGTCAGCTATTTTTTTTTTCCCAGTTCACTTTGGCTGACATATGGCAAGTTTATTTTACAATTTCCTTCAATTTGCATATTCAGAAACACTCTTTCAGTATATTTGAGCCAATATGTCGAAAAAATTTATTTTTAATGTTCAAATGTTTAGTAGATATACCGCCAATGAATACATACATGCATATTTTCATGTATGTATTCATTGGGAATATAGTTTAAAATAGATTATGAAAGCTGCAGTTCTTGACTGTAGTCCTTGTAAGCTCCTCCCCCTCAGAAGAGACTAAGTCTCTTTACAATGAAATAACCAATCAAGCTGACTTGGTCCCTACATGTACGCGCGCTGGCTTGTGCACAATGTTGCATGTACGTATACCGGGCCGTGCGCGGCTGTTCGTGCACGCACGCGCACCCGGTCCCATGTGCACGGATGAAGCTGCTGATCTGAGGTCTGTGGGGGAGGCAGGCACACTCAAGTAGAGCGTGCCTGCCACTTCTGTTGGTTCAGGGGAGCTAATGGAAGTAGGAAGGAATCCTCCATGGCTGTTTGTTTGACAGCCAGGGGGGGAATTCCCTGGTTAATTTATAAAAGTGCAGATTTTTCATAGAAATCAGCACTTTTATAAACTGGGGTTCTTTTACAAACTGAAGTTCTTTTGGGGTGTGGAGTGGTCCTTTAATAGTTTTAGATATATAGAGATCCGCACCAACCTGCTAAAAATAAAGAAAAAGTGTTAAAACTAGACTTGAAACTAGACTTGAATGTAGAAATCCATTAAATTAATCTTGTTGTTTCATAACTCAATCCACTCCTCTCCAGTGGGCCACTGTCAGCTTGATCTGGGAGTCATGGTAAATAGAGTAAGCACTCACTATGGGAACACCAACTATGCAGTTGACCCTGCTTGGGAACACTTACTGCAGGGCCATCACCCCCATGAAATGGGCATTCTTGCTTCATTGCCAAAATATCTGCTTCCGAACGGTGTGACATCTGTCATTCTATTCTTCTTTTACTCCTGCAAGCACTGCACATACTTGCTAGAGGAATATCATGGAAATAATAGCATAATGTGCTGTATTTGCTATGCAGCAGAGCAAAAGAACCACCTTAAAGGAGGCCTCTCCTGGTCTCACCATCAGTCCTCGTATATATTTTTAGGTTGTTGGCATTAAAGGACCACTCTAGGCACCCAGACCACTTCAGCTTAATGAAGTGGTCTGGGTGGCAGTCACCACATTTTTATACAGTGTTTTATTCTTCAAATCTGCAAGCATTTTTGTGAGCATATTGTAGAAATTACATTTTCCAACTTTAACAAAACAAATTTGTTTTATTAGAACAAATGGGTATCAACTTTCCTCTCTAAATGAGTAAACCACGCATATTTTATATATCCGTCTCAAATTAATTTTATGTGAGCACTGTTCGTGAATTGTGTACGTGTCGTCTGTATAATGCAATACCTTTGATATTTATTTATACTCTCTATATTTGTCAGCCTGTAATTTAGATGTATAGAGGTGGGTAGGCGATGTAATGCACTGTCAGTTTGGCCTGTGGCCATGTTTTGGGTGTGGAGATCGTTAGGGTGTACTGCAAACCTTTAGTGTTTTACTAGTTTATAAAAGTTTTGCTAATTGTTGCTTTAGTATATACTGTTCTGTTGGTTTTAGGAAAGAACACCATCCCTGATTCTTCCCTAACCCAACACTCAAATGGTATTTGGGATTAAATGTGTATGTAATCTTGTATTTTATGGTGCTGTTTGTCATATTTGAGTATAACCCTTATCTAAGTAACATAATGTGACTAAGATATATGTATATATTTTTTTATTTTTTATATAAATGCCCATAGGCATATTTTTTTTTTTAAGTACAGTCATTTATTTAGGTGTTTTGTTTTTTTTAATTACATTTTTTCCCTCTTGCGTCGTGATGCTGAGAGGTGTGGATGGAAAAGGAAGACATACGTACTTGAAACCCCCAACTCTTATAGTTATAGTATGACAAAAACGCTGTATAATGGGAGATAGTAGAAAAAATGGTTACCGTGTAAGATTTAAAGACTGTGATTCTCAGAGGAATTTTAACAGCCAAATTAAAGGAAAATGACCTGAAATTTCTTTAGCAAATTTAAAATATTGATGTGCATGTGCTTTTCTGCTGTATATGTGGCACTTACTGGATTAATTCTCTTTTAAAGACGACCTAATCGCAGCTAATTCCAAAGGCCACTACTGCAAACTAATTCTTCTTGACCTCTCTGCTGCCTTTGACACCGTTGATCATGCTCTCCTTCTTCAAACTCTTTAATCACTCGGTCTCTGTGACTGTCTTCTCGTGGTTTTCCTCTTATCTCTCCCAACGCTCATTCACTGTGTCCTTTTCTAATTATACCTCCTCCTCTCGTCCTGTCTTGGTTGGAGTCCCCTTCTATTTTCTTTTTATACTGCCTCTCTTGGCAAACGTATTACCTCATTTGGATTCCCCTACCACCTGTACCTTGATGACACCCAGCTATGTCTCTCCTACCCAGAACCGCTGACCTGCAACGTGTCACTGCTTGCCTTTCTTCCATCTCTGACTGGATATCCTCCCGCTTTCTGAAACTCAACCTCTCTAAAACTGAACTCCTTGTCATTCATCCTCCTCTTTCGCTCTCCCTTCAAGTTAGTGGTATCCACATCAGTCCATCCTTGCAAGCGCACTGTCTTGGCGTCATACTTGATTCTGGCCTCACCTTTGAGCCAGTATGTTGCCAAATCCTGTAGATTCCATCATAAAAACATAGCCCGCATCCACCCCTTTCTTACGCAAAATGCTACCAAGGAGCTTGTCCATGTTCTAGTAATTTCCCACATGGATTATTGTAACCCTCTCCCAACTGGTCTTCCCAAAAGCAGTATTGCCCAGCTACAGTCTGTAATGAATGCTGCCGCCAGACTGATTTTCCTCTCTAGTCGGTCCTCTCACACCTTGGTCAGTCCTTACATTGGCTTCCTGTATCCCATAGGAGTAAATTCAAAGTGCTAACCCATACCTATAAAGCATTGAACAATTCTAGCCCCTCTTATCTCATCACAGATCCATAGGTATGCCCCCTCGGTCTTTTCGCTCTGCACATAACCTTCTCCTGTCCGCTGCTCACACCCGTACAGCCAACACGTGCTTGCAGTCTCTTGCTCTCTCCTAAAGAAGAACATCACTCTTTCCTCAAGCTCTGCTTCACTCCCACTTTATTTGATTGCTATTTCCTATACTTTTTTTTAAATCTTTGTTTTTATTGAGGCATATGATAAAACACTACAGAAAGTAGAGCAAGGAGTTAGTGCATTTAAAACATATGCTATGCATAACATAGAGAAAGCAATATCAATGCTGGCACTCCCGTATATATAACAGCTTCTTTTTTATATGTGTTGTAACGATGTATTACTGTGCAGGTTAAACAGGTAGAAACAATTTAGTTAATGTTAATAAGAGTAGTCGAGCCTTACGTAGCTTATATGGTAAACCGTATTCTACCCACAAGATTAATGAAACACTCTGCGTAAATAACAAGTGAGGTTAAGGCATGCTGGGGAAGCCTACAGTCGTCAATATTTTGTGGTCTACATGTGAGTGTATGTATGCTCCGTCAGAGTTAGGCTACGTAGCGTGTTAGGCTTCCCTGGGCATGGGGCAGAATATGAGAAAACGAAAGTAAAATTAAACAGGCTTAGTCGAGCAGCTAGTACCAAACCGATCTACCCCTGCAAACTGTGGTTACTGGTTAGGTGACAGACAGAAAACATATGTCATAATGGCAATGTGATATCGGTGAAGAATCCAAAGTGTAAAAAGTGGGCCACAGGCCTGAATTAAAACATAAAGATAAATCTTTTGGGTGATGCTTAGCAATGTCACTTAGACTTCGTCACTCGGTTTGACTTCTTGTAGGATGGGACTGAATGTCAACCAGTCTCGGCATGGCTGTCCCCGCAGGCTTTTTAGTAAGTTGTGCCTTAAATATGTTACTGGAGGTTGACAGTCTATTAAGACTCCAAGCCTATGTAAACACAGAGTTTCTCTGTTGCGGGGGCTTTTGGGGTTAACAGTGGCAGTGTCATTCATGACCTGCTCATGGGGAGATGGGGGGGTTCTGTGTCCCAGCCAATCGGCCTTCAGCCAATGGGGAGTCACAGGTGCCGCGGGATTGCGTAGTGCTGAGGTGTATAGCAGGCGGGTTAAAGACCTCCTCCAGCCCCAGGCCTATGTGGAGGGTGACATCTGTAGGCCACAGACTCGCTGGCTCCAGGAGGCTGAGTCTTTCCCTTGACGGCGCATCAGTGAGGTCTATGCCGCCGAGGTATTTTCCTCTGGGCCCTCGGCCCGGTTGGGCGTTTAACATGGGGAGTTACTGCTTGCCGAAGAGCTTTGCCCGAGAGAGCCCATTTTCCGCCTTTCATCCCTTCCGCTCCCCATCTCTTTCGTTGTGGTGGCTGGTGCAGGCGCACCTCCAATTTTGCTCGTTAAGACTTTGGAGTGTTTGCTCCGTCGCGGCATGTTGATTTTCTGGAGGCTGCAAGGGTTTGCACTCTGAGAGGAGCTTGTCCGCCATCTTGTCACCGCCAGTCAGGCTTTGTCTGTGTTTTGTTGCAGGGATCGGCAGATGTCTGTGCTTGGTTTCAGCGTGGACCAGGATGACCCCCACCGGTGGTGCACCAACTCTCCCCACAGCTTATCAACCTTCAGTGTAAGGCTCCGCCGTCGGTGTCTGTTGCCTCTCAGGTCTCTGCTGACCACTCGAAGGTACAGGTTGGGGCGAATTTTAGCTTTTTAGTAGCTTGTTTGCAAGTTTCTGGCAGGAGCCCGTCGAGTGTGCGACCAGCCAGCATGGCGGTCCAGCCCCGCCCCCCTGTACTTGTGTTTTATACCCCACCTCCTATAGACTGTAAGCCCGTTTGAGCAGGTTCCTCTTCAACCTATCGTTCCTGTAAGTTTTCTTGTAATTGTCCTATTTATAGTTAAATCCCCTCTCAAAATATTGTAAAGCGATACAGAATCTGTGGCGCTATATAAATGGCAATAATAATTAAATAAATAATGGAGTGCTTTTTGAGCTGCACGTTTCTGCTCCAACCAGCTTAAATTTGTTTGCATATTCACAGGTAGGGCGAGGATGTTGTAGGGAAACTATATACACACCAGAACCCCCTACAGCTTATTGTAGTGGTTCTGCTGGCTATAGCATGTCCTTGCACGCTTTTCAATGTAAATGCTACCTTTTTAGAGAATATTTAGTGTGTACATTTACATAGTAACACCCTCTAGTGGCAATCACTCAGACGGCCACTTCAGTGCTGTACTTTGTGCAGAACCTGTGTTCAGCATGGAGATTGTGAACATTTCCCATAGAAGTGTTAACAATCTTCAGTGTTTTTTCTCTTAGCTCTGTGAAATTCTGTGTGGAGTTATTCTTTTAGAGTGAGGAGTGCTAGGATTAAGGTAATAGGAATTCCTGTTCAAGTCTTTTTCTCTAATGCCCCGCAAATATAGAAATAAATGTATCAGGTTTTTTTTTACTGTGTTAAAATTACCTTTAAGCAACAGTTTTAATAAAAACTGGCAAACCTTTAAATGCTTGAAAAGGTTTAGAATATTTTACAGAATGACTGTATCATTTGTATCTGATGAGTATATGAACCAACCACATTCCTCACAGTGTCTCCTGCTTGCTGTGGCTATTTTTATCTAAACATAGAAGTTGTGGGCGGGGTGGATGCTTGTTTGTGGCTCACCCGGCGAGTAATTACATAGGTTTTGGTTGCTGTGTGTCAGTTGTTTGCATAATGTCCTGTTTGAGTTTTCATTGCTTTAATGTAGGTTTGAAGAAGCAAATCAGGTACTTGTATGTCTTGTTTTCAATAAATAATTTTCTGAGAACAGGCGTATAACTGTCTAAATACAGGGATATTTTACAGTGGTAGTTCATTCATTTTTTTGAGTGTTTTGAAATTTTAATTTTTTTTTTTTTATACAATTTTTCTTTTTTATTGAGTGGTAAATGCGTCAGTCATACAAATTTTATTTTATTACTGGCATTTATAAAGCACCAACATTCCACAGCGCTGTACAGTTAGGAAAAAGACAAACACTGTAAGAACAAACCGATACAACAGGTAGAGGACCCTGCCCGTAAGTTTACAATCTAAAGGTTAAAACCGGTGAGATGAGACAAGAGAATTTGTATGTGATGGCAGAGATAAATATTAGTATAACCATGTTGTATGGGAAAAAAAACACATATACAATATAGTAGCATATCGTGTTGCAGTAAAGTAAGCATGTATAAACTGTTTGATTATAAAATATATCGCTAAGAAACTTATTTTATGTATTTTACTTGAATGATAATGTAGGTTCAATGTACCAAGTCTCAGCTTAGACGAAAACAATGGAAATAAATGAGTTTGCATTCCTAATGTTATAGTGTTCCTTTAACCCCTTAAGGACCAAACTTTTGGAACTTTTGGAATACAAGGGAATCATGACATGTCACACATGTCATGTGTCCTTAAGGGGTTAATGAAACTACTTCCAAATGTTGAACAACATATCACCTGGGTAGGATTTTATTTTTAATTTGAAGAAATGTGAGAAACTGAGCATTTTTATCCCTTTTCCATTTTGTGGAAAGGTTGCAGAATGCAATGTATTAGAGAAATGTAGTTGAATAATGCATCATCAAAATGTCTTCAGGTTGACTGCATATGCCATATGATTTGTCAGTTACAACTAAACTTGGAGTTGCTTAAAAAAGTATTTAAAAATAGTAGTTAAAAATATCTTTTGAGTATAAAGTTTTACATTGATTTATGTAAGGAAAAGATTAGCAGCTGTGTTGCTTTAATAAACGTTCAATCTCTACTAGTTTGCCATATTGAAAGAGAACGAAAGTGTGCTGTAGGTTACCAACCCCACGGTACTCCGTCATAAGACACATCCTGGATAGCAGATACAATACAGAGCCGGAGAGAAAGGAATTCAAAATAACCAGCCATGATTAAGGAAACAAAGAGAGTAAATTCCCCAACACTAACTACAAACTCAGCTCCTGAAAGAAAAGAATCTGACAGGAAAGAATGACATCCATTAAACCTAATTATTTACAAAAAAAAGCAGTCTGTGCATAATAGAAAAGGGCCTTCATAACAGGAAGATTGTTTTGGTATAAAACAGCGGTTCCCAACCCATTCCTCAATTATCCCCTAACCGTCCAGGATTTAGGGATTACCCAGTTGTGTCTAAGGTGCTTTTAGAAAAAAACACTTTAGACACAACAGGGTAATCCCTAAATCCTGGACCGATAGGGGGTACTTGAGGACTGGGTTGGGAGGCTCTGGTATAAAGGGTCACTTTTGCGGTCTCAAAGAAGTGGCTTTGGTGCAACTGTCCTGTCATTTTACCCATTCACAGTAAAACATTGCCGTTTTGCAGAAACCGCAGTGTTTACCTTGAAGAGTTAAACACAATTCCAATAAATTTTACACTGGCAGCCACTGGAAAGGCTTCCCCTTGCAATTATCCTGTAAAACTGTCATGTGATGTTTCAACCCCATTGGAAAGCATTGATTCAATACTTTCATAAGGGCAGCTTGGATGAGTGTGCCATTTGCCTCTATGAGGGACACTGGATTGGACCATCACAGAGTTGGTCCTGCCTCGTGTGTGATGTTGCGGGAGGAGGTTTAAGCAGTGTTCAGGGAGGCTTGAGGCTGGAAAAAGGTAAACAAAAAGCTATATATTACTATTTTTATGGCACATATTGGGAGGGGGAAACACTTCTGTAACTACAAACAGGAACACTTAAAGGACCAATATAGGGGTCAGGAACACAGCCATGTATTCCTGACCATGTAGTGCAAAACCCACCATTTAGGTGGCTTGCCCCCAGAAAAAAAACCTTATTTCAAGTGCCGCACGGGTCTGCCAGTGCTGGCCCTGCCCCCGCCCCCTTGGTGACATCAGAATTGCCGATTTTTAGCCAATCCAATGCTTTTCCATGGGGAGAGTATGGGCATTGAGGGGTTATTAATACACTGCATCTGGCTACCATATCCCTCTACCTCTACAAAGTAATAAAGTAGCACCAAATTAACTCTCAAATCCTGCCTACGCCACCCTATATTAAGTTCACTGACATGCCACCACCAAAGAACTTTTGATAAGTGTACTCTGGGGTACCCAAATGTTGTTCCAACAACAAGGTGCTGCTCAAGGTGTTAAAGGACCACTATAGGCAGCCAGACCACTTCAGCTCAATGAAGTGGTCTGGGTGCCAGGTCCATCTAGGGTTAACCCTGTAGCTGTAAACATAATATTTTCAGAAAAACTACTATGTTTACACTAGGGTTAATCCAGCCTCTCTAGTGGCTGTCTCATTGTGAAAAAACAGTGAGAAGACACTGAGGTCCATAGGAAAAGGGAGGAGAGTTCCCCACCACAGAGGGAGCCCGGCACTGGAGAAAGGTAAGAGTTTAACCCCTTCAGCCTGGCAGGAGTGGGGGGGGGAGGGACCCTATAGTGCCAGGAAAATGAGTTGTTTTCCTGACACTAGTGGTTCTCTAAGTCATTCAGCTCCAGCAAGGCTATTTTGACTAAAGGGGTTTGTTTTCCTTCCTGCCATAACAGACAAAAATGCTAAGCAAAAAAGAAAGATTTCAGGCAACCCCTGCAATGCTGGGACAGAATCATGCCCACGATAATGACACAGTGCATTGATAAAAGATTATGTACTCAGAGCACATAGAGTGTGAAAACTGTACAAATTACTTCCACCAAAATCACCTGGACATGTGGACTTAAACAGACAAACTCACCAACCTCGTACTAATGAAAGGAACTCAGGGAAGTTGTGCGTTAAATATTATTCTGTCAAGCAGAAATGCAGGTCTGACTTAGGAACTAAGTGTCAGGGGTATCCCTCCGTCCACCCATTAGTAATCTGTTACAACTGTTTTAGAACGGTTTGACAAGTTCCCTGGGTGCCAGCACTGCATTGTTCTTTGGCAAGAGATGCTGAATGTCTTCACTAAGCTAACTAGGTCTGAAAAAGGACCGCGTTCATTGGCTTTTTGGCAGATTGTAAAGCAGGCCTGCTTTAAAGGGATGCTCCAAGCACCCAAGTGGTTGTTATGCATCTGAATTTTACCTGGCTTAGAAAAATGGAAAACATACAGGGTTATTCACTGTGAGAATTGCTGGGAACGAAAAGTGAATTTAAAAAGTTAGGCAAATATAGCTGAATTAGACATTTATATGTAAATATTAACCCATTATGCTGTGTTGAGGAGTAAGTGTTCATACATTTTATAGCATTGCACTCTTACTCGGATGTTTTAGATGGAGGGTCATATTACCTAAACACTGGGTTTTTTCAGTTTATTTTGTTTGATATTTTGGAGTGCCCATTTGAGAGGTTTTTTTTGTGTCTGTTTTATTTCTGTTTTCAGTTTGGCTGATATTTTTCACTTTCATTTTTCTTAAAGTAGGATGTAGAGTTTTTCAATGGCCTTAAAGGAGCACTAAAGGGTCAGAAACACAAACATGTGTTCCTGACCCTATAGTGTTAAAACCACTATCTAGCCCTCCTGGCCCCTCTTTTCCTACACAAATATAGTAAAATCTTACTTGTATTCAAGTCTGCAGCTCCTGGCTCTGCCCCTGTTTGCCTTTGAACCTCTCTGTCTGCTGACATCAGAATTGTTATTCTGAGCCAATCACAATGCTTCCCCATAGGATTGGCTGAGACTGTGAAGGAGGCAGATCAGGAGCAGAGCCAGCATAAGTCAAACACAGCCCTGGCCAATCAGCATCTCCTCATAGAGATGAATTGAATCCATGAATCTCCTCTGAGGAAAGTTCAGTGTCTACAGGAAGAGGGTGGAGACACTATATGGCAGTGCTGCTTACTGTGCAGCAATGCCCAAGGAAGCACCTCTAGCAGCCATCTGAGATGTTACCAGTGGGGTTATCAATAGGCTGTAATGTAAACACTGCTTTTTCTCTGAAAAGATAGTGTTTACACCCAAAGGCCTAAAGGGAACGATTCTACTCACCAGAACAAATGCAATAAGCTGTAGTTGTTCTGGTGACTATAGTGTTCTTTTAATGCTATCTGTGTGCTCTGGAAGTTAATAGGCACTGCCTGTGCAACAGCCACCTCTTTTTTCAAGTCCTGCTTATATAAGATTGCTGGACTGCAATTCAGTTCTGTATGGCAAATGTCAGCCATTATGTACACAAAGTAAAATCTGCAGACATGCAGCCTGTCTATTAATGTATTTGTGGCTTAGCAGACTGCTGTCAGTGGGTATTTTGGCAACCAGCAGTGCAGATTGCTGACTGATTTCACTTTACTCTGCACAACTAACTATTAGTAACCCCTTGAGGACACAACTTTTGTAATAAAAGGGAATCATGACGGAATATTTCCGTCATGTGTCCTTAAAGGACCACTATGGTGCCAGGAAAACATACTAGTTTTCCTGGCACTATAGTGCCCTAAGGGTGCCCCCACCCTCAGGGTCCCCCTCCCGCTGGGCTCTGGGGAGAGGAAGGGGTTAAAAATCGTACTTTTCTCTAGCGCCGGGCGGGGAGCTTTCCTTCTCCTCTCCTTCCTAGCGACGTCATCGGCTGAATGTGCATGCGCGGCAGGAGCCGCGCGCACATTCAGCCAGTTCATAGGAAAGCATTTACAATGCTTTCCTATGGACGCTGGCGTCTTCTCACTGTGATTTTTCACAGTGAGAAGCACGCAAGCGCCTCTAGCGGCTGTCAATGAGACAGCCACTAGAGGCTTTAGAGGCTGGATTAACCCTCAGTGTAAACATAGCAGTTTCTCTAAAACTGCTATGTTTATAAAAACAAAAGGTTAATCCTAGCTGGACCAGGCACCCAGACCACTTCATTAAGCTGAAGTGGTCTGGGTGCCTATAGTGGTCCTTTAAGGGGGTAAGCAGCCCTTGGCTAAAGCCAAGCTGCATAGATTATGATCTATAAATTTGTCTCTTTCAGTTTTACTAGAGGAAGCACTGCTGTGAGCTGGGTTGTCCAACTGTTGGCATGAATACAGTTTCTTAAGTTGCTGATGCTCAAGTTAAATGCACCCCTCATATACACAGAGGCTTTTCACACCATGCATTCACACACAAATATTTACATCTACATATTCAAAACTGCACAAATGCACGTTACTGTTTGAGGTGGGGTAACACATTTTAGCCCTACATAATAGCTACACAATATATAGTTATAAAATTTTGAGGTTCATGGTTAAAAACATTTGGACAATTTATGAATTTGTTAGAAAAATAGATATAGATTTATACGCTCAGTTTTTTCTATATTAAAATGTTAACCAATTTTCCATTTGTGTGTGTATTTGGCTCTGGTGTGATTAGAGAGCATTTATGTACTTAAGCTCCTTTGGAATGATACAAGTTCAGCGTATTATGTTGATGCTAATCTGAGAAGCTGATGAAATAGTCATGCTTCTCACTGAAAGAACAATCTACTACTTTTGCTGTACTAGAAGATTTTGGCTAAACTCACAGCCGTGCGTAACTGTTCTTTTTATCTTGGGCGTTCACACAGCAAGTTAGCATGGCGTGTCTCTTTAAGGCAGAGATGTAATTTTCCCATTCCATTTTCAATGTTAGTGAAACGCTTACTGGGATGAGTAGCACAGAGGAGACAAGTGAATTCCCCTCTCCATTACTGGCATGTCCAAGGTGACATCCTGGTCCTATGATCCCCTGGAGTGCAGTGAAATGCAGCACAATGTTATTTTTTTATTTTATTTTTTTAGTGATGTGCATCTGCATAGACCTTGGGGGCTAGCCACACTTGGTAAAATAAAAATGGTTCAAAACTGTTTTAGAGTAAACAGCAGAAACCCTAGGTAACCTTTAAGGCTTTACAGAAATCTTTGACCGTTTTGCTTTAATAATATATTTCGTTAAATAAATCGCTAGTTAATTTTTTATAGATCTTGTTGGTCAGTAGGTTGCAAAATGTACTAAAACTGGATTAAAAATTTCAGGTCCTATGCTATTAGCCTCGTCTTAAACAATATTTGCAGTTTAAAACCTGGGGGTCCATGGCACACTCACTATTGGTTATTTTCTGCTAGCTAGAGGTACATGTTCACTTGCCATTGACTACATTTCACTGCAGTGAGTTTTTCAGATATAAAATACGGTAGGGTTTTGATTAGAGTAACCCTTCCTATCCCAGTCTTTACTCCTAAAACTTTAAAGAAATAATCATAAGCACACCTCTGTTCCACCACTGAGGAAAAATTGTTTCCTCAACCTGATCTTTCTCCACAGACGTCACTCCCCCTAGCTGCAATAGGAGGTATCTTGGGAAACATGGGTTTTAGCGATAATCACACATGCACACCATACAAGTACTTGTCTAAGCAGGGTGAATTATCAACTTCTTGCACTGACATCACTGGAAGGGATGGGGGGCTTTTATCTGCAAATAAGATGCCTTGGTCGGCATATGGAAACAGGAAACCCTATAAGCTATACAAGGAACATAATTTGTATACTATTGGTACTTTTTTTAATGAACAGAAGCAGGCAACAGTGATCAATTTTGAATGAATGTGAAATGCTTTTTATTTTACTGTAACTAATGTGAATTCTGTTGTGATACTTTTATACCGTTGGCCACTTGCTGAACTTCTTTATATCAGATTTATCAGAAAGCTCTGAACTTTTTGTGAGTGCTATGCTTCTTTAAGGGTAACAGCTGCACTAAAATAGATTTGGAAAGGGAAAAAAACCTTTCATGCAAGGATATTCATTAATATAGGGTGTGGTAGCTATTGCTACACAAGTCTTACTCATTTTTGGAATGAAATCTTGACTCCAAGACAGCGTGTATAATCAGAAGGATTCCAGATATGTCCCACTAAACAAGATCATAAAAATAGACTAGTTAAATACTCCATCATTATTTATGTTGAACAAAACAGTACTCCGATATTTAGATAATATTTTTTCTACTCCTTAAAGGAGAACACACGTGTTAACCTACGTATTTTCTCTTTATTTTTTATTTTTGTAAATTGGTGTCCACTATTTAATAATAATAAAATTTAAAAAAAATGTTTTTTTAAATGCAAGAGAGTTCTTTAAATTCACCTGTAATACAGCACCGAGACGGTGTCTCCACAAAGCAGTCTCTCCACCTGTGGTACAATTATCCAGAGATATATTGCAGTTACATAGCACGGGTGGCAATCAGAGAAGCATTGAATATTATGCTTCTTTATGAAAAATATTCCAAGCGTTTGGCAGTATCATGCTGTGCATGATGACACTATATGTGAAGACCTTTGATATTCAAATATTGTATCTGTGTTGAGAAAGGGCCTGTAGTGTCTGTCAGTCTGACAGCCACTAGAGACTTGTTTATAGCGAAATGTGAACATTGCCAGGCTGCAAGCAAAGGGTCCCTGCATCATAACCAATTTCTTTAAAGCGTCTCTGTTAAGCTCTCTGCCCCAAAATGAGAATTTCAAGATAAAATCTCTATGAAATGCTCAAAGTGACTGTTGGAATTTCACTGAAAAGTTTAAAGATAGAATGAGACAAGGTATGGACTAGTTTGTCTTATGTATTTTTCTTTACTTGACAAAAAGGCAGAGCTACTGCTATGAGACCTTCAGCTGACATTCGTGACTAATAAGGGGAAAAGGGCTCTGTTTACAGAGGATCCTGCAATCTTACTGGAACCTCCATAGACATCAGTGTTGTATTCTCGCAAATATACAAGAGTACAGCACTGATGATTGCTCCACATAGATGAAGCGCCATTAGCTGAACAGTATCTTGAAAAAGATGGCGGTGGCCCCAAGGGACAGATTTACAAAAGTAAAAACTACCTTTCATTGCTCCCCCATGCCACCGCACTGCATGTGGCTCTCTGCTCTGGAGTACATAACGTTGTTCACATTAGAAAACTTATGCAAATTATTTCTTTCATTGTTGAAATGCATTATGTCTTATTGTGAGCCAAAGCTTTCCTCCCCACATGTAGACTGTAACATAACATGCACTCTGTATGTCCATGAAACTAATTGGGTCCTGGCATGCAGGTGTGCTCTCATCTTGATTAGTTAAATGTTATGTTATATTTGTGTGACTTGTCTGCTGCTTTTACACAGTTTATTAAAATTCCTGTCATTAACTCTTAGGTTGATTACCTGGTGCTGATGTTTGGAAGTGCCTTATCTTATCCATGTTCATAATGTTTTTCCCTTATCTAAAATGCCACACTCGCTGTAATGTCTAAATTCAAGACAAGGTCACTTATGGAGTTACCAATTACTTATTTTAGGTCTTGACAAATTTCACAAATAGTAGATAGGGATGTACCAAAATGAAAATTCTGGTCCAAAACCGAGAATTCAGGATGCCCTTGGCCAAAAACCGAAACCGAATTTGACTTTTTCCCCCAAATGATATAAAATTAAAAGTTTCCCCCTATAATTTTATTAATATTAGAGTTTTTAATGAATTTAATCTAATATGAAAAATGTCCCTTCTCTTTTAGTGCCCCCCCCTTAATGTTCCTCTCTCCCCTCCCTCTTTTTTTAGTGTTCTTTCCTCCCTCCTCCCCTGTCACATAGTGTGCTCCCCCTCCTCCCCTGTCACATAGTGTGCTCCCCCTCCTCCCCTGTCACATAGTGTGCTCCCCCTCCTCCCCTGTCACATAGTGTGCTCCCCCTCCTCCCCTGTCACGCAGGTGTGCTCCCCCCTCTCCCTGTCACATGTAGTATTGCTCCCCCCTCCTCCCCTGTCACATAGTGTGCTCCCCCTCCTCCCCTGTCACATAGTGTGCATCCCCTCCTCCCCTGTCACATAGTGTGCTTCCCCTCCTCCCCTGTCACATAGTGTGCTTCCCCTCCTCCCCTGTCACAGTGTTCTTTTCCCCCACCCATGTCCCACAGTGTTCTTTTCCCCCACCCATGTCCCACAGTGTTCTTTTCCCCCACCCATGTCCCACAGTGTTCTTTTCCCCCACCCATGTCCCACAGGTGTTCTTTTCCCCACCCATGTCCCACAGTGTTCTTTTCCCCACCCATGTCCCACAGTGTTCTTTTCCCACCATGTCCTGATGTTCTTTTCCCCACCCATGTCCCTGGTGTTCTTTTCCCCACCATGTGTCGGTGTTCTTTCCCCACCCATGTCCCATGGTGTTCTTTTCACCATGTCCCAGGGTGTTCTTTTCCCCCCCACCCTGTCCCATGGTGTTCTTTTCCCCACCTGTCCCATGTGTTCTTTTCCCCCACCCTGTCCATGGTGTTCTTTCCACCACCCCTGTCCCATGGTGTTCTTTTCCCCCACCCCTGTCCATGGTGTTTCTTTTCCCCACCCTGTCCATGGTGTTCTTTTCCCCACCCCTGTCCATAGTGTTCTTTCCCCCACCCCTGTCCATGGTGTTCTTTCCCCACCCCTGTCCCATGGTGTTCTTTTCCCCCCACCCCTGTCCCATAGTTTCTTTTCCCCCACCCCTGTCCATGGTGTTCTTTCCCCACCCCTGTCCATAGTGTGTTTCTCCCCCCCTCCACCCCTGTCCCATGAGTGTTTCTCCCTCCACCCCCTGTCCCATAGTGTTCTCCCCCTCCACCCCTGTCCCATAGTGTTCTCCCCCTCCACCCCTGTCCCATAGTGTTCTCCCCCTCCACCCCTGTCCCATAGTGCTCCAAAACGGGATAGGCCCATTTTCGGCCGAAATTTTAGAGCATCACTAATATTAGAACTTTGTGTCCAGGAACAAAAGTTGTGAATTGGGAAAATGTTTTATCTTACATAATGCACTATAGGTCATAGATCTAACTGACCAAACGCACAGCCATAGCACATAATCCTCTATCATACACATTCCAAACCAGCTGCTTGCACATAACTAGCTACACACACAACTAGCCTTCTCACATTTGTATATAAACACACACACGTACACACATTGTAGGGTTATTTATGAACTTATCCCTAGTGTCCGGGCTCTCTACTTGATGGAGTGGAAGAGACGGCTATCCTCGCACCACTCATAAACTCAAGCATCAAGATACCTCCCTATGACTGACACAACTTCACACTGATGGCAACACAATTCCTTACTAGATGCCAGGGACTGGGTTCATCTTTCCGTCACACCACGGCACATAGACCGCATACTTCATTACAAGATGCTGAGGGCAGAGCTGCTGATCTCCCATCTCCTCTTTTTAAACACCATGACGTTGCAGTGTGCTTGTTTTGTCCAAGATAGAGTGTAAATTTTCACTAAAATAAGATTGCTGAACAGTTTTGTACAGGAAACTGAGGAGGACGTCCTCCTCAAAGTGCAGTCAGCCACACTAAAATGGTAAAATGTTCCAGGTGATTGGTTATATTTTGGCTCTTCTGGAGGGAATCAAATACTGCCTAATGTATCCCTTTAAATAAAAAAACACTCCAAGCATCATAACCCACATTGACTATGTATCATATGATAATAATGTGGACACCGGGCATGGTTATGATGTTTGGAGCATTTTCTTTAAAGGTGTGTGTGTGTGTGTGTGTGTGTGTGTGTGTGTGTGTGTATGTATAT
>OW240912.1:71809954-72118415 GCA_933207985.1 Pelobates cultripes
GTTTTAACAATGTCCTTTTTGTTATAATCTCATGTTTCTTAAAAGATGGAACGGCATGACATAATCACTGTTCATCTAAAGAACATTCTTTCAGCAACAGAGTATTCAGTGACCCTCTGCTAGCTCCAGCCAGCTTCTTTTTGTTGTTGTATTTCTAGATTTATTGTCTATTGTTTTTTTTTGTTTTTTTTTACATTCTGAATTTGGAATAGGTTGTTTGTATGCGACATTTCCTATAGAAAGGAAATGTTTACATTTTCATTCTTTTGGTTCAACTACATTTTAGTTCTATATACCTTACTAGTATATTGGCCTATAACTGTTTTTAAAGATATTATTTACAGATGTCCAATGTTGTCAAGTGTTTGCAAAAAAATAAAAACATAGGAATAAAATTAACATTTAGAAATCTGTCAATACATAATTACCTATACTCTTCTTTCTTCTGAGGAATTGTTTGTCCTATATGTGGCCATGGAAAGCAATTTGTATGTATCAATCTGAGGCTAGTGTTTGACTAATATATTTTCTTGGTTTCAATGAAAGAAAGGGATAGAGCCTTATTGAACTTTTCAACAAAGGACAAATAAAAAATAGAAATTTAATTAAAATGTGAAATGAATATAATATGACATGTTCAGTACTTGGATTGAATTGGGACTGTAGATGTCTTCACAGCACTGTTACATTTGACAATTAGTAGGTTTCCCTTCTATGACAAATATAGTTTGTATTCCAAAATTTCTAACATGATATATAGTTTTCAGATACTGTTAGATTACTGATGGCTTACATTTTTCTTTCAGTTATCCATGCTGCAGAAGTGCAGTCTACACAGATGAACCAAGACTTGTGTCAGAACTGCAAGCCCAGATAGTTAGACGGCAGACTGCTCAGGCAGGATGCCGTCAACGAGTCGAGCTGGAAGTCTGAAGGACCCAGATATAGCAGAACTCTTCTTCAGGGAAGATCCAGAAAAGCTTTTTACTGATCTCCGTGAAATTGGCCATGGGAGCTTTGGAGCAGTCTATTTTGTAAGAATTTTATATATATTTAATATATATATTTTATTTAAAAAAATGTACTCTGCATCATAACTACTTTCTCATTGGTTAGTTTAACTCATTGGCTGAACGTGTCGGCTGATCACTCTCAGCCAATGAGATAAGCCTGCTTAGGATCTTAAGTCTGCTGACCTCTCTGGCATTATTAGTGGAAGTGGTGAGTAGTGTACAGGTGGTGCAAGGCGTAACTTGTTGGCTTACAGCATCAGCTGATTGTACTCAGCCAGTTATTCAAGCCCCTTTACGAACGTCTGGCTTTTCGGCAAAAGTAGTGCTTTCCCCGGCTGACCTCATGTCAGAAACCGTTTCTCTACTTACTATGGGAGGGTGTAGGTGGGTTGTTAAGCCGTTCCTGACATCATAACCGGTACAGCGAGCTTGGTGTGTTTATTTAAAGGGACACTGTAGGCACCCAGACCACTTCAGCTCTTTGAAGTGGTCTGGGTGCTGTGACCCTTTTGCACTTAGTGCTGCAATGTTAAACGTGTGGGCGGAGCCTGACACAGCACCATGGGACATTGGCGCTGGATTCAGGTAAGTGGCTTCAGCCCCGCGGGAGGGGGGTCCTGAGGGAGGGGGGCACTCCAGGAGCCTATATTGCCAGGAAAACTGGTTTGTTTTCCTGGCACTATAGGATCCATTTAATATTTCCATTGTGTTTCCATTCTTGATCCAAAATAGAAGTCCTTATACCAGTATTGGGTGCATTTTTAGGCTGCTTAGCACCTATATGGCTAAACTATTAAAATAAATAAGTAAAATGCACATTTCATTACATTTAAAATATTCCCATGACCTTGTAATGCAATTGAATTTAGCAACAAGCATTTTTAATGAGTATTGAGGTTTTACTACATCTACATTTTCAAAACATCTGAAGTATTTTGTAAATGTTGTACACATGCGCCTCTATTGTACAGTAACTTGTCATAAAACCTGAGCTGATAAAACCTGACATATCCGATCTGAGCAGGGATTTTGATATGACCACAATGCTTGCAATAAAAGTATTGCTGAATAGCCAATAAATCACAGCCACTTGTGTTCCACAGATCTGATTTGTAGCAAGCACACATCAAGGAGTGGTTTTAATTTAATTTTGCATTGTTATTTATATAAATGCACTAATTTCTATGTGCTGGAAACGAATCAGTATTACATATGTCTCTTTATTTTTTATTTTTTTATTTTTTAAATTGAGATATAACCAAAGGCCTTGGTTCAGCATGTAGTCATGTATCCAGGCTTACCCCTATAGGATTGCCACTCATGTTAATGGGACCTTGAGCTAGTCTCTTTTTGTGGTTCCCCTTTCTAACATTTTCAATTCAACAATTCTGTTTCTTCTCCGTACATCTCTGCACTCAACCCCTATTCCATGTGTGTAACCCTTGCCCATCTATCCAAGCAGCTTCATTTGTCTCCCCATCTAAGTTCACACTTCTATAATCATCGCAATAACACATACATCATATAATTATTTTACTTTGAATAATTCATTATTTTTCCTTGCTTTACCTTGAACCCCTTTCTCACAAAGTTCCAAACTGTTGGACAGAATAGAAAGTTTTCCTCAGCCCCTACTGGGGCCCTTTTCATTTCACAATTTAGTCATTCCTTACAAAGTGTTTCATTGTATTAAAGGACCGCTAAAGGCACCCAGACATCTTAGTCGTAATGCAGTGGTAATTTAGTTTTAACCCTGCGACATAAAGCATTGCTTACATTACAGGGTTAAATATGCCTCTAGTGACTTTCTTGCTGACAGCCACTAAAGGCACTTCCACTGAGATCTGGGACAAACTTGAATCTCCAATCGGAGGACAGCACTGTCACGCATGCGTTTTTTGCCCCCATTTCTCAAGAGTTAAACCTTTTTCATAGAGTCTCTTTATTGTAGTCTACATTTCTAACCAAAACCCGCTGTTCCACACATTTTATTTTCCCATTCTTTCAGTTCAATAAGTCACGCACATGTTGGTACGACAAGCTGTCTCACTTCTGGGCACATGAACTTTTTGTGTAATTTATGCCTCCACTCTTTCGAGCAGACAGAATTATCATGATACCCACCAGGTTTTTCACTAAAATGTGAAATGCCTAGAATTCCATGTCATCTGCAAATTGTAGGCCAAAATAATCGCTCTAGAAAATGTGTCCATTAAAATTCTATTTTAATTACTGTCAATCCAATCTTTAGTGAATAACCCTATGAAAATATATACATTCGAATGTGTATAAACAACTGAAACCTGTGTAGCTATTTTCGACTACAATCTGTACAAAGATTTATTTTGTTTTCTTATAAACTAAACTTCAGTAAAGGCTAGATGAGCAAATGGCAATGAAATGTTATTTGTAGTAAGGTTGCGTTAGTGTATAGTATAAAACATATAAACATTTGCTAATTTTGAAATTGTGATCTGTGTTTTTTTGTTTTGTTTTTATAATTAAATTTTTTATTTTAGGCACATGATGTGCGTACCAATGAGGTGGTGGCCATCAAGAAAATGTCCTACAGTGGAAAGCAGTCCAATGAGGTATTTAGAGTTTTCTAAAGTGTGTTACTTGTAGACTTTTACTTGCATTCTCATTTCTAAATTTGTGTACATATTTAGTCGCTGGCTAATAGTTTGGGATTTAAAAAAAAAAAATTGAGTTATGTGTTAAAAATACAAAATAGTAGTGATACATGGTATTGGTTTTCCTTAAACATTTCAGCAAAGTTTGCCAACCTGTGGTGGATGGGACAGAAAAAAAACGATGCACAAAAATAAATCATGGAAGCAAACATGACTATCTGTGAGAAGTTTTATGCGAAAAGTGGAAGGGGGGAATAAATAGGAAAACTTGACCAAAATTAAAGATCTGATTTTAGCAATGTAACTGAACTATACTTTCAGCAAAGTTCATTGTCAACTTTTGCTAATTGCTGTAGCAAATTGTAGCAGCTAGCTTAGAAGCTTTATCTCTGTTGTTAGGGCTAAAAATATCAGTTCTTGAGCCATTTGTTTAATTCATACTGTGTCGTTCATTGAGCTGTATGTACAATTGAGAAATTAAACTTCAGCATTATCATAATGGCAACATTTGGGATGGCAGCCAATAAGTCATCGCATAAAGCTCAGACTTTAGGTGTATGTATAGCTATTGTCATACAATTATCAATCTTTCTCTTAAGCTTGTATTATGTTCCATGTTCCTTTGAGAGCTGTAAATGAGAAATAATCGCCCTGTCAGCAAAACATTTGTTTTATAAATAATATTTCCCTGGGGTGTTGAATAGACTGTCAAACTGCAGTCCTGAAAATATTGCATTCAACTTTCAGGGGCAATTTTTTCTGTATTAAAATAAGTAATGCTGGTATATGGTAGAAAATGTAGATGAAATGCTTCCACAGTAGCTCATATGAATGATTTAACCCAAATGTTGTAAGGAGAAACAAGAATTAGTGTTGCACATATTTAACTTTACAATGGGCACTCTAAGCACCATAACCACTACAAATGATTGTAGTGGTTAAAGCCAAAGAATCTGTGGGTGCTTCCACTTCGCCTTCTAGCTTATGTTCAGCAGAAATAGTAATAACAGCCACCTTAAGCATCTGACCTTTTAAGGAACATAGCACAAATGCGATCACAACATGCTCCCCATAAATGTACTTTCCTAGTTTGCAGTTATTGAGAAAGGACCGCTCACCGCATTCACTCCCAAATTCAGGCCAAGTGACCCGAAGTTGCCAAAATCTTTAATTTTACATAAAATTTTAAATTCATATGAAACCGTTGTGAATTTGAGGAGCTCTAAAACACAGTGCTGTAATTTTCGGTCATTGAGAAATGTGTCTATCCTTTACAGAAATGGCAAGATATCATCAAAGAAGTGAAGTTCCTCCAAAGGATACAACATCCCAACAGTATAGAGTACAAAGGTTGCTATTTGAGAGAGCACACAGCATGGGTAAGGAGCTTTTCATTCCATTGTGTTTCAAGATTTTGCTGGGATTTAGAATGTTTTTTTTTTATTTTATTTTTTTTATATGCAATACTGGAAAAAAGGGGGAAAATATGTAACCTACCCATAATTAAGAATTGCACTATATAGAATTAAAAAATTCCCCACTGAAAAAGTGTTTTTGTATTAATGTATGTGAACACATTTGCTGTTAGCAAGGCCTTAATTTCCACTGCAAGCCATAGTATACTCACCAGGGGTAGATATCTACATTTTCAATAACCAAATGCAAATGGTGAGTGGGAATTCTAAGCCATGTATATTCTATTTTCCGAAATGTAGTTATTGTGATTAATCTTAAACTATTCATTGTACTAGGAGATTAGAAAATTGTAGCACCACTATCGCTATTAGTATTTGTGGATTAATGTATTTTTCTTCTTTTCCTTTTTCGGCTCTTAGCTGGTAATGGAATATTGTCTAGGGTCTGCATCAGACTTACTAGAAGGTAAATATTAGTAGGCTTTATTTGTTTTTGTTTTATTTACATAACAGTAGAAGTGGACGAAAACCGTTCCTCAGCTGTTGCAGAACTTCAACTCCCATGATGCTTTGCCACCTGCTATTTCCTCAAAGGAATTGTTGCTATTTTACAACAGCTGAGGATTTATCTTCAACAACTGTTCCATCAAATTTCCATACCCTCGTCCCTTCCGGGGAGGGAAATCAGCTGGATCCTGTGCTGCACAAGAGTGCTAGCACTCCTACTCCTCCACTGCAAGGTTCTGGAAGGTAAGTAAAGCTAGTTTTACACTTTCATTCTAGTTAGTTCATTCACCAACCAAGCTTAGGACATGGGACATTTAGGGGTAATGTAAGGGTTCAAATTAGGGTTAGGTTTAGAGTCTTGTGTTTATTTAGTGATATTTCACATTAGGGGAATATCTATAAATTGGGATTTTTCAAACTTTATTGTAACCCTTACCCCAAGGGTTAGGGTTAGAATAGAGTGTTAGAGAGGTTAAAATAACTTGCCTAACCCTAATTTAAACCCCCACTTAACCCTAAGTGTCCCGTGTGCACTAACTATAATGAAAGTGTAAAACTAGCTTTACTTACCTTCCAAGACCTTGCTGTGGAGTAGTAGGAGTGCTAGCATGCATGTGCAGCGCAGGATCCAGCTGATTTCCCTCACCGGAAGTGACGAGGATAGGGGATTTTCACTGGTATGGGGATTTTGATGGAACAGGCACAATTACTTTACCTGAAATGGATATTCTGACAGTTTAATGCATTTTAAATGTTTCAACTTTAACACTTTTTGTTTTTCAGTACATAAAAAGCCATTGCAAGAAGTTGAAATAGCCGCTATCACACATGGGGCACTGCAGGGTTTAGCATATTTGCATTCTCATAACTTGATCCATCGGTAAGTAATGTCTGCCCCTATGGAAATTGAGATTAGTTTTCTATGTCTGCCAGGAGTTTGGTGAGCCAATATTGCAATTTCCTTTCTTGTTTAAGCGACAATAAAGGCTAAATAAAACTCTTTTGGAAGAGTAAGCATCTTACCTATTGAAGACGTTATCAGTGCTGTCCATTTAAGCAAGATGCAACAGTCTCTAATGCGTGACTTAACTTACATTACCTTACTTTTTCTATTTGACATGCAGTGCAGTTTCAGTGCCTTCACTTATGGGTGGGACTAGGGCATTATGCTCTTTAGACTTCTGGCAACAGCTCACAATATATATTTGCTGTTGTGGCACATTCATCCCCAGTGCATTGGAGATCACTTTGATCAAAGCCTAAAGGAGGATGATGACAGATATGTCATTATATCACAGTTAACAATGTGTCAAAACTGACCCTCTCATATTTAATGTGCATTACCTTTCATCACTGCTTTGCAGTTGTATAAATAGTTTTTGTGCATTTGTAAACATAGATACACGTTTTCCTTTTTGTTTCTTCAAACAAGCAGTTCTTATTCTGTCATGAACTTGTCAGCCTTCAACCAGTTTCTCTTTTGGAACAAAAGAGAGTGAAACAACAATTGTGTGTAGTAGAGAGAGCAGACGCAGTGCAGGGATTTGAGTGCTCCCAGGTAAACTCTTTAAGGGAAACCAAGTAACAATGGCAGAAAGCTGCAGTATGAAAGGGAAAGGATGCAGTCCATGAATATTAAATGCAGAGAATGTCAGGCAGTTAGAGTATATAGTCCTTATAGCACGCATTGACAAGATGTGAGTTTCAAGTCAATGGTTTCCTTGTTCAGTAGAGCTCACCTGCAGGAGACATTATAAAAAGAAAGATAGCTGACTAATAAACCGACATACGTGCTGGAGTACTAATCACCATATATATTTCTGGCTGTCCTTTCATGCATGCTCTGTCTCACTGCTGTCAGTGGGTGAGTACGTACTTCATGGCACAGGGCAGTCCAGGAACACGGTGTAAAAAAGGGGCTGGCTTATACTGCAAAAAGGTGCAATTCTTTTTTGTTTGTTTTTATTTGCTTATACAAAGATAAATATAATTTTGAATGACAATCTAATAAGTTCTGATGATGCCCATAATGTGGGTGCCAGGTCCCTCTAGTTTTAACCCTTCAGCTGAAAACATAGCAGTGTCAGAAGCACTAGAGGCGCTTCCGCGATTCTCACAGTGAGAAGACGCTGGACGTCCATAGGAAAGCATTGAGTAATTGAGTAATGCTTGCCTATGGGCGGTTTGAATGCGTGCGCGGCTCTTGCTGCTCATGCGCATTCGGATCTGACGTCGGCAGGTGGAGGAGAGGTCACCAGTGCCGATGTAGCCCGGTGCTGGAGAAAGGTAAGTGGCTGCAGGGGTTATAACCCCTTCAGTCCAGCGGGAGGGGGCCCTGAGGGGGGGGGGGACCTAATAACCCTATAGTGCCAGGAAATTAGTTTTTTTTTTTTTTTTTTTTCTGGCACTATAGTGGTCCTTTAACTAATGCTATCTTTCATGATGATACTCTGATCCCATAATAAAAATTTTAAAAATGCTACAGTATTTGTATTATGTTAAGTGAGCTTGAAACATTAGCAACAAAAAAAGTAAAGCTATCCACATTTATTGTGCATTGGTTATGTAACTTAGTATGTATGTAACCATCAGGTGAATAATAGTCATTGTATTATCTCTGTTAATTGACTAAACATATGGCCACATATGTCTTATAGAAACTCTCCTAACACCATAACCAATAGGGCACCCTGTAGTGGTTATGGAGCTAGTAGTGCCCCCCCTTGTTTTACTACTTACATTGGGTCCACCAGACACTGCTCACTGCCTTTTGTGGAGAGCAAAAATCTTAACTTTTAGTCTCTGATAACCTGAGTTAAGCTCTGTACTGAGCAGTGACTGGTGCCAAGCAGATACCAGGTACAAGGTCAATCCATTAGCAAACAGTTTGACTACGTACAATAAAGGGGTACCAAGACATTCCTCACACCATAACCAGTACAGCACTAGTTATGGTTATTGTAGTGGTTATATACTTGGTGTTTTCCTTTCAGGAGCGTAGCATTACAGAGAAATAGGCATTAGTCTTCTGATACCTGTTGTGGTGTTGAGTACATATTGGGATACAAGCACTCTTTTCCACAGATGGCAGCAAGCGTGAAAAGGCAGGATCTGGTGGAATTTTTTTCCCTGTCTTTCCTCTTCTAAGCACAAAAGCACAAGCTCTATTTTGATAGAGATACACCACAATTGTATTCATCAACACGCCATGGAGAAACATAGGCCGGCGTGGTTTACTTTTCACCATTGTAACAACATCATTTCCTCCTTAGAGATATCAAGGCAGGTAATATCCTTCTCACAGAGCCAGGACAGGTGAAACTTGCTGACTTTGGATCTGCATCAATAGCATCTCCTGCCAATTCATTTGTTGGGACACCATATTGGTAAGTAATTGAATGTATTTTATCTATTTTTCCTTAACTGTGACTAAATGTAGTTATTTGTATGATTGTTTGATGGCTGAGCAGCCTACAATTAGTAGTCCACTGGAGATGATATTCCAAGAGTTGCACATTTAAGCTAATGAACTAGTATTGCTTTAAAGGAACCACGTACAGTCTATAGTTAGCTACATTTGCAGATATTTTTTTCCGGTTACAGTTAATGAAAGGGGGGTACATTAATAGAATGGGTAAACTATATATTATGAGTGAAGCATTATCCTGCTAGTTATCAGTTAATCCTTATTATTGTTTATGTAATCCTGATACACTGTTTTTGTGTATAAAATGTAACAGTTTTGGAGCCTCCCTTAAAAAGGTTCACAGCTAAGTCAGGCTGTTGGCTATCTTATGGACCGTTCACCAATAGGCTCTTATGAACACTCTCTGCAATACAGCCACTTGCTCGTCATTCCATATGTTTTCCAAATATTTTCATTTTGATTCTCACACTGCTTTTAGCTGGAAGGTGCTCCAGGCAGTTACTACTGTTCAGTCACCAACACTACCCACCCTATGTGTTTGTGATGGCTTAATGTTCTGATCTGCTTAAGTAGAAGATCCCATAGGACACAATGTGTGTGCTCCCACCATCCAAGGAGGAAACAAAGTTTGTGTTTCACCTGACAAATTTCCTTCCAGATTCCACTTTGGTTTTATTCCATTCCTTTCCTCCTCCTTTGCTTGACTATACATATAACTGTGACTTCTAGGGGAAGTACTATATAGGAAAGAGCCCCCTGAAGTGGTGCATTATGGGAGTTTCTACATCTAGTTGGAAATTACTATAAATGTTAAAAACTGTATTTCAGTCATTCATAAGTTAATACAATATTAATATTATTTCAACTTATTAAATCCATGATTTGCCTACCTGAAACAAAACAACAATATGGGGAACTGTTATTTTCAAATCAAGAACTACTAACTACCTTTTACATTTTAGGATGGCCCCTGAAGTAATATTGGCCATGGATGAAGGACAGTATGATGGAAAAGTGGATGTTTGGTCTCTTGGGATCACTTGTATCGAACTAGGTGAGTCCTAATATAAATAAAAATAAATTGAAGAATGTATTTAAATAAACTATTTACTTGTGCTCCTAAAATGTATGCAAAATTGTATCCTAGTATACAGTAGTCATTAGTGTAACAAACAAGTGTAGAACATATTTTGCCTTCAACTTTTGTTCATATACAATTCTGAAGAAATTAGTCCAGAAGTGTAAATCATTTCTGCAGCTATAGATCTGCCTGACTAGCACTAAAACACACACTTGAAAGTGACACTGTCATGATTATACACCCTTCTCCTTGCTACCAACCTATATTTTGTTACTGGCACTGGATCTTATTATCTAGGCACTGCTGTTTTGTTCTTCTCTGACCATGATGTCTACAGTTTGCCTTTTTTGGGATTCTTTTAAATGCTGGATTGTGTAAATTAGCTTAGCATGTGAAATTTTAAACATTGCATATTTCACCATTTGCTAAACATTGGCAACAATCACTCCCCATAAAAAAAGTACTTTTTTTTTTTTCTTTCTTTACCTTGAAATAGGTTTAAAAAAAAAAAAAGAGCGAGCGAGCGCAATACAGGGACCAAAAATGTTTTATTTAAAAAAATAAACAAATGACAGTGCCACTTTAATTGCAACTAGTAATCTTCGTTTTTCCCTTACTTCACACGACTGTTTTTCATTTTGATGATAATTTTTTTAGATTGATCGTTATTTGTTAAGAAAAGTATTCAAAATTGAGTGATATTTGTTTCATCGTATTCCACAGCGGAACGGAAACCTCCTTTGTTTAACATGAATGCAATGAGTGCCTTATATCATATAGCGCAGAATGACTCTCCTTCACTTCAGTCTAATGAATGGTGAGTATTCCACTTGATATAAAATCTCTTGCTTATTAGATTTGTTTATGAAATAAAACCATGAATAACTTCATTAACGGGCTCCACAACAATTATTGCTCACTTTAGTGGTTATGGTGGAAAGCATCTGTTGGTCCCATCCGATTTTTATATTAAACCATTTTCAAGTAATTTGACTAAATTTGGGGCTATAACAGGATGCCCAGTCCAGCTCCTCTAATGCTGCTTGACTTATGTTGATTAGCTCAGTGCTTTCAGACGATCACTGTTGCCCGAGGGTGGGCTTGTTGGGAATTTCATCTGAACTTTTGGATATCAGTGGAATCCTGGCATTTGCCAAA
This sequence comes from Pelobates cultripes, assembly GCA_933207985.1. NCBI lineage: Eukaryota > Metazoa > Chordata > Amphibia > Anura > Pelobatidae > Pelobates > Pelobates cultripes. Next base: position 71,821,189 of record OW240912.1, read on the forward strand.
TTACTTCAAAATGATGAGCATTAATAATTCTGGTGCTTAGTGTCCCTTAAGCTCAACAACATATGTCCACAATTGTGAGAAATATTATGTATAGACGTGCACCTAGAGAACTGCTCAGCCAGGTATGCCACGCAATATAAATTATCAGTAGTCTTTCTTTATATATCAGCATGCAGTTATATGGACTTTGCAAAATAACCTAGAATAACATGATCATCACTGCAGGAAAATAAAAATTTCCATTGTGCTACCACATAGCAGACTACCGCAGTATAGTACAGATTTTACATTCAGAGATGTTACATACCAAATGGGTTAACTGGCCCAGTGAGATCTTTTAAAATAAAATAGAACCATCTATGGATTCTGTTCTTAGTAAGTTTCATACAAAATACATGTTTTTTTAGAGCATTATATACAGCGTACAGACCTTCTTTGTTTCATGTCTTTCCATTAAACTTTATTGCATCTAATCAGTGATGGTAATCAATGTGTGAATGGATGACACCTATTGCTTGCATTTCATTACTTTTTCCTGGGATCAAGATTTGCACATGGTTTTACTTAAAGGGACACTACAGGCACCCAGACCACTTCTCCCCATTGGAGTGGTCTGGGTGCCAACTCCCACTACCCTTAACCCTGCAACTGTAATTATTGCAGTTTTCATAAACTGCAATAATTACATTGCCGGGTTAACTCCTCCTCAGGGCACTTCCTGATTAATAGCGCAGGTTTTCTGTGCTAGAGCGTCGCTGGACGTCCTCACACTGTGTGAGGACATCCAGTGCCTCTCAATTCCCGATAGGAAAGCATTGAAAAGCATTTTCAATGCTTTCCTATGGAGAGCTCTAATGTGCATCCGCGGCATTGCCGCACATGCGCATTAGGTCTCCTCAGCCGGCGGGCAAGATCAGTCTCCCCCGCCCGGCTGACGTGATGAAGGGGAGGAGCGGCGGCGGCAACCTGAAACCATCAGCGGGGGTCTCGGGTAAGTCACGGAAGGGGTTTTCACCCCTTCAGCAACCGGGGATGGGTGGTGGGAGGGAGAGAGGACCTGCAGTGCCAGGAAAACAAATTGTTTTCCTGGCACTGGAGAGTCCCTTTAACACAGTGCATCTAAAAGTACTGGTATGTTTACCTAGTACATGATTATATGAGAAGAGTGCTTCAAGCATGTCTAGGTTGTAAGCTTGTTGAAGCAGAACCCTTATTTCCATTAACGTTGGCAACAGCTTGTCTCCCTTATGACCGTTCTATACCAGTATTAATATGCGGACTATAATTTCCAGTAATAATAATTACACGCAAATGTACTATATCTCAAGCAGTATACTTACATAAAGAAATGTAGATAACAATATTATGTACCTTGTTTATTATTTTTGTTTTATTTTTGTTGCTGAAACACACTCTCACTCTTCCACTCACAGTCCCAAATTAGAGGCAACATATTATCCCTTCATTGAGAGGAAATGTGTAGTATTTTATTTTCTTTGGTTTGAAATCTAGTCACCACCCAGTTAGTGTTCTCAAGTGGTCTCCGAGCTGCAAATACTCTGCCAGCCAGCCTATCCTTTTCCTGGAAGTATGACTGTTTGTAACATTGTCTGAAACATGAACTTATATCCTCAGTATGACATGTTAGCTTAATCTTTGCTGGCAAATTACAGTGTGTGCTGTTAATTTTAGTGTGTGCTGTTAATCTTAAAATATCAACACTGCTAAGCACTGTAGTTCTTTCAGATTTCTTGCTCAGTTCCTGGCAATGTAGAAGTGACATTCCTTTATTTATGCATCCCAAACAACACCTCTGTTCTTCTGTGTACATTTTTTTTATTAGAAATCATCCTTGGTTTATGGTGTGATATTGTGACACATTCTTAATTGTTTTGTATTCATTTTACAGTTTAGTTTGCTTAATACAATTTTTATTTCAGTGTGGCCCATCTTGTAACATGCCCATCACATGCATATTTTTAAACTGATGTGCTTGTTTATGGGTTATTTACTGTTAGATTTTACGAGAGTATATTTAGATTTTTGCTAGGTATATTGTCTTGCTGCCTTCTGTCTGCTAAACAATGTGCTATTACAGAATGAACAGATTTTCTCCCATACAGACTGAGGTAATAGTTAAGTGGCAGAAATGAATCACAACTTCTCTCCAAATCCTAATTCTAATAACACCTTCTGAAGTTAATCCAGAGTGCAAGTTGGGTTTTTTTTTTTTTTGTTTGTTTTTTATATATGTATGTCAGCTTTAGTTAATTTATCTTTTTAACTTGTTTTTTTTTTTTTTTTTTTTTTTTTCCTGTATTTTACCATTTAAGGTCTGACTACTTCCGGAATTTTGTAGATTCGTGTCTTCAGAAAATTCCTCAAGACAGGCCAACATCAGATGAACTGCTCAAGGTCAGTATGGCCAATATCGCAATCTGCTTTTACCAGGTTATTCAATAAGCAGTGAATTCTGCAGGGAATTTTAGGACAAAATGTCGAATGACAAATTCCCTATGTTGCTATATACATTTTAAACTCCTTACTGCATTTCCAACACATCATAATTTAGAGTAACCCTGATAATATTATCTTTTACTGATACTCTTGAACTGCTTGATTGCTATGATTTCAGCAACAATTGCAGTTGTTGTTTCTTCTTCTTAGGATCTTGACATATTTACTCAACACCTCTCCACTTTGGGATTGTGGGTGGCCTTTCTAGCTTACTTAGTTTAGAGCACAAGCACTCTGCAATCCTTTGCTGAAAATGAAGAGGAGAAAGTTAGTATTTTAACCATAGCATCAGCTTTTAAGACAATATTTTATTCATAGGACTTTCCAAATTCTTCTCAGAATGGCAAAATATTAGACGTTCGTTTAATGGTTTATTACATTTGAGATGTTATTTTTACTTTGCATTATCAAGTATTTGCACTTTCTGAGCAGGAGAATTAAGTGCTTGTATTAACTCTTATTGCCTAAAGGGTTAATAGGAGTTCAGCACTGTTGAATCCTGCTAATGCAAGTTAATAGTTTGGTCAAATAATGAGTAAATTAGACTACATTATAATGGTTGACATAAAGATGTGTTTTGAGTACCAGGAAGATCCATGTTCAGCTTGCCCGAAATGGAGTGAATGAACCCCATAGCCTATTTGCACTGTAGGTGTTTGAACTTTTCTGTAATGGTCGCACACTTTAAATATTTAGATCTGTGCATTTTGCCTTCATTCTTGACAGTTATGTATAGATTTGGCAGCTTGATTGTAGAAAAGAAAGCAGCATTTGGTATTTGTCTGGTGAAGGGCACATCTTTGTTTTAGCATCTTAACTCAGCTGGCCTAGTAATGCAAACGTTTGATCTCGCAGAATCCAGTGTAATATAATAGTGCACACATATTTAAAATAGAGAACTTGTGCACATGTAAATGTCTTTCGTGCTACCATGATGCACTTTCAAATGAATTTATAAATAACTTGGGTACTGGATTTTATGCTTAATAAAACTGACCAACCAATTATTGCAAAATCATTAAACTAAATTACAAACTGCATGTACCTACATATCCCACAAGGAATCAAATCTAAAAGAACAAAACCAATGTAACTTGGTAATAGATATGGAAAAAATGGGTGAATACCTTGTGGCATAAAATAGTAAGATTATCTTGTTCTTGGAAGCTATTTAATTTTCCTGAATAATTTCTTTCCCTTCATGGTGATAACGGAGTAACAACATTCTGATGTAGGGATTGTAGAAATGTGGTAATGAATTTTTTTTTTTTTAATGAGGGAGGGGAGGGGGATTGTTCAACCTCTCACCTGGGATATTGCAGACCTGTGAACTTGACATCTGTGGTGTAAAATTATTTGGAGGGCCCCTATAGGTAATATGCAGCAATCTATATTAAACATAAATAGGAGTCTGCTTATTCTGTGAAGATACAACCTTTGAAGACCGGAGTAAAAGTATTGCTCATAGTGTTGCTGTAAGTGTATTCTGTTTTAGATGTTGCGCAATTATATAACTTGATTTCGCATAGGAAGTTGCTGTACTAGAATCGGATACTGGATAAAACAGAGAAGTCTGTGGATTGTCAATGTAAACATTTCACACTGAATAAATATAAGACTCTGAGAGTACTACTGTCTTGGGTTCAGTACAGATGATGTGAAATTTTGGAAAGGTAATTTCCTGAATCTGCTCAGTATGTTTTCTCTGCAGAAGGTGAACTAGAGATTGGAGAGGCAAGGTGGCATTGATTACATTGTAAAACAATATGTCCTTATTTACAATATATTTTACTAGCACAGGTGTATTTTACAATCTTTTGAATATAGAAAATAGATGAAAAACATGAATAAATATTCATATTTGCATTTTTTAACTTGACATTTAGTAAGTAACAAACGATTAACTGATGTTTGTTATGAATTTGTTGATCAAATACTGATAAGTCTTCAGAGATTATTAAATGTATGAGTCTGCATCCTCGTATCATATCAAAGCTCAAAGAAACTAAACTGTGCCAAACATATGCACAGCAAATGTGTGTGTATATTTATGTATGTTTATCTATATATATATATATATGTGTGTGTGTGTGTGTATATAATATATATTAAACGTATTGTCCTGCACTCGCTGCTCCCGGTCTTGTCTGTTGCCCAGGTGCAAACTTCGACCTCCAAATATATAAATCCTTGTTTGAGGTGCACTCACAGGACTCGGAATTATTTCAAATCATGCTGTTTATTCAAAGCATCAAATTTCCAATAAATGGTGTCAACGTTTCAGTCCTCCAGGGACTTTTCGAGTGCACTCTGGAGTCTGTAGAAAGTATAGATGCTTTTATTGAGCACAAATCATACATCAACATTTCAGTCCAACCTGACTTTTCTCAAGAAGACCCTGAGAAAAGTCCGGTTGGACTGAAACGTCGATGGATGATTTGTGCTCAATAAAAGCATCTATACTTTCTACAGACCCCAGAGTGCACTTGTCTTTATTCCTGTATTATGGCTGGAGTTGGCACCACAGGCATTCTAAAGACCAGGGAACTTGATTGCTTGGATTTTGGTTTGTTTGTGTGTGTGTATGTATGCATGTGTAAATGTGTGTATTTTTAAATATATATATATATATATATAATGACAGAGCAGTTCTATATGCATAGTTAGAATGTGAACAAATTCATTTTTTAATTCTAATATACAGTGTGTTTTGTGGTTATCCTTTTAAAGCCTTTGACTACCCATCAATATATTTGCACATTGGTGTCTTTTAGAAAAAGTGGTTTGGCTGTTTTTGCTAATTTTTAATTTGCAAAACAGTTATTTCTCTGTAATAATGTTTATTACTGGTAGGCTACATACCAGAAGTATGTGGATTCAGTTTGTTCAGCTTTACCCATGAGCATCCCTATGTTGAGATATGAAATCTGGTTGGGTGGTCCCTGCCAGTGACTATTCTACATAATTGTATATTAGAAAGTAATGCATCATTGATAATGGTTCTATCCAGCCTACCCTTTGACAAGCTTTCTATCCAAGTACATACATGCCAATGGCCTGTCATTTAAAGGGGAACCGTCACTTATCTAGAAATTAAACCTTTTAATAAAGCATTAAATATCACCTATGACCTGTACACGCGTTGCTATGTTTCTTTTTAAATGTTATATTACATATTTTGCAATTTACATAATCCAGTTCAGACTAGATACTGTTTGCAAATGAGGAGGTGGAATAGAAACATATTTTCATTTCCCTTCCATGTTATGTTTTCTCGATGCTTACAGCCTAGTGAAAAGCACAGAGTTTATAGAAATGATTGTCAGGGAGCCACAGCTGAGGTGCCCAGTTCAATGATAAAGAAGTGTTGTTTTAAATTTGTTTTCACACCTGACACACATATTTGTTAAATATAAGGAAACATAATATTAAAAATACTTATAGTTGACAGTTCCTCTCTAAGATCAAGGTTCTTTGCATCAGCATAAACGTTTAGCGAATTCTAAATCTATGTCTACAGAACTGCCTTGTTATAAATTTCATTCATAAAATAACTGTTTAATAAAATATCTTCATTAGAATATGTTGTTCAATGATGGGTTACTTGTTTCTATAATAAATTCCAGTGTGCCTTTATGCGTTATTGATTGTATTCCATCTATTTCCAGGGATTAAACCAGAGTGGTGAACCTTGAGTGATGCTTGGTGACCACTGGCAACATTTGAAGTTGACGAATAGTTTCTGTTATCATATAATACACTTTGTGAATTGCATGTGTGGAGTCTCAAAAACGTTAGACTGTGCCCACTGTGATCTTCATTAAATACTTGCATAATTATAATACAAGTTCACATTTAAATACGTGAAAATTACAACTGCATATTTTGTAATAAACTGAGTAATGCAGTATCCTATTTTCAATACTGCCTTCTAGTGGTGGAAGTTATAATAATCCAACATAGAAAATAAAGAAAATCTATATTTAATGAGTTGTGTACCATATGTTTTGGTATCGTTTATTAGTTTAAAAGTTAAGTATTTCTTTTTCTTCCTCACTGCTTAGCATGTAAAATAAATGTCTTTTCTGTAGAAGCTTACTTCATGGTTTATTTACAATTATTTTAGAAATCTTATCTACATATCTATTGTTTTTTTATGTTGTTGGGTTTTTTTGACAAATTTTACAAAATGTAATTATTCACTACAGCACATGTTTGTCCTTCGAGAGCGACCTGAAACAGTGTTAATTGACCTAATCCAGAGGACGAAGGATGCAGTCAGAGAATTGGATAACCTACAGTATCGTAAGATGAAGAAGCTGCTTTTCCAAGAGGCTCATAATGGTCCTGCTGTGGAAACACAAGAGGAGGAAGAGGTATTTCACTTTATCCAGTCATGTATTAGGTTATTAATGGCTGACATTGACATGCCAAAAGTTTCTGCCTTTTCTGTGATGATTACCTAGTTAGAAGTTTGGGAGCTACAATAACTATGATGCTGGTTTAGAATATGATTATATGTGGTATCATGGTTAACCATCACTGTACTAAGCCATTGATTTATGAGAATATATAGATCCTGGTGGGCTATATTATGGTCCATTTGTGTCATTTGCATTATTGTTAGTGGGTTACTCCATGCCCCATGAACATTTCACTGTTTTGAAGTGGTCATGGCGCATGTACCCTGTATGTACAGCATTTCAGTATTTTTTTTTTGATGCCTTTGATGTAAATCCACCACTGACAGCTATCTTTAGCCAGCCCGGAACGTGACTTCTGAGCTTACGAATGTGAATTCTCTATATATTCATTGCATAGGTTTTCATTCATTGGCTTAAAGTGCTCTACTAACACTCTCAGCCAATGAATGAACAGCAGTAGCTGGAAGTAGCTCAACGTACATTCTTGGAGGTTCGACACGTGTCAGGACCCTTCTTGTTTGCTCTATACTAGGGAATAGTATCATTGTATTCTTGGCTCCATAAGTAACTACAGCAAGCTACAGTGCTTGTGATGCTTGGAATAACCCCATAATTCTTAAGTATCACATAAACCGATAAACCTGTAATAGTAAGTATTTAAAAACATGAATCAAGCGGTAAAACTCTGAATAAATTAATTTTAGAAATCATTAGTAGGAAATTAACCAACCATCACAATACCCATTGATAACTCTCTAGATAAACATTGCCCACGAACCAATTCATAACCACGAGAGCAAAGCATAAATTCAAAGCTATCAATTTATATTTCTATTGTAAGCCAATATATTAAATTCCACTACAACCCATCTTGCAAAGGTTTATGTGACAAATAGATCTGACGAGTGAAACTAAGAGTGAGACTGAATTAATGAGTAAAACTGCTCAATAAACTGAGAGCAGCCACACCTTGGAGACCGTTAGTTTATTCACAACCCCAGTCACTTTGATCTCCGGAGTTATTGACCGTACGTGCACAAAGCTGTAGCTCAGAACTAGAAATGGAAGAGATTTGCTTGAAATGCACATGCCTATCCCTTAATATGGGCTGATGATGTGTTGCAGAGAAATAAGAAAAAAAAAAAAAATTTTTCATGTTACTGAGAGAAGGAACAGTCATTGAAGCTGCAACAATTTTTACAAATCACTGAACAGTCAGCTATAAATTTCTATGTGGTATAACCTATTTAGTGAGCATAGGTTCTCCTTATGTTTAAAAGGATACTTTATTGAAACCTATTGGAAGTTCATTGCTACTGGTAAAATTATCTGCAAAATCATCTACATCATAACTGTGTGGTGGTTTTCTAAGGATTGCACACATTTGTGACAAGCAGGAGCCAGGGGGCAGGTCAACCAGGCCCCGTCTTCACAGCTAAAGGAGTAAACTATTTGTAAATGATTTAACCCCTTATGATAAGATGGTACCCAGGACCTCCTGGCACTATAACCGTTTCATTGAGAAGAAATCGCTACGGTGCCAGGAGTGTTCCTTTAATTGTGTTTGCAATGTATCATTGCACATTTTGTTTTGAATATTGAGTAAGCCATTCAAAACCTTACTGATGATTGTGTTTAAGCCAACTAAAACTCTTGCCTCAGAAAAGACAAAAAACTTGTGTACAGCAGCATAGGTGTGGGATTTTTTTATTTAGATTTTATGATGTTGAATAATTGTGTTGTTGACATACATATGTATATAAATAGACATATGTATATAAATAGTGACCTTGTCACTCTTTGTATCTGGCAAAGTTGTGGAAGACTTAGGTGAAATGTATTTTATAGTTGCTCCTTGGTGCATAATTTAAGGAAAAAGCAGGAAAGTATGACCAACTGTAAAGACACAAAAATGTGAAGTGTACGCCTCTTGGCTAACGCACTCAAAGATGCGAGACAAAACACAAACAGGGGGGACATCCCATAAATTCCCAGATATTCTTAGGGCATTCCAAGGGTTTTATACTGACCTCTATAAAATACGTACTGCCCGCCTACTGTTACTGAATTGGAGCAATATCTCGCTCCCCGAAACAAACAATGCCCTACGACCTTTTACAATATTTAGACGCACCATTACATATAGATGAATTTTTCTTACCAGTAAAAACCTCCCCACTGGCAAAGAGCCCAGGACCAGCCGGCTTCACTGGCCAAGTACTATGAGACATTCTCGAAAACTGCTCGCAGGTCCCTTCATTAACGAATTCAACTCCCTCATCACATCCCTGCAACTACTAGATGCCGCTCTGGAAGCCCATATTACCCTTATTCCTAAACCAGGGAAAGACACGACGACCCTCTGTGGGAGTTACCACCCTATTTCCCTTAATAATACTGACCTTTAAAGGACCACTCTAGGCACCCAGACCACTTCAGCTTAATGAAGTGGTGTGGGTGCCAGGGCCAGCTAGGATTAACCCATTTTTTTTATAAACATAGCAGTTTCAGAGAAACTATGTTTACAAATGGGTTAATCCTTCCTCCAATTCCTCTAGCGGCTGTCTCATCGACAGCCGCTAGAGGCGCTTGGGTGCTTCTCACTGTGAAAATCACAGTGAGAGCACACAAGCGTCCATAGGAAAGCATTGTAAATTCTTTCCTATGCGACCGGCTGAATGTGCGCGCAGCTCTTGCCGCGCGTGCGCATTCAGGCGAATGGGAGGATCGGAGGATCAGCGCTGGAAAAAGGTAAGTTTTTACCCCTTTCCTCTCCCCAGAGCCGGGCGGGAGTGGGACCCTGAGGGTGGGGGCACCCTCAGGGCACTATAGTGCCAGGAAAACAAGTATGTTTTCCTGGTACTATAGTGGTCCTTTAACTCGTTACTAAAATCTTTGCCACCCGCCTATGTCCCCTACTGCAGGGACTGGTCCACCCTGACTAGGTGGTTCTGTGCCCGTACGTGAAGCCAAAAATAACACCACCAAATTACTAAACCTAATGCACTAGGCTCAACAATCTGACACCAAGAGCCTTTTATTATCGATTGACCCAGAAACGAGTGGACTGGTTCCTACTGTTCACAACCCTTAAAGCTATAGGCTTCGGCCCAAACTGGTTACACTTGATACGATCCATATACTCCTAACTAAGAGCACGAATTAGAACTAATGGCCAACTATCCGAACCCCTCCCAATCTTAAATGGCATGAGACAGGGGTGCCCATTATCACTGCTCCTATTTGTCCTAATCATGGAACCCTTTCTCCTGGGTACCAGGGACAACCCCACTATTCACAGCTTCACTGTACAGGACAGAAAATTAAAGGTGTCAGCCTTCGCTGATGACCTTCTGTTTACAATTACACAACCGTTCCTGTCTATGCCACAGATTTTGGAGGAAATCTCCCTATATCACCATGTGTCCAACTTTAAAGTCAATTTCACAAAAAGTGAAATCCTCCCATTGGTGATCAATGATCAAACTAAGACATCTATAAAAATACTCCATTCCTAGCGTCGTCCACATCTGTTAAATACTTGGGAATACATCTGCCTATACACCTATGAAAACTCTATAACCTGAATTTCCCGCTCCTATTGCAAACTATTTCTCAAGACCTAACTAAATGGCACAAGCCACACTTTGGCTGGCTATGCCGAGTAAATATTATAAAAATGAACATACTCCCCAAAATTCAGTACTTATTACAGACAATCCCTATAGCTATACGCAAAACGTTTTTCTCAGAATTTAAAAATATAATTTAGTCACTTCATCTGGGCACACACCCACCCCAGACTTCCGTTTAAAACCCTCACAAGCTTCAAGGTAGCCTGGGCTTTCCAGACATTGAACTGTACTACCAAGCCACTATGCTCAGTAGAATATATGAATGGACGCTTCCAAACAATTTTAAACACTGGGTCTTTTTGGAGAGAGCTGCACTCCAACACCTGCTATACACTATTCCATGGCAACACACGGGTAAAGCTTCCCTCAAACCAGTTCATGCAACGCACCCCACAGTAATACCTACTCTTAAAGTATGGACCCAAGTTAGGTAACTACAGAGCATATCTCCTCACCCATCCCATTTATATTCACTTACACACAATCAGAGGTTTCTGCCTGGTCTCCATCTCTCTTCATTCGCAGCATTCCACTCCTCCCAGTACCTCACCCATCCTCATTACTGAACGACCAGAGCCTTACACATCTCAGCAGCCTTTGGACCGATACATCACCTTCGGCGTTACAACCAGGGGTCAAGTCCTGGGGAAAAAAGTGTGGGAACTCACCCAAGATTCCCGCCTCCCCCCCTCCACCCCCCTTAAGAAAATTACACTCCTATGCATAAAGTGCAGTGCAGGGTGTGTATAATGAATGTAGTGTGTTTGTAGTGAATGCAGAGTATGAATAATAAATGTAGTGTGTTTGTAGTGAGTGCAGTGTGAATAATAATTGTAGTGTATTTGTAGTGAGTGCAGAGTGTGTATAATGAATGTAATGTGTTTGTAGTTAAAGGACCACTATAGTGCCAGGAAAACATACTCGTTTTCCTGGCACTATAGTGCCCTGAGGGTGCCCCCACCCTCAGGGTCCCCCTCCCGCCCGGCTCTGGAAAGGGGAAAAGGGTTAAAACTTATCTTTTTCCAGCGCCATGGAGAGCGAGCCTTCTGCCCGCATCCCTCCTGGCTGAATAAAGCATGCGCGTAAGCAGCTGCGCTACAACATTCAGCCCGTCAGATAGGAAAGCATTTACAATGGTTGCGCCACTTGAGGGGATAGGGAAGGTTTAATCTATTATTAAACATAGCAGTTTCTGAAACTGCTATGTTTATAAAAAATGGTTAACCTCTAGATTGAGACCCAGACCACTTCATTAAGCTGAAGTGAATCTGGGTGCCTAGAGTGGTCCTTAAGCAAATTGTGTATGTCGAATTTAGTGTGTTTGTAGTGAGTGCAGAGGTGTACAATGAATGCAGTGTATGTAGTGTGTTTGTAGTGAATGCAGAGTGTGTATAGTGAATGTAGTGTGTGTAGTGAGTGCAGAATGTAGTGAATGCAGAGTGTGTATAGTGAATGTAGTGTTTGTAGTGAGTGTATAGTGAATGTAGTGTGTTTGTAGTGAGTGAAGAGTGTGTATAATGAATGCAGTGTGTGAGTGCGCTGGATGATGTGTGTGTGAGTGCAGGATGATGTGTGTGTGTGAGTGCAGGATGATGTGTGTGTGTGAGTGCAGGATGATGTGTGTGTGTGAGTGCAGGATGATGTGTGTGTGTGAGTGCAGGATGATGTGTGTGTGTGAGTGCAGGATGATGTGTGTGTGTGCAGGATGATGTGTGTGTGTGTGAGTGCAGGATGATGTGTGTGTGTGAGTGCAGGATGATGTGTGTGTGTGTGTGTGAGTGCAGGATGATGTGTGTGTGTGTGTGTGAGTGCTGGATGATGTGTGTGTGTGTGTGTGTGCTTGATGATGTGTGTGTGATGTGTGTGTGTGCTTTATGATGTGTGTGTGATGTGTGTGTGTGCTTGATGATGTGTGTGTGTGTGTGCGCTTGATGATGTGTGTGTGTGTGTGCGCTTGATGATGTGTGTGTGATGTGTGTGTGTGCTTGATGATGTGTGTGTGTGTGAGTGCTGGATGATGTGTGTGTGAGTGCTGGATGATGTGTGTGTGTGCTGGATGATGGGTGTTTGTGTGAGTGCTGGATGATGGGTGTTTGTGTGAGTGCTGGATGATGCGTGTGAGTGCTGGATGATGTGCGTGTGAGTGCTGGATGATGTGCGTGTGAGTGCTGGATGATGTGTGTGTGTGTGAGTGCTGGATGATGGGTGTGCTAGATGATGTGTGTGTGAGTGCTGGATGATGTGTGTGTGAGTGCTGGATGATGTGTGTGTGTGCTGGATGATGTGTGTGTAAGTGTGCTGGATGATGTGCGTGTGTGTGCTGGATGATGCGTGTGTGTGCTGGATGATGTGCGTGTGAGTGCTGGATGATGTGCGTGTGAGTGCTGGATGTGTGCTGTGAGTGCTGGATGATGTGTGTGAGTGAGGATGATGTGTGTGTGCGTGTGTGAGTGCTGGATGATGGGTGTGTGAGTGCTGGATGATGGGTGTGTGTGAGTGCTGGATGATGGGTGTGTGAGTGCTGGATGATGGGTGTGTGAGTGAGTGCTGGATGATGGGTGTGTGAGTGCTGGATGATGGGTGTGTGAGTGCTGGATGATGGGTGTGTGAGTGCTGGATGATGTGTGTGGGGGGGGGGAGCATTTTTTTCTTACTTTATGTGTCTATATTTTTTTATTTTATTCCCCCCTCCCTGCTTCTTACCTTGTCAGGGAGGGGGGAGATCGCCTGGTGGTCCGGTGGAGGGAACCAGCCGCTGCACAGAGGGGCCATCACACACTGTGTTCCCTCTCCAGCTCTAACTCTCGCGAGACTCGCCTGTGCGGAGCGTTGCCATGGTAACAGCCGCGGGTCTCGCGAGATTTATAGCTGGAGAGGGAACACAGCGTGTGCTGGCCCCTCAGTGCAGGTAGCAGGGCCGGTCCTGCAGGACAGGTAACGGGAACGGCGTTCCTGCTTTGGAAAAAGTGCAGGAACGCCGTTCCCATGCGTTCCTGCAGGACTCGAGCCCTGGTTACAACAATACAGGTACTCTCAGCTCACTCACTTTATCACATCCACCCCTAACCTCCTCAAAGGGAACAGACAACTTACAATATTTGAAAACCACTGTACTTCCAGCAACATTAAAACTAAACATCTCAATGTATAAGCTATTGCAACAGAAAGCATCTCCCTTCCTTGCCCAAATACACAAGCTCTTGGGAGTCTAAGCTCAACTTTACACTAACACAAAAGGACTGGAAACGCATATTCATTAATCTACATAAGTCCAGCATTGGCACACACACTCAAGAAGGAAACTACAAAGGATTGTCCAGATGGCATCTAGCGCCATCAAAAATACAAAACATTTTATCAAATGCATCAGAAGCCTGTTGGATATGCTCCCACCCTTAAAGGGACATTATAGTCACCAGAACAACTACAGCTTATTGAATTTGTTCTGGTGTGTAGAATCATTACCGTCAGGCTTTTTGCTGTATACGCAGTCTTTTCAGAGAAAATGCAGTGTTACATTACAGCCTAGTGATAACTTCACTGGCCACTCCTCAGATGGCTGTTAGAGATCCTTCCTGGATCATGGCTGCCTAAAATGCATCCAAACATTCAGTATCTCCTCCCTCTGCATGCAGACACTGAACTTTCCTCAGAGAGATTAATTGATTCAATTCATCTCTACGAGGAGATGCTGTTTGGCCAGGGCTGTGTTTGACTCATGCTGGCTCTGCCTCTTTGTCAGTCTCAGCCAATCTTATGGGGAAGCATTTTGATTGGATCAGGCTACCACTTCTGATGATGTCAGCCGACTGCCTGTTTTTCTGAGTCTAACAGCCTGCAGATTTACAGCTTCTGGCTTGAATACAGTAAAATTGTGTTATATTTATGGAGGCATGAGGGGCCCAGGGGGTCTAGATGGTGAGTTTTAACATTATAGGGTCAGGAATACATGTTTGTGTTCCTGACCCTATAGTGATCCTTTAAGGGACAACAGATCATATATGGTGGACCTGCCCAACTATTAGCAAATACTGGTCCAAAATTGTCAAAATGATTTGCTTAGTGACCAAAATCAAGTTGCCTAACACACCGGAACGTGACTCTTCTTTCACTACCCGAACCCACTTCACAGAATGACACGATCGCTGATCACACATCTGCTCACAGCAGCCATTGCTCTTATTCCAGTGAACTGGAAAAAACTAAGAGCGCCCACGATCCGGGAATGGATCAATAAGGTAGAATCCATTTGCCTCCTGGAAGAGGTTCACTTTTCTTTAAAGCGTACACATATAGCACATACTAAAAGCATATGGGGCCCATGGTCGCTTTTTCTCAACACCGGATGAGTCAGCAATCAGTTAGCACACCCAATGTAATGGTATACATTAAGGGCTTCAGATAAATTTTTATGCCAGACTGAAAGTTAAATTTGTTTCCAGTTTCTCCCAAATGTTCATATCTTGTTTTAAAGGAACACTATAGTCACCTAAATTACTTAAAGCTGTTTTAGTGTATAGATCATTCCCCTGCAATGTCACTGCTCAATTCACTGTCATTTAGGAGTTAAATAACTTTGTTTCTGTTTATGCAGCCCTAGCCACACCTCCCCTGGCTATGATTGACAGCCTACATGAAAAAAAAAACTGGTTTCACTTTCAAACAGATGTAATTTACCTTAAATAATTGTATCTCAATCTCTAAACTTAACTTTAATCATATACAGGAGGCTCTAGCACGCTATTAACATAGCAGGGGATAAGAAAATCTTAATTAAACAGAACTTGCAATAAAGAAAGCCTAAATAGGGCTCTCTTTACAGGAAGTGTTTATGGAAGGCTGTGCAAGTCACATGCAGGGAGGTGTGACTAGGGTTCATAAACAAAGGGATTTAACTCCTAAATGGCAGAGGATTGAGCAATGAGGCTGCAGGGGCATGTTCTATACACCAAAACTGCTTCATTAAGCTAAAGTTGTTCAGGTGACTATAGTGTCCCTTTAACCAGTACAAGATTATACTACACAGGCAGGAATAGCACTAGCCCCTCAATTCCTGTTTCGAATATGCTGTAACCCTTTTAGGTCAAAGAAATGTAGTTACATTGTATTCCTCCAACAGAATGTTTGTTTGACCATGTGTTTACAATAGCATTATACTTTGTTCCTAAGGTACTCATACACTGTAGTGTTGCAATGCCTGTAACCAGTCAAAAGTCAATACAAAATTTGAAAACAAAAAAATTAACAAAATATGAAGTGTAATTTATCAAAATAAATCTAATTTTGAGAATAAGTGCATTGTTTATTGCACTTTATTATTTATTTTATTATTCATTTATTCTTACGAAGTGCTAATATCTGTTTTGTATTTTTCTAGGAGCAAGAACATGGAGTTGGCCGGACAGGGACAGTGAATAGCATTGGTAGTAACCAGTCCATTCCCAGTATGTCAATCAGTGCCAGTAGCCAAAGTAGTAGTGTGAATAGTCTTCCAGATGCCTCGGATGATAAAAGCGAGCTTGACATGATGGAAGGAGATCACACTGTAATGTCGAACAGCTCTGTCATCCATTTAAAACCGGTAAATATAGAACAGAATAGAGTGTTGCTGCGTCATTAGTGTGGTACATTAGTCTGTTTCATTAAAATACAGAAGTGGTTGGTTTTTTTTTTTTCTTCCTTGCTTTTAAATTTGTCTTGGATTTTTAATCCCTTAAGGACGTTGGGGGGTTCTATGCCGTCCTTGGGGACCCAGCTCTAAATGCAGGTGGCATAGAACGTACTTACCCGGTTGCTGGCGATCCCACGCTGGCCACCGTGGTGTGGGGAGTCCCCATCCTCTCTCACATGGCCCCACTGGGCCATGTGATTGCGAGGACCTCACGATCACATGGACGGCATGCTGCCCCTGCTGCCTGAAAATAGTAAAAAAAAAAAAAAAAGTTAAAGATACAGTTTAAAATAAAATATATACTTAGATCATATATATATATTCATTATATATATGATCTTAGTGTGTGTGTGTGTGTGTGTATATATATATATATATATATAATATATATATATATATTAAAAATACACGTGCAGTGATATTGATTAAATATATAATTTTCATTTTATATATATATATATATATATATATATATATATAATAAAATAAATATGTACATAGTTAAAAAATATATATATAAATTCGTTCTAACCGTATTTTAAAATTTATATATATATATTGATGTCAAAATACATGTAGAACAAAATAATATATATATCTATATACCAAAGTATATATGTATATATCACTATATACTTATATATAAATAAAAAGAATTTAAATACACACACACACACACACACACACACACATGCAATCAGTCATGAGCACTCCCTTGGATTTTCAAAAAAGGTATTTAATCCAGTGTTAGTAACTCACATCAACGTTTCGACCCTACAGGGTCTTTATCAAGATAGTAACAACGTGCAAATAGTATCAATATATAGCAGAATAAGAAGAAATCTAACTTACCCCACCTGTAAAGTGATCCCCGCGTTCATCAAGTGCCGATCAATCGTGCGCAAGTGTGGTTACGTCCGTGCATACGTGCGTGATGACGTGCCCAGAGACTGTGTCCTCTGTTATAGGTATGTTACAGCTTTGGGCGATATGTTCCGGTTTCTATCACACTACATATTCCAATATCTGTCTGATCTTCCGTTTTGCTATGGTTTTTATGGTGGCTTGGGGTTACCATGGATATGGTTTGTGTCCATGGGTTTACGCTGTGGTCACGTTATCACGCACGTATAGGGGCACGTATGCACTGACGTAACCAAACATGCGCATGATTGATTGGCACTTGATGAACGCGGGGATCACTTTACAGGTGGGGTAAGTTAGATTTCTTCTTATTCTGCTATATATTGATACTATTTGCACGTTGTTACTATCTTGATAAAGACCCTGTCGGGTCGAAACGTTGATGTGAGTTAACACTGGATTAAATACCTTTTTTGAAAATCCAGGGGAGTGCTCCTGATTAATTGCATGTATCTACTGGCTTGGAAGCACCCGTGTAATATTACTCCCTGTATATATTTTTGGAGGATGAGTGCCAGAGTTTGGCCATATATATATATATATATATATATATATATATATATATATATATAATAATTTTACATAATTAAGTCATTTTAGTAATTACAATTTGCGGGACCTGCCTGACAATCCAGGCAAAAAATTCGCCAGGTTGGTTATGTTGCATTTGAGACAGTATGTTAGCCCAGGAATGAAAATTACCCCCATGATTGCATACCATTTGCAAGGTATTGCAAATGGGCTATGTCCAGTCTTTTTTAGTAGTCACAAACACTGGCCAAAATTGGTGTTCAAATTAGTTTTTTGCATTTTTCACACACAAACAAATATTAATGCTAACTTTGGCTAGTGTTTGTGAAGTGGCTACTAAAAAAAAAACTGAACATACTCCTTTTGCAATACTTTAAGCCGTCTTCTTTTGCAAATGGTATTCCATCATGGGGGTAATTCTCATTCCTGGACTACCATTCGATCTCAAAGGCAACGTAACCAATCTGGCGAATTTGAATGTGAAAAAAATGAATAATGTAACATGCTATATTTGACCCTGTAACGTCCCAAAACCTTATAAAACCTGTACATAGGGGGTATTGTTTTACACGTGAGACATCGCTTAATACAAATATGTGTATTTTATTTCAGTAAAATCAAACCATATTATGACATTCACAGTTACTGTCACGTAGAATTAAAAAAAATTGTAAAATTCTTATTTTCTCCCTTTTTTTTTTTTTTTCTTTTTTTTTATTTTATTCATATTAAATTGTTTCATACCTAAATAGTGGTTGTTAAATGAAAGCCTTGTTTCCCTTGAATAAAATGATATATAATAAGTGTGGGTGCCCATAATATGAAAGAGGCAAATTACGCCTGAACAGACTTATAGCGCAAATTCCAGTTTTTGTTTACGTTTTGTTTTGATCACAACGTATACATTTGGCTCAGTCCTTAAGGGGTTAAATACAATGTAGGTGTAACATTAAAAATCATGGGAAAAGACCGTTCCCTTTTTAGGATCAATTGCTATTTTTAGTAAGAAAACGGTACCCTTGCAGCAAATGGCAATAAATCATATTCCGTAAAGTTTTATTTAGCACGGCAAGTAATATAAAATGAGAATAAAAATAGAGAGTATTAAATATGGCTTTAATAACAGTTTATAATAGTCCATTGAGATAAACCTTACTTGTTGCAGTAAATCTAGTAGTTTTCAAACATTCATTGTAGAAGAATTAATTTGTCAGGTTTACTTGATAGTAAGTCAAATAAAACTCAAATTGTTTTATTTTTCTGGTAAATGTCATTATTGTGACCCACGCTTTGTTTCTTCAGGCATATTGACACAAGTTTTTACAAATCGTATACCGCTGAATTAGCTTTTCAATTAAGTTGTTCAAACTCAGCAGCTATAGTGGAATCCTGCACATCTTTGCCTTGCACACTCAATTGCCAGAATTGTACTATCCTAAGTGAATATATAGCATATGTACCTTTTCAAATATAAGCATAGTTCAACTTTTTATTTGCTGTGAATCCATAGCTGCCCAGCTTACATTTTGAAATTGCTAAATTAGTATCTTACTAGTGCTTACTAGTTGCCATAAAAAAGCTGCTCATATCGATTAATTCTTGTGGTGACATACAATAGCATGTCATCTTTTAGTTCACCTCTAGTTCTAATTCATGCCCAGACTTATGACTGGAACATTGAGCGTTTTCTGTTTAACCACTCATATTATTGTTTTTACACTGTTTTTTTTTTTTAAATTTTTTATTATTATTATTATTTTCCACATCTTTGCTACAAGCTTGATATTTGGTAAGCTTTTCATGTAGCGGTATTTGCATTATTTGAACAGAGATATTTTGTCAGGACACGTTTTCATAAAATTAATTTTGGGGGTATGAAAAATTCCACCTTTTGCATTTTCCTGAATCTTGAGGAAGTTTTATTCATTGCAGTGAAGTCACTTCTCTAAGTTAGACTTAATGTTTCATTGTTTTTATACAGTTTTGGTAAACCCTCCCACCTTCCTCTCATAACGTAATTTACTTACTGTAGGTTTTTCTTTAAGTATGATTTTTTTTTTTACCTGTTTGTTTTAAGGAGGAAGAAAGTTACCAAGAAGACCCTGAACCAAGAATGCGGCCATCAGAACCTCAGTCCCCTCCCCAGGTTTCTCGTCACAAGTCTCACTACCGCAATCGTGAGCACTTTGCCACCATACGCACAGCCTCGCTGGTAAGTTGTCAGTTTCAATTAAAACTTCTCATTGGGTACATTGTGTATGTGTTTTTTCTAAAAAAAAAAAAAAAAAAAAAATTTATGTTAAGTGGCATAAGCTTAACCCCTTCAGATCGGAGGGCGTACTATTACGCCCTACTTTAGGCGGCTCCAAACGCCGCCGGGCGTAATAGTATGCCTTCCGGTTTTTGTTTACTTAACCAGTCGCCGGCGATCGCAGTTGGGGGGACTCCAATACACGTAGAACGAAATTATATATACCTATATATAAATAAAAATATTAAAAAAAAATTATATATGTATATATGTATATATATATATATATATAGTGATATATAGATATATATTATTTCGTTCTACGTGTATTTTGATATAAATATATATTATCACAATACAGTTAGAACGAAATAACATACATCTATATATTTTTAATTATTTTTTAATTTTATTTTTTACGTATTTACATATTTATTTTTTATATTATATATAAATCTATATATAACAATTATATATATATATATATATATATATATATATATATATAGTTAATCAGTATCAGTCTACGTGTAATTTGATATTAAAATATATATATATATATATATTAATAGTAAGATACACCTAGACAGTGTATGAGTGTGTATGTATATGTGTATATATATATATATATATATATATATATATATATACTTAGATCATTTATATATAACATATATATATTTATGTAATATTTTTGCAAAATTAGGTATCTTAATTAATTACAATTAGCGGGACCTGCCTGACAACCTATGCCGAAAGAAAAGGGAATTGAATTTTCTAGCACTATATTTAACCCTATAACTTTCCAAGACACCATAAAACCTGTACATGGGGGGTACTGTTCTACTCGGGAGACTTCGCTGAACACAAATATTAGTGTTTCAAAACAGTAAAATTTATTACAACGATGATATTGCCAGTAAAAGTGACGTTTTTTTTGCATTTTTCATGCACAAACAGCACTTACATGGACGATATTATTGCTGCAATACTTTTTACTGTTTTGAAACACAAATATTTGTGTTCAGCGAAGTCTCCCGAGTACAACAGTACCCCTCATGTACAGGTTTTATGGTGTTTTCAAAAGTTACAGCATCAAATAGAAGGCTTGTGTTTCATTTTTTAGGTTGCCTTTGAGACCCTATGGTAGCCCAAGAATGAAAATTACCCCTATGATGGCATACCATTTGCAATAGTAGACAACCCAAGGTATTGCAAACGGGGTATGTCCAGTCTTTTTAAGTAGCCACTTAGTCACAAACACTGGCCAAAATTGGCGTTTTTTGCATTTTCACACACAAACAAATACTAACGCTAACTTTGGCCAGTGTTTGTGACCAAATGGCTACTAAAAAAGACTGGACATACCCCATTTGCAATACCTTGGGTTGTCTACTATTGCAAATGGTATGCCATTATGGGTGTAAATTTCATTCCTGGGCTACTAGACAGTCTCAAAGGCAACATAACCTATCTGGCGAATTTCAATTTCAAATGTAATGTGCTATATTTGATCCTGTAACTTCCCATAAAACCTGTACATGTACTGTTTTACACGTGAGACTTTGAATACAAATGTGTATTTTATTGCAGTAAAAGCAAACAGTATTATGACATTGACAGTTAAAATGTCATGTGGAACTAAAAAATATTTTAAAAATCTTATTTTCTCACATTTTTTTCATATTAAATTATGTTTCATAGCTAAATATTTGATATTAAATGGAAGCCCTGTTTCCCCTGAATAAAATGAAATATAATAAGGGTGGGTGCATTTACTATGAAAGAGGTGAATTACGGTTGGACAGACATGTAACGCAAATGCCAGGTTTTGTTTACATTTTGTTTTATTCACAACGTGTACATTTGGCTCCGTCCTTAAGGGGTTAATAACGAAGTAACAATTTTGTTCAGCACCATATTTTTATATTTTTTAGCCTCCACCATCTTTCTTAGCCTGGCAGCAATATGTATTCCCTACCTTTGCCTGTCCTCCTTCTTGCATGCAAATCTGCATATGACTTTTGCTCCTCTTGCTGTTAGCCTCTGGCTTTGCTTATGACTTTCGTAGATTTAAGTTTAAGATCTACGTGTTGTGATGGCGTCCTTAGATGCATTTCCATTTGCAAGTTCCTACTTGCGACCCATAGAGTGTTTGTTTCTCTGCTAGTAGAATAGGAATTCCAAAGTTCTCTAGCAGTTCCTTGAATTTGCAGTTGTAATCCTTTAATGTTTTTTTTCTGGCTATTTCTTCTGCAAAGAGGGATTCTGGCCTTTTTTTTCTATTGCTTACCTCCTCTTTTGGTGTTTTGAGGTTGTTGGGGTTTTTTTCTTTGTGGGGGGTTTATTAGTTTGCTTTTTGTTTTTTACTGAGGTTCATACAGTAGTGAGGACCTAGTGTTCGTTTTTTGTTTGTTTGTTTTTTAACAAAATGTGTTCTTCTCTATTGATGTCAGCCAGGAGATTGTTGTCCTTTCTTTTGCTCTTCACCCCTGAATAACAAGAGCTTGTTTGGATGTTTGCGCTCTCAAATATTCTTTTGGGGCAAGTAGTTCCTTTATAATGTGTCCTTTGTTTGTTCATATTTATGAACCCCATTTGGGTCAAAAGGCTCCAGTCATCACTGGTGTCAAGTGGTTCAAGTCCATGATGTGAATGGCTTGTGCTCTGGCTAACAAGCATTCCTTGGACAAGGTTACTGCTAATTCAACTCATGCATGAAATCTCATGGCCCTTTTCCCAAATCTGCAAGACAGATTCTTGGTCGTCTTTGCACACATTTTCTAAATTTAACAGTTTTTATTTTTGGATCTATTGACACTGCTGAGAGGTTCTCCGGGCAGCAATTCTCATTTTGTCACCAAAACAAACTGCCCTAGGGTTAAAGTGCCCTTGTGTCCAGCTCTTCTTTGTGACTTGTGAGCTGCTGTCACCATCCAAGAAAGCAAAACATAGTTTTGGTTTTACTTAACAAATTCCTTTTGTCAGATTCAATGCGTCCATCTGTCTTCTGTGAGGAAGAAAGAGAAGTAATGATTCTAGTGGAAGGGCTAGAGAGGGAGAAGCATGCTGAAGCATTGCATTATGAGTGTTTACTTAACCAGTTGGGAGGGGCATATATGACAACAAGTGGGCTCTCACCATCCGAATGGAAAGCAGTGGCGTCTCTAGGATTAATTTTTAGGGGGGGCACATGGTGGGCCAGGGACAAAAGTAGGGGGGCACATTTAACCCCGCCCTCGCCGCAGTTTGACTCCGCCACTGCTGCATGTTAAGCCCCGCCCCCTACACAATGTGTTTTTTGTTTTTGTTTGTTTGTTCGTTTGTTTTTATAAGCCCTGGTGGAGGATTCATTATTTTCCACTAGGGATTATTACAAAACAAATACATTTTCCTTGATACAGTGCCATAGTTGTCAACATTTGAAAAAAAATTCTAAGGACATTTTGCAGCACAGCTATCAATTGTCTGTGTATAATATCCCTGGACAGTCAGTGCTCTCTGTATAATACAGGGTTGTGTGTATAATATCCCGGGACGGTCAGTGCTCCCTGTATAGTGCTGCTCTCTGTATAATACAGGTCTGTTTGTGTATAATATCACAAGACAGAGAGCAGCACTATACACGGAACACTGACTGTCCCAGGATATTATACAGACACAGACCTGTATTATACAAATAGCAGCACTATACAGGAAGCACTGACTATCCCGGGATATTATACACACACAGATCTGTATTATACAGAGAACAACACTATAGTATTATACAGATAGCTGAGCATATACCCCATGTCCCAATCTCTAGACTACTAGTACCTGTCAACAGCAGCTCCCAGATGCATGTAACAGAGCTAAAGTGTGCGGCAGCTCACACAGGTGATTCAGCGGATAAAGCGCACTTGCTGGCAGAGCCAAACTGGGAATCCCCGGGGACAAAAAAAAAATTATGATATATAATGAGTCAGTGAGCTTATAATATTACAGTAAGCACACAGGCTCACTGACATGCGCAAATAGGCTCACTGACAGACAAAACTCTCTGACTCACACACAAGCTTACTACAGGCAAACTCACTTGTATAAACACAAGGCTCACTACAAAGAAGTTCAAGGGACACACGCATGCTCACTAAAGACAAGCTCACTGACACACATGCTCACTGACGCACACAAGCAGTACCATTTTAACAGCGTTAAGGGCCCCCGGGCAAATCAGTGCACTGGGGCCCTTCCTACACAACAACTCACAGGAATAACAACATTTTAATTATTGATAGACTGCTGAGTACATACACACAGTACACTGAATATGAACACAGAGAGACTGCTGAATACACACACACAGATTTCTGAATGCACACAGGCTGATTTATACATGTACACACCACCGCTGAGTCCTGTACACACACACACATACTGCTGAGTCCACACACACACACACACACATACTGCTGAGTCCTGCATACACACATACCGTGACTGCTGAGTCCACTTAATACACACAGCACACCCAGACCAGTCCATCCACATACACGCAGACTGCTGAGTCCATCCACACACACACACAGACACTGTCCAACACACACCAACACACACACATGCAGACTGCTGAGACAACACACACGACCGGGATCTCCATTCACACACACCACACACACGCACATCCCACACACACCACCCCGTGACCCACAGTCCACACCACACACACACACACACACACACAACACCGACCGAGTCCAATACCACACACGGCACACACCAACATCACCAACAGTCCAGACACACACACACACACACACCCAGACTGCCTGAGTCCATACACACACACACCGCTGAAACCATACACACACACACACACACACACACACGCAGACTGCTGAGTCCATACACACACACACACACACACACGCAGACTGCTGAGTCCATACACATACACACACACACACACGCAGACTGCTGAGTCCATACACACACACACACACACACACGCAGACTGCTGAGTGTGTGTGGACTCAGCAGTCTGCGTGTGTATTGAGTCCCCTCTGGCCCCCCTCAGCGACGCCACTGAGAGAGTGCAGACAAAATATTGTTTTCATTCATGTTTGTTACATCTTTAATTTTAATAAATCAGCCTGAGGAGGTTATATCAGTATCTTATGATTACTAAATATGACCTTGTAAATAGAAACTGTAATGCCTGATGATTTCCACAGAAAGTCACACTTCATATTTTGCATTTAACCTAGATCCCATCAATCTGTATAAGAAGAGTTCACTGAAATTTCTTGTAGAATTGACTGAGTACAACATGGATTAACCATCACATTTTTTGTATTTAACAAAGTAGGCACCATTGCTTAAAGGGATTCGAATGTTCTCAATAACAGTGTATTTTATATTATCGGTGTTCCTGGTGTCATTGGATTTCAGGACTAATGGCAATGCTTATGTTTGTCCTGGGACAGCATCTAGACCCCAAGAATCCTACATAGAGGTTTAGTGCTTTTGGTGATTAAAGTGTCACTTTAATGACATTTCATTTTGGATTACCAAGATCTAGTGCCCTTATAAAATGATTTCCACACATTATCCCATAACTTAACTTTTTCATTTGATTATACTAAAAACAATTCTGAACAGGGTAATATAAAATGTATTGATGTACAATTTTTTAGGTGACGAGGCAAATTCAGGAACATGAACAAGATTCAGAACTGCGGGAACAGATGTCTGGTTACAAACGTATGAGGCGGCAACATCAGAAACAGCTGATGGCACTGGAGAACAAACTAAAGGCAGAGATGGACGAGCATAGACTTCGACTGGACAAAGATTTAGAAACTCAGAGAAACAACTTTGCAGCAGAAATGGAAAAACTCGTTAAGAAGCATTCGGCAGCAATGGATAAAGAGGTGAGAACTTCTTATGAGATAATAAAAGTTCTGTTATTGCTAGCAGATAGATACAGTATACTCTGAACTATTTTGTTCCTTCATTTTTCCTGGCATAGAGATAAAACTACAAATGGTATCTTTGTAGATGCAGTGGTCTCATTTATTGTGAAGGTCAAATAACTTTTAAAATCTAAATAAGCTGCCTGTGTATTTTTGATTATTTTCTTTATATCACTTTAAACTGCAAATGATTTGACAATGTTCTCTTATTGTAGTTAAAGTTAATGGCAAATGAGGAGAAAAAATTCCAGCAACATATACAAGCTCAGCAAAAGAAAGAGTTGAACAGCTTCTTGGAATCACAAAAACGAGAATATAAATTGCGCAAAGAACAGCTGAAAGAGGTGAGGTCACTGTCTTTGGAAATAATACAAAACTGCGGCATGCTTACTTCAAGTATTTATCACTTCCCTTACTAATGTTCAAGCAAACGGTAAATGTAAATTGCAGAAACATGCTAATGCATTTTTTTCTTTTTCTTCAAGGAACATTCTAAAGTTTAAAATAAATATCTTCAGTATGCATGAAGACATCAGTAACAACAACTTTTGTCTAATCTAATGCTGGGAAAATAGTGCATGTGCAGCAGTAGCAACTCAGACAGCAAAATATTTTGCTTGATGAAACCAAATCTGAGGCTGTAAAGAGACTTTGCTGTTGAGAGCGAACAGAAGTTCCTGCTTAGGAGCTTCAGGCTCCCTATCAGAAGTAGTGGAAGCAGGGAACAGTGCCCAGTAGACTCAGTGGCAGATCCAGGGAGATGTGCTGCTGGGAGCTCATCAGAAAGCCCATAGAGAGGGCAAACCAGACAAACAGGCCGGGGCCTGGTCGGGTGTGCAGACCTTTAGCAGCACAACCGGGCCCTTTGAATATGTGCAGAGAATGCTGGGAGGAAGTGCTACAGTTAAGAACTAATATTTTTTTAAAAAAAATAAGTTTATTCTTTACTGAATGCACTGTTAAATGATTTTTGTAAACAATTCACTTTCTAAATCATTACACTAGAAAGCAAACCTTTTTTAAAGGGTTACTCTAACCTCCATGTGACCATTTTAGTGATCTGAAGTGGTCATGGTGTAGGAGTCTGTACTAATAAGATGCATATTTGCAATGAAAGCCTTTGGAGATAATTTTCTTACAGATGAAAGCTAGAATTTCTATTCTGATTTGATTTCTCTGGACTTTGCTTTAATTCTATTGATGTTTGTATTGTTTCTTGACTAGGAGCTAAATGAAAACCAGAGTACCCCAAAGAAAGAGAAACAGGAATGGCTATCCAAGCAGAAGGAAAATTTCCAGCATTACCAAGCTGAAGAAGAGGCAAATCTTCTACGGCGTCAAAGGCAATACTTAGAGTTGGAATGTCGCCGATTTAAGCGGCGTATGCTGCTTGGCAGACACAACCTAGAGCAGGATCTGGTCAGAGAGGTAAACGACAATAACTGCATTGCTCAAACTATAAACTCTCCATGAAATGTTGGGACCCAGGTTTTGTTCCTGACCCATGTGCTGGGAACTTCTGACTTGTAGACAATAGAATGTCCTATATTTGACCCATTCATTCAATACTTTTCTTTAGGAGCTAAACAAGCGGCAAACTCAAAAGGATCTTGAGCATGCAATGCTTCTGCGGCAACATGAGTCTATGCAGGAGCTAGAGTTTCGGCACCTCAACACCATACAAAGGATGCGTTGTGAGCTGATTAAGTTACAGCACCAAATCGAACTCACCAACCAGATGGAGTACAACAAGAGACGGGAGAGAGAACTAAGACGCAAGCATGTCATGGAGGTCCGACAGCAGCCCAAAAGCCTCAAGGTACCAAGAGCTTAGGATTCTTCCTATCCAAGTAGTTTAAAGTTTATTGCAGCAGTAAGGTTTATGCTAGTCAGTAATGCGAGGGTGTGTTATTTTATTTATAGTTTTGTTCATTTTTTGGTTGGATTTTGACATGTGTTGAGCTATTGGTTTTGCATTGAACACATTTTCAATGTCTTTTTAGTTTTCATGCGATTTTTCTACTCCTATTTATTCTGCTAAAAGAACATCATGTCCTTCAGGCCAAAAGACCCATTCTTTTGATGGATAGTGGAGCTAATTTTTTTTACAAATATACTCTCAGGAAGTCTTGGTGTCTTGCCTTCCCTAGCAATTTAGATTGCAATTTGAGCTCTTGATTCTGCCTAGTCATGAGCAGTTTCCTTTGTACAATGACAGATGTTTTGATTGCAACTCTGTTATTAACATGTTTTTGTACTTATTTGCTTGGATTTTGTTGGATATTGGGAAGGCAGCTGTCTCCTTCTCTGTGCTCTAGGCTGATTAGCCTCTTATATACGAGGCAATAATCCATCTGCCTACAAGGTCTATATTTCTGCATGCCCAAATTAGGCGAGAAGCTTACTGACATGTAACTTTTTTTTTAAATTCTTTATTTTTCTTGTGCATATGGAAAACAAACATTTGGTCTTGCAGTGCCACAACAGCTACTGCAGGCTTATCTTGAACATTAGATTGATATGGCATCCGATTGACTAGCACAATTTTATGGTATATTATCATGAGAAGCGTAAGATTTCTGACTGTTCTATAACGCGCGGACTAGGAATTAGTGTGAGCGTTTGCAGATTTCGTGTAAGAACGATAGACTGAAGCGAGCAGCGACAGTTTAACTCGGTTAAAGTAAAATCTGGCTTAGGGTGGTGCTGCCCTGAATGTAGGAAAGGCGACATGCGACAATGAGTAGGTGAGCAGCCCTTGTTGGGCAATCCGTTGCCTGTTCAGACCTAAGATATGACTGCGAAGGGCTTAGTGTGCTGCAAAATTGTTCCTCGGTTTGTTAATGGATTCTGACGTTAAGATTAAAAATAATAGAAATAAAAGATAAATAAAAAAAGGAGAAATTAAAATTCAGAAAAGGGGGGTTACATGCCTGGGTGTCTGAAGCGAATAGATGCGCCCTAGTGCTTGCTAGTATAGTGTAGTGTACTGGTTGGTACACTGCGCAGTGTGCAAGATATAAGTCTAATATTGAGCGTAGGCAGAGGTGTTTATGGGACACATTAAACGACTTGAAAGCAGAGTTCTAACAGGAGTCCAACAGGTTAAGCAAGGTCTGTAGTGTCTTCTGCATAGCTGTATTATACATGTCGTCCCATGAAAAGCATTATTTAAAAAAAAAAAAAAAAAAGTTTTGAAAAATTTAATGAAATAAAACCTTGTATACTGTGAGTCTTATAATCAGGCATGTAGTTGTCGGAAGGACGGTGGCATAGTCAGAGATTTCTCTGTCAGCCTATGCCCTGGCTTGGGTAGAAATAGTGGCCGTCCATGGATTGTTCCATGCTGGAGCTGAGCGTGGCTGTCTGCAGGAGATGTAGCTCAGTCTCGGAGGCGCTGTGGTCTTGATCCAGGGTAGGGAGCGGTGTCATGTGCTGTGATCCAGGTGCTTGCATGAGCCTGTGTATGAGTCTCTCGGTGGTGTTCAGGGTGGGCAGGTTACATGCCGTGCCTGTCGATCGGCTGTCCCTCTGCGTGTCTCTCCTCATGTGAGCTCGGGCATCGTAGCCACTTTGATCCGACAAGCGTTGGAGTAGTGTGTCGTAGGGATCCCACCTGTCAGGCTGCCTCAAGCAGGCATGTCGCGTCTGCCTTGCGTGTGTAAGGGTCTCAGCCAGCACGGGAGAAAAGATGGCGTTATTCCCCTTATGCGTTGGTGAGTTTGTGTTTGCCGCCGTTTTAGTGGGGCCTCGTGGTTTGAGTAGCGAGGTCCCTGGTGCGGTAAGGGATGCAGGGTGCGGTCGGGGGCTGGTTGCACACCCAAGGGAGTCCAGCACGACACCGTCGGGCAGGATAGCGGGGCAGCGGCCGTCCACCCCACTCACCACCGGAGTAGGCCTCATCCTGTAGACAACTGGTATCGGCTCGAGGGACTAAAACAAAGGGTTTGCAAGCCTCTCCTCTGAGCCAGTGCTCCCTTGTGCTTCGGACCACGGTTGCAGGTTGTTAATTAGGTGTAAAATCTGCTTTTGTAAGCTTAAAGTTTGGAGGTTTGCAGGAGCTGTTGGTATATGCGACCGTTCGGTTTGGCGGTAAGGCCCCGTCCCCGACGTGTAACTTTTCAAGGAACACTCCTCTGCTCAAATATAAATTGTTTAGTAGATATATTTCAAATGAAAGCATGCATTTAATAAGCCATTTTTTATTGGGAATATATCTGAAAACAGCTTGCAAAAGCTGCAGATCTCTTCTCTAAAACTTTTGGAAGCCCTCTTCTTTTAACCTTCGCCCAGACTTTCTGTGGTTGTCCAATCATAGATATCCCAATGCAGCTCAATGAGAAGTCTTGCAAGGCAGATGCAGTCTCGGAGAGCTTCATTCAGAACATTGTCATATCTTCTCCCCAGCACTGAGTCAGGATGCAAAATGGGAGTGCAGGGGATAGCAAGGAAGCTGTCTGTGGTATCGCATCAGACTAATGGCTCTCTCCCCCATTAACATCACAGACAATACGCAGACCTCCAGTCTCCTCTCGTTAATGGCCTACTGTGGTGAGCAGCTGTGGAGAAAAGTTGGAAAATAGTTAAAGGGGTCAAGTTGTGAGTGTTGGAGGAGATATTTTGAACAAGGAGACATTGTGTGGATTCCAGCAGCCATTTTGGTATCTCTATGGCACTGAAACTTCTCAGTTGCCTCATTCCCTCCATTGCAAAGGTATATAAATGATTCTGTTTGACTGAGGTTACACAAGCAGATGACAGCTCATCTGTGTCAATCACCCATCAAACGTACCCTGTAATACTTAAAATACCTGTACCTTCCCATTTCACATTCTTTTTCTCATTTTATATTGTTTAGAAAAAGAAACCAGTGCTAATTTAAAAAATATTGCTACTATGGCCACCAGTGGGGCTTGTAGTGGTTGTTTAAAGCTACATGGTAATTTTGACTCTAGTGATTTAAATAGATATGTTCTAGAGTTGTTGTCTGTCAGCCTCTTCTGCATAAATTTGCATTTGCACTATGTTGATAAACATGTGTTTGTTTTTAATTATACAGTAAAGTCTATTTTTTTTTTTTTTTTTAAATCTTTATTTTTCGTCCGTGAAAATGGCAAACATATGTGTAAGGCCACAATAGTCTTTACACATCAAAACAGTGAATATCATGTAAATAAATGTCTAGGATCGTTTCACAAACATTTTATAGATACAATTGGTCTCAATGTTATAACGAGTGATGTAAGTCGGGTAATCGTGATGATAGAGGGTACCTATCTGTCAATATCGCCCCTTGTATTGTAGGGTCGTGAGCTGCGGGAACAGGGTGGGAATGACTAAATCTGGGTATTGTGTCTAACGTCTCGCCCTTTGTCCCGAGGATGTGGGTTTATGAGTCGTAGGGTGTCCCTTCAGTCTAGTGGTGGCTGCGTGTAGTCGCTAAAACAGTTCATAGCTATGGCTAGTGTGTCCAGACGATTATAGGTCGCTGTAATATGGCAGGATCAGGTCGGACCCGTGTGGTTCCAGGCTATGGTTATCAACCTAGTGGATGTGCCTGATGCCAGTCCGGTTTATTATATCGCCCTCGATATCGGTTCCCTATAACCCCAGGGAGAGGGGGGGGGGGAGGTGTCGTCGGAGCATAAATGGTTGGATCTAGTGAGCCTCGGTCGTGCTGCAATAATTGTCAGAACGAGAAAAAACAGAGAACTATATATAGTTTAAGAGTCAGGGTTAGCTACACAGAACATTTGAACTGAATGTGCGAACTGAAGCCTAGTCGGCTGTCGGCTTAAGTATGTCCCTCAGGTCTTGGGTTTGGCATCTCTGCCTCTTCCAGGAGTCACGGCTGTTTCAGCTTCGGAAGTTCCAGGCTGAGGGTCTAGTGGTGTCCCCAAGTTTTCTGTGGGGTTCGGTAGTCCCAGGGCAGTCATCAGTGCTGGGCCTTCTGTGGGTTCGGTGGCCTTGAAGTGCTTGTCGCCTTTAGTGATCCAGAGAGTTCCTGGGGTCGCCCACCTATAGGTTATCCCAGCCGTTTGGAGTTGCTTGGTGATTGGGTGCATGCTCTTGCGCCATTGTAGTGTGGCTCTGCTCAGGTCCTGAAAGAAGGAGATTTTGCATGTTTCGAAGTCGAGTGGGGTCAGCCCTTGTATTGCTGCCATTAGCCCCAATTTGTCCGCCATTGAGCGGCATCTTAAGATTACATCTCGTGGAGCTGAGGTGGGTGCTTGTGGGGATTTAGCTATACGATAGATCCCGTCGAATTGGAATGCTTTTGCCTGTTTGGCTGGTAAAAGTGTGGCCACAAGGCGTCTAGCGAAATGCGGTAATTCGTCCAGTGGCATTGATTCCGACACCCCTCGAATTTTAATATTTTTGCGGCGCCCTCTGTCATCCAAGAGATTAACTTGCCTAGCCATTGTCAGTTGTGAGGCGTGCAAGTTGCGCACTTTCTCCCCTAGAGCTAGGTAATTCTCCCTCAGTCCCTTGACCTCTTCTTCGATTGCTTGCGTGCGCGTTGACACCGTGTGTACGTCTAGCTTGAGTATGGCTAGATCTGCTTCCCACATTTGTCTGAGATTCTACTGTAGGCCTGTTAGCATTGCCTGTATGTCATTTTTGGAGGCCGGTGCGCTAGTGTCCGATGTCCCTGTGGGTGTCGGGTGTTGGGGACTGGGGTGTGGATTGTCCTGTGTGTCTCCTTCCTCTGAAGGTTGTGGGGATGTGTCTCGAGGAGTTTGGGCCTTCATGGCGTTTGAGGCCTGTAGCATTTGGCCTATATCGCGCTGGGGCTTTGCGGTATTTTGGGGCGTTTTTTGCGTCTTGCGGCCCATCTCACCTGCGCTCAGTGTGTCGGGGTACCAGTCCTCAAATTCTGGGACGTTCCAGGGCCAGTGCGTTCCCGAAAGGGCCTGAGGTTGCCCTCCCGATCTGTAGGCCTTGCTGCCGCGGCGTTTATTTTTGGAGCCGGGTGTCAGGAGGAACGGCATCAGCGTGTCTGTGTGTCTCCGAGGTCAGTACTCGGTTGGGAGTCTGTATGTGATGCGGGTTTTCCCCGATTTCTGCAGATTTCAGTGGATTGTACCGGAGCTCCGGCAATGTGCGACCGCTCCGGTCTGTGTCAGGCTCCGCCCCCCCCAGTAAAGTCTATTTACTATATTTAAGTTTGGTTTTTTTTTCTGTATGTTTGTGGTATGAAGTTTTGTATTCAGCTAGAATAGTCAGTGTCAGTATTTTAGATTTTTTGTTTTTGTTTTATATTGTGTTCCTTTAAAGAAGAAAAGACATTTAAATGTTAATAACTCACAGCATCATTATTTGTTCAGTCTAAAGAATTACAGATTAAGAAGCAGTTCCAGGACACTTGCAAGATTCAAACAAGGCAGTACAAAGCTCTAAGAAATCACCTTTTGGAGACCACACCAAAGAATGAACACAAAGCTGTCCTCAAGCGGCTGAAAGAGGAGCAAACACGCAAACTTGCAATATTGGCTGAGCAGTATGATCATAGCATTAATGAGATGCTGTCCACGCAAGCAGTAAGTTTCTGGAGGCAGGTCAACAGAAATACTGTTACATGTATTGGGAAGTATTTCCACAAGCGATGCCTATATTAAGCTTAATGATCTGTAGGTCAGTTGTACAGCATTAAAGGGATTCTACAACCACCATGACTTCTGCTTTTGATTGCTGTCACAGGAGCACAAATGGGGAGAGAGAATTAGGCCTCACTGAATAGAGTTTTTCCCTTAATCCTTAAGTTTTTTGGTTTGTTTGGGGGGCGAGGTGTTTGTGTAACCCTTTAAGGAGATAAAGTTAATTTTATATCTATTCTGATGAATTTCTACTCAAAGGTCGATTAAAGATTATTCAAAGGTGATGTAACCTTATTTTTTTTTTTTTTGTTTAGTAATGAAGTCTTAGATATTTTATTTGATTTCCCTAGTTATGAAAGTTATTAAAGTTGGTTCAAGCAGGACTTTGCTCACAGTTTAAAGCTGTTTAAAAAGTAGATATTTCTATTTCTGGTCGAAACACATTACTTGCCTGGCAGTGTATTCAGGATAGAATGAAACACAGTGGCGAAGGTTTACTAGGAAAGTACCAGAGATCGATAGTAGCATTTCTCTGGTACTCCACTTTCAGTGTTTTGGCTCATCCTTCATCTTGGAATTTGCATATCGTGTTTTCCTTCTTATCCAATATTATATTACCTCCTTTAGTATCTTGCTTTGATGAGTTACTTTTCAATATCACCTGGTTTTGCAGTTGCGCCTGGATGAGGCACAGGAAGCAGAGTGCCAGGTTTTGAAGATGCAGTTGCAACAGGAGCTGGAACTTCTAAATGCTTATCAAAGTAAAATCAAGATGCAGGCAGAAGCCCAACATGAGCGGGAGCTACGTGAACTGGAACAGAGGGTTTCACTCAGGAGGGCCCTTCTTGAGCAGAAGGTATAGAATGTTAATACTTCTACAATGCTGTGCTTCTCAAACTGTTATTTTGCCCCACAGTAGTCCTAACTATGTTTCATTATGGTCCCCGAGGTTATGCTTAAAAAAGTGATGGGGATTTGCCCTGAATTTAAAGTGTGGGGAAATAGCTAAAATTAGTCATGACAGTCCTTTACATTTACCTGACAATTATTCACAATTGTAAGCTGTAGGGTTCCTTTTTTTTTTTACATCTTTTTTTGAAATGGTATTCAGGCGCAAAAGTATGAGAAGCACTTTGCCCCTAAAAAGTAACGTGAGAGTAATACCCAGACGTTCCTACTGTTACAATAAATTTCTTTACAATTGTATGTCATTGGTGAGCTTTGCTCTCTTTCAAAAATATGTCCAGTGTAGAATGTAAACATGTGATTTCCATTTGGTAATATGGAATAATGTACATCTGCACAATGTACATGCAATGTGATGGGATGTATTATAAATCATATATAAATCAAATAATCATATAAATGAAGAATTTACTGTACATTGCTTCATTTTATTGTGTACTACTTATTTTGATCTTTATCTTGTACATATATCCGTCTTTATTTCATTTCAATTTAATTACTTATCCTAAGATAGTGAGAACATGTAAATCAAAGTCTTAGTCTGATGGAAAAATACAAAATATTTGTAGTTTTTTTAACAACTTTTTTTTATTATTATTATCCCTGTTTGAATAAGTTATATGTTGGTTTTCTAATGTTTTATGTCCTCTTGTTTTAGATTGAGGAAGAAATGCTGGCTCTTCAGAATGAGCGTACAGAGCGAATACGAAGTTTATTGGAGCGCCAAGCACGGGAAATTGAAGCTTTTGACTCTGAAAGCATGAGGCTAGGCTTTAGCAATATGATACTTTCTAATCTCTCCCCCGAGGCGTTCAGCCACAGCTACCCGGGAGCTTCTGGCTGGTCCCATAATCCCACTGGAGGCCCTGGACCTCACTGGGGTCACCCCATGGGAGGCCCACCTCAAGCCTGGGGTCACCCAATGCAAGGTGGGCCCCAACCATGGGGTCATCCTTCAGGGTCTGTACAAGGTGTCCCTCGTGGTAGTACGATGGGGGTCCGCAACAGCCCCCAGGCTCTGAGGCGGACAGCTTCTGGGGGACGGACAGAGCAGGGAATGAGCAGGAGCACAAGTGTTACTTCACAGATATCCAATGGTTCACATATGTCTTACACATAACTGCAAGAAGAACTTTTTGGCCATTCCTTATGATCATTCAACACAAACTGCCTACAGATGTCCTCACAGCAGCTTTCTCAATGGTACTGAGCAGCTGCAAAAATAAGGCTTCCTACTCATGCTGTATTTAATCAGTTTGTACAGAGTTACATGTCTGTGTGTTATCCGATGTCTAGCTGCTGGATTTCTAACAGGAAAATGTGGGATTGAGAAGGAAAGCAAAGCATGTGATTTGTGCTGAGAGTGGATTTGGGCAAAGTTGCTTTTAAGTGGTATTGAAAATTTTTAAAAAGCTACAGTCCAATGCAAATTCCCCTTAAAAGGAAAAACAAAAAAAAACCTTTTCTGCACATTAAGAGCTTGGTACATTCCCTGGTTCTTACGTTGCCTGTCTATTCTTACAGAAGGGTAGTGTTCTTACTCGTTAGTGAATGATAATCCATTGCTGATGTGTGTGAAATCCTATGCATTCTGTATATCCTTGGTGCAGAATTGCTAAAGACAATTGATTAGGTTTTGTCAAACATTTGCAAATATGTGAGATTATTTTTAGCTCTAAATGGGTCAAAATGTTTAATTTAAACAAATTTGCTGCCAGAACCAGCCAGTTAGTTTGTCATTGCATTATTTTATGCCAGAGGTGGGACTACCTGTTGCTCTTTAGTGGCTATTGGACTGCTTTTCTTGTTACTAGCTGTTGATTATGGCAGTGAATGACATGAAATGTAGATGAACATCTGTTACATAGAGCCACAGGTTGTCATCCCCGTCAAGTCAGCTTATTGAACTGTTTCTCCAGCACCAGAGTATCATTTTCATATTACTTTGCTTCTCCATTTGATGCACGGCAGTAACATTTTTTTACTTCTTCCATATGCAGTGATTCTATCCCACAATAACTGCAAATGTGCCCATGCACTTGCAAATGTTTGTGTTGCACCTATTCATAGATACTGTCTATGATACAATCCTTATTTATTTCTAGATTCGCTGTCTATGTTGACTGCTTGCAGCTATCTAGCCTTTCAGCCTAAACTCCAATATGGAACATTCTCTATCCGTTAATTGTTTGAGTTTTATTACCGTATTTCATTCCTTTGTTTGCTTTGAATGTTTTACCTTGACTTAATATATCGAATCGTGCTTGTCTGATGGTGTTTACTAAAGCATGAATTGGAGTGAATTGAAAACAGAGTTGCAATAATTTGGCTAGAACAGCTGCTTTGGAAATAAATATCCAACTCTATTAGGACACCTGGGCTATTTTAATCTAAGTTTTACTATTTGGTTTTTCATACACAACAATTCCGTGTTTAGAGAATAAAACCTTGTGTATTGTCAAGAAGTCATGGTTTTTGAGCTGAAAAAGAAAACCAAACATTTACCTTGTTTTAAATCCATATCAAGCATTAGTTTTTTTTTTTCCTCTTTATAATTTTTCATTTTGTTCTGTTAGTTGGGTTTCACCCACCCATATGTATTTCATGCCATCTTCTCTTAAGCATCATTTGCTTTTTTATGTTACAAACCTCTTGCTGTGCTTTTTGCCATTGCAAATGCTGGATTGCTGTTAATGCCTTTTCATTCCACTTTCAATTATATAATTGTAAGGCTTTGACACCAATTTCCTTCCTTTGCTGCCATTTTTTTAATTGATTTATAGCATGTGATCGAAAATGCCAGTAAAATAGTGTCACGTGCACACCTGTTTGAGTCAGGTATACATCGAAAGAGATTTAAGGAAGTTAGTGTTTTGTTTTATTCATTTTAGCTTTTTATATGCTGGTGTTGGTGCCAATCGCTTGGAATTTTTTTCCTTTAGATCCTCAGATTGTGATGATTTAGATGGAAGGTTATAAAGTAAGAATTCCGTTAATGAATGGACAGGTTATACTATGCAAGATTGCAGTAGTGCTGTGGATATTGCTGTACAAAGATAGGTGAGGCTGCCACATCAAACCGAAAAATTAAGTAAATAGGTGAATTGTCTTTACATATGTTCATATATTAATATGGAGATAGTGGGATACCGTATACATAAGCGCTGTCATTCGGTTGATTTTTTTTTTTTTATTCTTCATAGTATAAGCTACCGCTTTTGTGCAAAGACCAGGAGCTTGCCTACTGTGCTTCATTTTTTTGTGCTGCTCCGGCACAAGCATGAGTAGGAGGTAATAAATCAATTTTTAATATTTATTTTATTTTTATAAATATCTATTGGTATGCCATATTTAACTTGGACTATAGGTGTATGCCAATATCCCCTCACAAATACAAATATCATTGTTGGGTTTACATATGTAATACCTTTTGTGGCCATAAAATAACCACATTGTATTCATTGCTCATCACATTTAGATAAAATTACATCAGGGCTTTTCAACACTTCAGTAGAGAGCATGTGTTTTGTCCCTTGGTGTACTTAAAAGATATTTTAAGTAAAGCATCTCTTATTTGTTATTAAAAAAAAACTTTAATTTTTTTCTCCTTTGAAATATGCCCTGTTGAGCTACAGTACATTGTAGGTTTTTTTTTGTTAATTTGCCAAGATGCTGAGATTTCAGTTTGCAACTAGAAGTGGTTGTTCCTCGTTCCCTTTTAAGTAAATGTTAATGTAGTGTTTGCGGAGGTGAATAATGCAGCAAAAATCACCATTTACCACCGCTGCTATTCAATTTTTATGGTGAATACCGCCTCATGATGCATCAGACACTCAGACATTTACAGAGCAGTAGTGATGCACATGCACCTGCGGCGCTACATAAGGTAATTTAATTTGCATGCCATGACCTGAAAGAGTAGTTTAAAGATAAAATCTAGAAGAAAATAAAATAGCACAACCAATAGCTAACTCAGTAGCTTTTTTTTTGGCTGTCAGCTTGTGTATTTAATTCTTGTTTATGGTGCAGAATAGTTGGATTCTATAAAATGCCCATTTTTGGCTGAGAGTATAGAAATATCACTGTTAATTATAGAATTTGTATATTCATAGCCTTCTTTTGTTCATCTCTGCATAACGCTTTACCTCCTCCCCAAGCATTTGTGAGCAGTAATTGAAACCTTGCTTTTGAACTTTGCAATGATTTTCTAAAAAATCATATGATAATACAACATAAGTCCTGGACTTTCTTAAAGGTTGATTGTCTCATGCTTGATTTACATCCCTAATTAATATTATGATCAGAGGCAAAATAAAACAAGAAATGCAGGTGAAATACACATTTACACACAAAATGAATAGATATTACCACTTTCTGTGTTTACGTAGGCATCTGAAATACATAGTCCATAGTGTAGTATAGAGCTCTCTTAAATAACAACCCAGCTACTCATAAGTTATACTCACTTATTTCTGAGCCTCGTATAGTTGCCTCAGACTCTGAAGGCCTTTGTTACATACCCCTTTTGTAAAGTTCTTGTAGTTATTCCAAATGGTTACCTCACAACTGCTTACAATGCTGTACCCACAATGTAACCAAAAGAGGACTTCCAATATTGATGGTTTTAACACTTTATTTAGCCCAAATGGCAAGCAGTAAAGAGGGATAAAATCTAACATAAAGAATGAATGAATTAAAAAAAAAAAAAAAACTCACTAATGTGATTCAACTAATCAGTCAAAGTGCATACAATTAGTCCCAAAAGTCTTTTTTTTTTTTTTTTTTTTTTTTTTCTGAGACAACAATAGTTCTCAAAAACTGAATAAAAGATAGCCACACCTATGTTTACAGTGCGATAACTGTAATGTTCTTCAAGAGGACAGACAGCTGTGGTGGTGTTTTTTTTTTTTTTTTTTTTTTTTTCTAAATCGGGCTGTAAATATTTGATGGGTCTATAGAGATGTACACAATTATCCTAGAGGAAGTTACATTTTTATTGGTAATCTTAGTTGGATATCACTTTATTGATGATTACTATGTAATGAAAGCTATGTAACTAAACTTAATGCTTTCAACATAATCCATCTATCAACACACAGCTGAAAAACACTTACTTACAAATGTTTTACAGAATCACATTGAGGTCTACTCTGACATTTAGTGCTTTAGTGCAATTAAATGATTGAAGACATTTATGTAGAATAAATAAATATGCAGAATTTGAGGGGAAGGGTAGGCTGCTACAACTATGTCTAGAAGGAAATCCTACACCCTGGTAGTTTGGTGCAAGGGAGAAAGTGAATCTAGTAATGGATGCAGAAAATATAGGATATTCTGCACTTTTAATCATTCTTCTGAAAAGGGACAAAATAGGGCAGAGTGATGGCTAAATGCTCCCTTGCACTGCTATTCCTAAATTTGTGGTCCTAGGAGATTCCACCTACCCAGGTATGGTACAGTGGAGAAAAACACTGCTACCTCTCCTCCTAACCTAAACTACTAAGGATGTTTGTTGCTGTTTTTGTGAAGCACAGATAGTAGAGTATGCAACACTATGATTTAAACACTATAGAATGAATTAACAAGGTCTCTCATTGTAGCAAATGAATACAGGCTAAACCACTATATTAACCTGATTGATTTTATGTATATTCTTTCCTTTAATTGGTTAATAATTATGTTTCAGTAAATAATACTAGGTCAGTGCAACACTATAATAAAACAAAATTATTATTGTAGTACACTTTTTAGACTTATGCAGTGCAATTTACTAAATTTGTTTGCACTATGTTATAATCCCCAAAACATAGATACTGTTATAAATGCCACTGGATTTATCACACCATTCGTTGATTCCTGCTTTGATATGTTCGCTCTTGTCATTTTTCTTCATTGTTTACTGTTCACTTTAATACTCCATGCTGGGTAAGCCAAGCTTGGTGAAACAATGTGCCTTTTGAGGCAATGAGGAGTATAAAAAAAAAACAAAAAAAAACATCCTGACAAAAGGCAGGAGTTTCAGATTCGGAGTGAAAATGTTAATAATTGGATTAAGAGCTGGTCCTCCATGCTTCACTGGGCATTGGATGTAACTATAGGTTTTCTAATTCAAAATGAAAGAAAACCCCTCTCTCTCCCCTCCAGTGTAAGGCAATTAAATGCCTTTTCCAGTTGGGTTAGGTGCTATGTTTTGTAGCCTTAGAGGTTTTATCCATTCTTAATGAATTTGTCACTATGTCATATAGTCCCTCCAGTAACTAGCATTATGGCTTGTGGGATGGTTTACTAAAACCGCTGTCCTTTGCTGTTACAAAAACAGCTTCTCCATTGTTTCAAGGTCAGATTACCTTAATAAAAATCTGAGCCTATATATATACATGCTTGAAAGTGAGACGTGTTTGCTTACCCTATCAACGTGAAGTAAACACTTCCAAATAGCCAGCTCTCAGAATTCTGTTAATCTATGCAGGCTGTGTTCCACAACATTGATACACATTGTAAAATAAGAACTAAACCCAATTATGCATGAGCTTCTCTGCTGCCGTTCTGTTTGATATAATGTATATTCTTTGATCCGTTAAAGAAATAGGGACATCCAGGTTTTAATGCTTGGAATCCAGCTATTGCACCTGAGACCAACAAAACTGCAAGTGATGAGACGCTACTCATTTTATAGTTGTAATTGTGTTGTGCATAATGGGTATAATTTCCTTCTAGATCATGTTGTACCTTTGTTGTAGGTACGCTTAAATAAGCTATTTATCAATTAAATTGATCCCCTTTCCTGGTACCAGATACTATTTTCGTTGTGCTAAATCTGTTGCATATTTTTAGGAATCAAAACCTGCCAAACAGTATTATTAAAGAATCATTGCAAGATAACATATTTTATATCCCTATCCTGCACTTTATACACTTTTTTTTTTTTTTTTTTTTTTATGTTTTGTGATGCTTTTGCCATGTGATTAAAACTTACTGGACCTTACTGATGATCGAAATTCTTGGAAATACTTCAAACAAATCAGTTGTGCTGCAATGAATATAAAGATTTCATAAGGTTACTATGTCACATTAAGGCGTATCTTAAAGGACAACTGTCACCTCAACTTTTTTTTTTTTTTTTGGTACAATAATAAACCCTTTCGTTGGGTTTTGAAAGGAAATATTTTTTTTATTTTTTTTTAAATTAATTATATATAAAAAGAAAAAAAAAAAACGCATTTGGTTAGACAACAGACACTTAGTCTCTTTAGTCTTCTCTGCTTCAACCCCTGCACAGAAGCAGAAACACCAGAGAGACTAAATGCCAGTTTTCAAA
This sequence comes from Pelobates cultripes, assembly GCA_933207985.1. Taxonomy (NCBI): domain Eukaryota; kingdom Metazoa; phylum Chordata; class Amphibia; order Anura; family Pelobatidae; genus Pelobates; species Pelobates cultripes. Next base: position 71,862,981 of record OW240912.1, read on the forward strand.
CACTATCCGACCCAAGATGCATGTATAGTCATATACTAAAGGTAGGAATGAGTTTGTCGATTTTTATATTTTTTATTTTTACATATATTTCTGTAAATAAAAATAAATTCTCTTTCAAATCTTGATGAGAGAATTATTATTTAAAAGAAATTGTTTTGAGGTAACAGTTGTCCTTTAACGATGTTCATTTTACAAACATGTTATACATTTTATTATTTTAATGAATGCCAGCAAGGCTACTTAGATTTTGTTACAGGGATTTTACCAAGGTCCCATTAATTTGTGTTACATTTGAATTGAGTATTCTCAGTGTATTGTTTTTCCAATTGCTATGTTACAGTATATGGCCAATGATTTAATTCTCTATACTCCGAGAGAATCTGTGATCATGAGCCAAAGGGATTAAACATGATGGTTCTTATGTATACAGCCACTGGAAACTGCATATTTTATTTTTTCACAATGTAATTTTAAAAAAATTCATATTTGCTAAGTAAATAATAATATTCCCTCAATAGGTGTGCCAATTTTGAAACTACCTTTGCAGAATAATAGAACATTTTTATGTTGTTTGATGCCATTTAATTCTATGTATAGCTTTTGCATGATTTGGTTAAGTATGATATTGCACTTTTAAGCAGCAGAGATTGTGAGACCCAGGAAAAAAAAATATCCAATATTATGGCTGGGTAAAAACTACACATTCAAGTCTTACAGTATATGTTGACTCAGTAAATGACCGACGTTTCAACCCGTTCGGGTCTTCCTCAAGATCTTGAGGAAGACCCGAATTGGTCGAAACGTCGGTCATTTTTTTGATGCATCACTTATTGGAATAAATTCTTCTCTATTTATCTAAAAAGTCCTGGGAGTGCATCTCTTGCTTCATTTTTCTATATATTCACAACGTGGGATTGCACCCAGGCACCTCCTATGTGTATGTATGTATATATATATATATATATATATATATATATATATATATATATATATATATATATATATATATATATATATATATATATATATATATATATAAATATTTAACAATATAGCAGACGCATGGAGGTTAATAGTTTCCACGAGGATGAAATTTGCATGCTGCCCCCACTTAGTGCTCCAAAATAACAAGTCAGGCAAAGATCATTAAGAACCTCTCCCCGTTAACTTTGACTTTTTATATGTTTAAAATCAACATGCATTTGTATAGAGATGTAGTTTACACATCCCTAAATTTTAAAGGCCATTAAATACTACAGATTTTATATATTAATGGTGATAGTTAGTTGTGATATTCTTAACTGGCTAATGGTTGATTCTGGGCCTGCACAGTGCAGGTGGTCTGGTTTATATAAAGTGTATAAATGTTGGCTTCTTATTTGGGTATGATCTTTTTAAGCTGCGGTAATGTTTGTCAGTTTCAGTAAGGGGACTCATGTCGTGATTCTTTAAAAAAAAAAAAAAAATTTGCCTTTTGAAACATTTCACTCCTGTCTGAGTTCCAACACCGTTCAGTACATTTAACGTATCCTAGCCACAGGTGGGTTTTCATATTTCACATAATGAGGCATGAACATTTTAAAGAGGCACATCCCATACCTAGTTGCCATATGAGATATTCTCAGTCTTTATTGGCACTTGACCCATGACATGTTGTTTTTTCTTTTAATCATGGATTAAACCTAAAGATAGGCCTTACATGATAAAGAAGGCAGTTATATCACATGTAGGATGTTTACTGGTGATCAGTAGAAGAATTGACAACAATTTTTTTTTTTTTTTTAAGTGCAAGAGGGCAAGTTTTGCCAGGTAGATTTTTTTATTTTTTATTTTTTTTTAGTACCACATAATTTTTGTCTATCACCATTTCTCAGCAAGGATCTAGAGGAGGATGGTGAGATGGCAGTGAAGACACTGGTGTAAATAATCAACATAAAAAAAAAAATATTTAGTGCATATTACATAAAGATATATTGACTTAATAAATTGTAAATGCTAGAGCCTTTTTTATTAACACTTAAGTTGCTAAAAATAAAAATCTATTTATAAGAGTACCCTTTGCCCATTTCAGCAAACCAATTAAGAGTGACATAGCTTACAGGACTAACATAACTGCCTGATTTGCAAGCTCATAATTAGAAACTGCAGTGGGCAGTGGGTAGAATTGTGTATAATGTACATTATAAAAATTGCTTGCTTGTATTGTGAAGAGAAAATCAAAAAGGCCAGAAAAGTGGAAGACATTATGAGTCTTGTATAGTCTAATACAATTAACACAATCTAACAGTGGCCACCAAATAATGCCTTCCTGTTCCTTTTTGTCAAACTTTTTTTATACCTCCCATATTCTTTTTACTTTTATTTTTTAAATGTGCAGATCTAAATAAATAGCATGAAAAGGGGGTCAGGAATGCACTGTAATTCTGTTAAAATTGATACCCCTGCCACTCTTCTAATTGTTTATTCTCTAAACTGTGTGCCGGATTTGACATACAAGATGCAAAATGTAGTTCAGAATAGCGGGACTTCTAAAATAATAAATAAGTATAAAATATATACAACTTGTTTGAAGCTTGATTGTGAATCAACTGTTTGAGTAAAAGTAATCATTGCAGTTTTTGATCAGATAATTAAATCACTTGATTGAAGGTTATTTTGCTGGTCTTTTTCTTGCAATGCATTCCATGAACCCGGTCAGTGTAAGCCAGGAAGAAAACATGGCGTTTAAAAAGCTGTTTGTAAGTTTTAACTTTATATCTTTATTGCATTTGAGGTTTATTTCATGCTCCCAGAATGATTTAAGAACTTATTTGCACATTTGTAGATGTTACATTTTGTTTGTGTTTTTTTTTTTCTTTTGTTTGTTTTTTTTATCAATTTTAATCTATTCACTTATTTTGCATCCCTTTTATTCTGTATGCTCCAACTGTTTGCAACATAGAGAAAATAAAAAATAAAAAGGAAAATAAAATCACCGGTCATCTGAAACATTTTTTCCCTTTGGTGGAAAGTGTTTTTAAAAAAACGCAGTAAGAATTTGAATGCACACCCGCAGACATTGCAAAAGGAACCCACAGCTTAAGTGGTAGATTTAAAATCTAAAATACAAACTACAAACGTTATCAGATTCTTGCATTCATGTACATTTGCACTTGTAAGTTGACTTCTTCAATAGTGTGTGGCGTTGACTAACAGAAGCCTGTATTGAGCTGGAATTGTGGTATTTAATGCTCAGGGCCTTTTGTTTTATATAAAGTAGTTGTGTGTGTTTGGGTATTGGGAAGGAAAGTGTCTACATATGTATGCGCATGTAGACACAAGTTCTATTCCTCTGAAAATTATTTGATATTTTCATATTATGTACGCTGCTAGTCTTTCTGCATTTTGCGCCAATCAAACTTTAACAGGCTAGTCTGATTGAAAATAATATATTTGGTTGGTTCCCAGCCGCCTGGGAGTAGAGGTGTAAAATATTCAAAAAAAGAGCATTATTTTTGGTAGCTCTTTTTTCAGAGGATGTACTGCACCAGCAATAGCCCATTTCATTTGCCATTATGAAATGTGAGCGTTGTATTTGGGTCTGTTTGACATAATAGAAATACATGCGCAATATCTTTTGAACAGTGGACATGCTGTGTAATATTTTACAAGACCTGTATGAAGAGTTGTAAAAGAGAAACCCAAAGTGAATATATGTCCCAAACCTTTTTCTATATATATATATTTTTTTTATTTTATTTTTATTTAAGTTGAAACATGTTATTGCTATTATATCAGGGCCTTCGTATGATTAGTTCTGCAATTACAGGTTACTGTGTTGCAGTAGACATTTGATACTCAACCCCACTGCCGTGCCTTATAACCTTTGTGCATAGCAAAAACATTTTCTAGGTCATGATTGTAACAATGTTATGGCACATGTGTGTACCTATGTAATGACAAGTGTGAACCAAACGTTTTTCATTATTATGATTATAACGGCCAGAATTATTGCAGTGGCTCTGGCTGATGTTTGGAATGTAGTCCAGAGTTTAAAGTGACTGTCGCTTTAAACGTACCTTTCCCCTATTTCCACCTCTCTCCCTCTTTTCAGAATCTGTTCTTTTCTTCATTTCTTATGTGTCTGTTTAACACATAAGACGAAATATGGACTACTTTGTCTTGTGTTTTAAAGAGCAGATCATCAGAAAACGCAGAAAAGAACAGGTTCTCAAACCACAGCAAAAAGGTGCGTTTGAGGTGACAGAACCATATTAAGACATGTTTTAACATCTGTGCATTCTGAGAAGCCCTGGCTCTTTTTAGAGACATTACCACCATCACAAACTTTACTTTTGTTTATTTTGTGTCATCCTTGCACATACTGTCACATTGCTTTCTACACTATTCTCATTTAGCCAGTATGAACAAAATGAGATTTATTTGTATTTAATGCAAGGAATTAATTTTAACTTTTTTTTTTAGGGCTGCCATGGTGGCACCTAAAGGGTTAAAATTCAGTTTAGTTTTCTTCTTTAATTTTGCCCTACAGCTTCCTGTGTATAACGTTACATTGTTTGTGAATGCAAACTTCTTTTCAATTAAAATTTTATCAGCACAAACGTCGAATCATATTTCCATACCATTTAGCTGCGGGTGTGCATTTATCTGCAGTGTAGTGTGTTCACACCACTGCTGGGTGAGGTCTTGTACAGTGAGTTCTCTTGTACAGTGTGATGTCAGTATTCTGGTATTCCTCTGGTTTCACAATATATTCTATAACCTGTATTAATTGTATAGATTGTGCATTTAAAGCTGTTACCAAGTTGTCAGAAAAGGAGAGAAAATAAATCCTATGTAATATTTTGTTTGTAATTATCCTTTGTATCATAGCAAAGGAAATGTTAAAAAAAAAAAAAATCAACTGTAATAAAGTAATTTTAGTACACATGGAGAGAGTTTCTTTGCTACTTTTTTAACACTATTAAAATTAAAAAAATGTGAGTACATGAATTTACCTTTTCAACTGTGTCCCTAAATAATTGCACAATTTTAAAGTATGTCCTGTATAATCCGTCCGATCGCGTTCTAAAATATTAGGCAGTTATGAGAAGTAGTCATACATTATCTGCCGTTTTAAAATAGCTTGTTAGTCTTTTGATTAAACATTTAAGAAACTTTTTTTTATCGTCAATTAGTACACCAAAGGATTTAATTATAACAGAGGATTTCAGTGATTCATTATTTTTCCCAGAACTCTGAAGTGCATGTGTTCTCTCACGGTTTATTGAATACATTACCTTGATGCAGTTTTTCATAGTATCATTACATGTTAATTATTTTGTGTAATCAGTGTTAGACGACATTTACAAATCTACTAATAAGGAAAATGTATTCATACATAACATACGTTTGTTTCTAGAAATATTGTCGGTTCTTCACTTGACAGCCAGAGGAGCAGTTGAGTACATTCTAAAAGAGATCTCTTTTTCTGAACGTAGTCCGTTTTTCAATTTCAGAATCTTCCTAAACTAATATGCTGCCATGTATAAATCACCAAGAAAAGAATATTATGGCAATAAAGAACAAGTTTTCCTGTTTATGCTTTACCATGGCAGCATATATCATTTCATTATACCCACGCTACCAACTGGATGGGAGAGAATTTTAGAGACTAGTATACTGCAAAACATATTATTGGTATTTATACAGCAACATGTCCTGCAGTGCATTACAATATTAACAAAGGGGGGGACTTTAACAATAAATCAGACAAAGTGATAGATGGGGTGACGTTGACACATTTCATTCCCAAAGGAACTATCTCAAGACATGGTGTGTTAGCATATTCACCGGCTCTTTACACAGAACACGGCAAAGAAATTAATCTTACATTTAAAGAAACAGACAACCTCATAAGGAAAGTACGTTTGTAAAACTCAAGGATAAAAATAAATTACATGGAAAACTATAGAAAACCTGTAAATCACAGTATAGTGAACAAATAGGATATTAAACAAATAAAATTATTTTGTACAACTAATTAAAACATTCTTTCCGCATGCACTTTTACAGTCTGATAAGGGGATGTATAGTATGTTCTAGCTATATTATAGCAACAGGAGTGTTGATCTGGTCCAAACCTATATATAAAGATGTAAAAATGTATATTACTTGTTAACGCTGCTACTACACTGCCCATAGTGAAGCTACTACAGCAAGCATGTCAAACTCCATCTCGGTCAAACTTAGGTTTATTTTAAAAAGTACAGTATAAAAAAAACAGCACCCCCCTCTATTAAACCACAGCACCTCCCCCCCTACTAAACCACAGCACTCCTCTCTACCAAATACACACATACTCACTGACAGACCCACACACACATTCTTGCACTCATCATTTAATTTATTGTTCCCTACCTTTGGAAGCTGGTGTGGGGATCTTCTGTCTGGAGATCTTCTATCTGCTCTCTCGCGCAGTTTAGTGATGACGCGTGCCGGAATATGACGTTATATTCCGGCACCCGGCTTCACTACAGACGGCGTGCATGAGGGAGCATTGAGGAGCAGGAACACTGAGCTCTCTCGCTGGCCCTCTTCCCCGGCCGGGTAAGTTTTAGCAGAGTAGGTACCTGCAATATGGGGAAAGCAGGTGCCTACTCTGCTAGAACACCAGCATGTATTCGCGGCTCGCCGGACTACAAAGATGGTCCTTGTGGGCCGCGAGTTTGACATGCTTGTACTACAGTGTAACGTGGTTACATTATAAACCTTTACTATCACATTCCGAATTACGTTACTCTAGGGCTCTTTGCAATAGTGCTCTGGGCTAGAGTGTACCAGACACGGGTCTTTAGTGAGTATAGGCCACTGGCTCTTAAGGATCTTGTTGATCTCATTATACAGCACATTGAATCTGTTTACAAAGACTCCCACCTTTCTCTACCCAAAATCTTCATAATTTATATGCTGTTGGGAGATAAAGGAGGCAGGCATTAAAAATAAAAGTGGAAAAAGCTTACTAAGAATACTGGATTTTGTCAGAGAAGGCATGTAGGTGAAATGATTTTTTTTTTTTTTTTAGTATTGGTGAACATTCCAAATAATATTAAAGAGAGAAGTAGACAGAGAAGAGAACAGCAGACACCCAGCAGGAAATGGGTGAGAGAATAACTTTGCAAAGGTAGGTGTGCTAGTATGGACAGATGTGTCTACCATTAGGTTGCCCAAATGAAAAATAAACCAGGGTGCTGTGGACATTCTTAAAAGGAATTTAAACATTTAATCATATAACTGTGTCATCCACCTTTAAAGAAAAAAATAGGATTGAAAGAAAGAGTAAGAAGGGGTTTAATACTCCATGCCATATCAATTTAAAGACTACAATAGAGCATTTCTCACAAGATGAAACTCTTTATTTTGCGTGAGGTAAGGTCAATGTGATCAGTAAAGAGATCCAATTAAAGCCGTAACTCTTTTTAACTCTTGCCTGAATTATCAATCTCTTAACAAACTTGGCAACAAAATAATTTAAATGCTTGAGTCGGGTTGTGTTGGTGATGAAGTTGAACATCAAGAGCTATTTAAATGGGAGTTTTGAGAAAAGCTAGGGTTAAGGGGAAATGGGGATAAGGGGATAAGGGATGCACAAAGGTGTTTAAGAGTCACCAAGGTGTAAGGGGGTTGCCAAGAGACAATGTGGAATGAAGGTGGACAAAATAAAAAATAAAGTAAGTTTACAATTCTGGCAGAGCCAAGACAAGATTCCACATGGTACATCCCTTCTCCTTCACCCCTCATGTATCTTACCTCACCCCTTTTTATACACAGCAGCTGTGGTCCACCACAGCAACAGTATTGAAATGTTGTGGTTGAGGAGGACGATGACGACTGTTGTGGAAATAAGGTCTGTACATATTTCCTAGTTAATGAAAATGTCTATTTACTCATTTCACTCTATACAATATAAGCTATGCACACATGTTTTAATCAAGATGGCTGCCAGAAGCTTCTAACCCCTCCTTTCCTCCCCCCCCCCTTTTTAACACCGACTACCTCGTGCAGCAAGATGGCGCTGGGAAACCGTGGGAGACCCTCATGGCCCTGGTGACATCACCCCCAGTAGGCAGAGCATTAGAATGACCACTTAACACCTAACCAATAATTGATGTATTATTCCATGTTATCTCTGACAATGCTTATGATGTAACTTTGCTTTAAAAGGGACCTGCCGTCCCCTCTGAATAAACTTTCCTCAAGTTATTCAACAACCTAGAACCTGTGTCTGGTGTGAATTACTTCAGGGAGCGTGCACGCATTGTTTCATTGATTTGGCCAGGGGCAGATACACAAAGAAATAATCAATACCTTGATTGATTTTTCCATTTCAATTGGCGCCCAACGTGGGGCCGCCGGAGGGCCGGAACCAACAGACCGGAGCGGACCTCCGGAAAGTGGGACAAGCGGAGCCTGATCACCTCTATAATACAGCCGTTGCCTGTGTTATTCTCCTGTTTTGTGTCGGTCTATCTCCGAGTCCACTTCCGGCTTCCAGAAGGCTACTAGAGACAGGTAATTAGCTCATCCGGTGTGCCTTTTTAAAGTGAACCTGTGGATTGTCTATCTGCCTCCTGTATTCGTTTAAATGTGTGTGACGGCCGGTGTGTGTGTTTTCCCCTTTTTAAAAGATGTTGGCTTGACTGCCTAGTGGGCAGGTAACGCATTATGTTAGCTTGACTGCCTAGCGGGCAGGGAACGCATTATATGTTAGCTTGACTGCCTAGCGGGCAGGGAACGCATTACAGCCGGTGGGGCTGGGATTATATGTTAGCTTGACTGCCTAGCGGGCAGGGAACGCATTATGTTAGCTTGACTGCCTAGCGGGCAGGGAACGCATTACAGCCGGTGGGGCTGGGATTATATGTTAGCTTGACTGCCTAGTGGGCAGGGAACGCATTATATGTTAGCTTGACTGCCTAGCGGGCAGGGAACGCATTACAGCCGGTGGGGCTGGGATTACAGGGAGTGCAGAATTATTAGGCAAGTTGTATTTTTGAGGATTAATTTTATTATTGAACAACAACCATGTTCTCAATGAACCCAAAAAACTCATTAATATCAAAGCTGAATATTTTTGGAAGTAGTTTTTAGTTTGTAGCTATGTTAGGGGGATATCTGTGTGTGCAGGTGACTATTACTGTGCATAATTATTAGGCAACTTAACAAAAAACAAATATATACCCATTTCAATTATTTATTATTACCAGTGAAACCAATATAACATCTCAACATTCACAAATATACATTTCTGACATTCAAAAACAAAACAAAAACAAATCAGTGACCAATATAGCCACCTTTCTTTGCAAGGACACTCAAAAGCCTGCCATCCATGGATTCTGTCAGTGTTTTGATCTGTTCACCATCAACATTGCGTGCAGCAGCAACCACAGCCTCCCAGACACTGTTCAGAGAGGTGTACTGTTTTCCCTCCTTGTAAATCTCACATTTGATGATGGACCACAGGTTCTCAATGGGGTTCAGATCAGGTGAACAAGGAGGCCATGTCATTAGATTTTCTTCTTTTATACCCTTTCTTGCCAGCCACGCTGTGGAGTACTTGGACGCGTGTGATGGAGCATTGTCCTGCATGAAAATCATGTTTTTCTTGAAGGATGCAGACTTCTTCCTGTACCACTGCTTGAAGAAGGTGTCTTCCAGGAACTGGCAGTAGGACTGGGAGTTGAGCTTGACTCCATCCTCAACCCGAAAAGGCCCCACAAGCTCATCTTTGATGATACCAGCCCAAACCAGTACTCCACCTCCACCTTGCTGGCGTCTGAGTCGGACTGGAGCTCTCTGCCCTTTACCAATCCAGCCACGGGCCCATCCATCTGGCCCATCAAGACTCACTCTCATTTCATCAGTCCATAAAACCTTAGAAAAATCAGTCTTGAGATATTTCTTGGCCCAGTCTTGACGTTTCAGCTTGTGTGTCTTGTTCAGTGGTGGTCGTCTTTCAGCCTTTCTTACCTTGGCCATGTCTCTGAGTATTGCACACCTTGTGCTTTTGGGCACTCCAGTGATGTTGCAGCTCTGAAATATGGCCAAACTGGTGGCAAGTGGCATCGTGGCAGCTGCACGCTTGACTTTTCTCAGTTCATGGGCAGTTATTTTGCGCCTTGGTTTTTCCACACGCTTCTTGCGACCCTGTTGACTATTTTGAATGAAACGCTTGATTGTTCGATGATCACGCTTCAGAAGCTTTGCAATTTTAAGAGTGCTGCATCCCTCTGCAAGATATCTCACTATTTTTGACTTTTCTGAGCCTGTCAAGTCCTTCTTTTGACCCATTTTGCCAAAGGAAAGGAAGTTGCCTAATAATTATGCACACCTGATATAGGGTGTTGATGTCATTAGACCACACCCCTTCTCATTACAGAGATGCACATCACCTAATATGCTTAATTGGTAGTAGGCTTTCGAGCCTATACAGCTTGGAGTAAGACAACATGCATAAAGAGGATGATGTGGTCAAAATACTAATTTGCCTAATAATTCTGCACTCCCTGTATATGTTAGCTTGACTGCCTAGCGGGCAGGGAACGCATTACAGCCGGTGGGGCTGGGATTTTGTATGATTATTGCAGTGTTTCATTGGTACTTGTGTTACAACGGGACCAGCCTGGTGGGGGAGGGCTGGGGATTGCCACATTTTAAATATCTGGTGCCAGTGGTGTTAAAATGTACATGGCCATTTTACTCTGTCATTCTCTGGTTTTTGTTCAATTGTTGTTAGAGTGTGGGTACCCTTGGTGTGTGTGTGTGTATAGTGTGGCTGGTTCTGGATTCTGGGGTTTACGCTCATCTCTAGGTTTGTGACTTTTGCAAATGTCTTCTCGTTAGCGTAGCCACGTTCATCTTCTCTTTTGTCCTTTATCTCTCCTGTGTCTGTTGCCCAGAGCTGTGTTAGTCACCCACGCTCGCTCGCTCCGGTCCGTGACCGCCACCCCGGGTGGGCGGACCCCCGTGACTAGTCTACGTTTTGGGAAGACGCACGGGACCCAAGTCCTCGTGGCAGTCGAGCACTGTAGACATTCCTCTTCCTTCTCCCCTGTATCTCCTCTGTATATCTGTCTCTAACACGTGGCTCACTCCAATTATTCAAGATGGGGCAGGAACATGCTAGACCTGCTAAGGGCTTGTTGGCTTGTGATATTGTGAAAGAAAGGGCAGGGGAAGATGCAATGTTGAAACTTAGGAAGATTGCTAAGGTGTGTGGCTTCCAAATGCCGCCCAGTGGCAGATTGCAACCTGAGTTTTGGAGGAAGTTACTCATAGACAAGGAAGGGGTGTTGTTGGATAATGGGCTCACAAAAATTGCAGAGGCTTGGTATCGGGTAGCTAGAAGTCTGAAACGGGAAGGGTGGGTCGAGGAAGAGTTGGATTTTGAAGGGCAAACTGTGTACGTATACCATAGGAGTATTAACAATGATGATGTTGTTTCCATTGTCCCGCGGCCACCGCCCTATGATGGCGCCCAGAGCGCAACAGTAAATTCCCGCCCTGCTTCCCCCGTCACAGCACAGACCCCACCCCCCGGGGGTGTACCTTCAGCTCCCACCCCCCTGTGCCCCGTTCTCGGTGCAGACGGTGCTTACTACTATCCAGTGCCACTTCATTCGTTCCCACCCACTCCCATGCACCAACCTCCCTTTGACCCAGCCCCCTCCATCAACCCTTCTCCCGTTATGTCTGTTGATGTTCCCCCGCCTCCATGTCCTCCGCCACCTCTCCCAGTGCCTGCTTCTACTCCAAAACCTCGCCAAGATCCCGTCCTGACCGCTCCCGCCTCATCCACCGACGTTTCCTCCTCCTCCTCCTCCTCTCATTCCCTCTCCACCTCGAGTACCCCATCTCCAGCGATACCCGCTCCCTCACCCCCCTCGACTGTTTCACACTCTGCTCCTTCGACCCTTGTCCATCACACCGCCCCCATTCCTCCGGACCCCTGTTCCTCCACAAACCCCCCTTCTCCCATACACCCGGACCCAGACCTTTCCTCCTTAATTGCTAGCCTTTCAAAAGTGACCTGTCCCGTGACCCCTACTCCATTATCCTCTCTGCCTTTTTCTCCTTCTCATTCCCCTTCTCCTTCCTCCTCTAAGGATCCCTCATCCCTACTCTCCACTCTCATGAATCTTGTCCAGCCCGCTGATCCCGGCCCCCCTGCCTCTGCTCCCTCATATACCACCACAGCTGGCCCTCCCTCTACCTCCTCCCCTCCCGTTGATCTTGCAACACTAGTAGCCGCCCTTTCTGCTTCTCTCCATCCTCCCGCAACACTCCCAGGCACCCCTCCCATCCTCCAGGACCCTCCCGCTATCCACACACCGCTACCTCCTCCGGATGTCCCGGCCCCCTCTACCTCGTTGCCTCCTCCCCTCCTGGCTGATTTGCCGTCCCTAATCTCTGCCCTTACCGCCCTGACCCAGCCCCCCGTTCCCACCCCTCCAACCCCTTCTCCAGTGTTACCTCCTCCCGATGTCCCGGCCCCCTCTACCTCATTGCCTCCTCCCCTCCCGGCTGATTTGCCGTCCCTAATCTCTGCCCTTACCGCCCTGACCCAGCCCCCCGTTCCCACACCTCCAACCCCTTATCCAGTGTTACCTCCTCCCGATGACCCGGCCCCCTCTACCTTGTTGCCTCCTCCCCTCCCGACTGATTTGCCATCCCTACCCTCTACCCACGCTGTTATAACCCAGCCCCCTGTTCCCATCCCTCCGACCCCTCCCCCGGTGACCCCTGACCCAACCATGGTCAATGACTTGTCTACCTCGATATCCGCCCTCTTCTCTGCTGTTACCTCCCTGGTTAATTCTGCGATTCCTGCTCCACCTCCCATTGATTTACCTCCTCCTCCTCCACCTCCTCCCCCTGATCCTCCAACCCCTTCTCCGCCCCCCCGCTAACATCCCCGAGCCTTCCGATCCAATCACTGCTCTCGCTCATGTCCTAAATACCCACCTCTCACGCCCATCTCAGCCGGCCCCCACAGCAACCCCATCCATGGCATTGGTCCCTCATGTCTCTCCCACCAGCGCTAGTTATCCAATCATGGTGGTTGGATCCGAAGTGTCTGTGACGTCGGATCAACCCTATGCAGTGGGTGCTTCCCCCCAGGCCTCGGGCTTCCACCCAACTACCTCTCCCATCACCGGTCTCCCTGCCGCCCCTGCCACAGCTACCCCTGAGACTACTCTGCCCCGTGGCCCAGTAGCACCCAAGGAGATTGTTGTGGTAGAACAGGATTCACCTCGCCCAGGGGGGAACAGGCTCCCCCAACGGCTCTCTATCCCCCAGGGTTATACCCAGATTAACCATGAAGCGGATGGTGCACCACCCATGTATGTTACCTTCAACCCTTCCCAAGCTGCTACCCTTGTGACCTCACTCCCAGATCCTGAGAAACACCCCATGCCCTTTTTCCGCAGGATGGCTCAAATCCGAAAAACATATTCCGCTGCCTGGCGGGATCTTATAAGTTTGTGTGAAATAAAGGCTGGAGATGCATACTGGCCAATCATGGAACGGAGCTTTAATGACGCTCCACTCACTTCTGATACAGATTTTCGTTCTGGTGAAATTTTCTGTGAGCAGCTCCGAGCTTGGGCACAGGATAAATTAGCAGATCAGGCTACTTGTATAAATGACATAATTCAGGATAAGCTTGAGACTGTTGAAAAGTACCACTCCAGATTGACTCAGACTTTCTCAGACTTAGGGTTCAGCACCTATAACAAAGCACACACCCAGATGTTATCTGCAGCCTTTGTGGCTGGCCTTAGGGAACACATTCGTAAGGGGTTGATTTTAGCTCGCCCAGAGTACAGAATTATTCCACTGGACACACTTTTGCTGGTAGCCAAGGGTTTAGAATCTGTTCTGCAACCCACACAGCGAAGAACTAGCCCTCTGATGTATACTACCTCTGCACCAATTGTCAGTCCTAACCAAGTTCCTCAGATACTCCCCCAACAATACACTCAGTTACCCCAGACACTGCCTGCATCTATCCCCTCTCCCCGGGACCGGACCCTCACGACAATCCGGACCTGTTTTAACTGTAATCAGCCCGGCCACTTCAGAAGAGATTGCCCACACCCTAGAGTAATCCGCCCACAGACTCCCCGGTACCCAAGTCCCCATGCCACCGGCTTTAGTTTCCCCTCCACTGGTTACCTCCCTGCCCTGCCCCATCCACAGTTGCCTCAGCTTCCTCCTCCTCCTCCTCCTCCTCCTGAATACACCCAAGCCCGGCTCCCTACATCAGAGGCCCGTGCATACACTTCGGCTTCCGCTGAAGGGTTTGACACAGGTGATTTCCAAGAGAGTCAGTCACTGCCCCGCCACATTAATCGTCCATCCCGTCCTCCCATGCAATCTAGTAACCCTCCCTCCACTTCCCGCCAGTACCAGGGACCAGATCAGGCCCATTTAGATTTATTACAATAGGTAACTGGCAAGCCTGTGTCAGCAACCCCTGCCATGGCAGTGTCTGCGGGGGATAGGGGAGGGCCCTTGGCTACTGTAGTTCTCCCCGTGGAGGGCCATCCAACTACCTTTCTAGTCGACACAGGTGCAGCCAGTAGTGTTCTCAGGGAACAAGACCTGCCAGATCCTTCCTTCTTATCTGATACCGATGTCTCCTGTGTTGGGGTGGATGGTACACCCCGCAGTAACCCCCTTACTAAACTTCTGCATGTAGGTTCACACATTCTCTACCGGTTTGTTGTTTCCTCTACTTGCCCCATTAACCTCCTAGGTGCTGATGTTCTCTCTCGGCTCCAGGCATCCATTACCTTTACTGCTGATGGTCAGGTCGAGTTAACAACTCCCTTATCACAAAAAGACACCTCTGTCCTCTGTTCCCTCCCCATCTTGTTGAACCTAGCTGACAATACAGGGAATGCACGGGTCTCACAAACCCCCAGTGCTCTGGATCGTATCCCCCAAGAACTTTGGTCCACCGGCCCGGATGATATCGGACGTTTGCATGTGCCCCCAGTCTTGGTCAAGCTCCTGCCTGGAGCACTGCCTCCCCGTAGGCCACAGTATCCTCTGAAGCCAGCACAAGCTGAAGCTATCACCAAACAAGTTGAAAGCCTACTTGCCAAAGGTGCCCTTATCAAGTGCACATCTCCATGTAACACACCACACAGAAGCCCTGTTAAAAAGAGAACTGTTAAAGGCCAACCCGACCAGTACCGAATGGTACAGGATCTCCGTGCTGTTAATGAAGTAACCGTAAAGGACACTGCTATTGTTCCAAACCCACACACTCTCTTGTCCCAGGTTCCACCAACTGCCACAATTTTCACTGTAGTGGATCTAGCCAATGCCTTTTTCAGTGTGCCCCTTGACCCTTCCTGCCGTTTTCTTTTCGCCTTCACCCACGAAGGACAACAACACACCTGGACTGTCATGCCTCAGGGGGCCCAGAATTCCCCCACACAGTTTGCTCATGCCATGTCTCTAGTTCTGGAGCCCTGGCAGAAATCTCACTCAGATGTTGTCCTGCTCCAATATGTTGATGATCTCCTTCTCTGTGCTCCTGATTTGCTCATTGCAGAACGTGACTCAGAAGATCTCCTATGTTTCCTCGCTGCAGCCGGTTGCAAAGCTTCCAAATCCAAGCTACAATGGTGCCAGCCCTCTGTGGTCTTCTTGGGACATTGTCTTTCCCATGGCACCAGACATCTAACTTCTCAACGTGTACAAGCTATTTTGCAACTCCCTTTACCTGCAACACATCAGACTCTTCATGCCTTTTTGGGTCTTATCACATACTGCAGGTCCTGGATACCCGAAGCATCAAAGCTCATGCAGCCACTCTATGATGCCCTCAGGAGTGAGCCATTTCATCTCACTGAAGAAACTATCACCTGTTTCCACAATCTAAAAAGAGCTATTGCTTCTGCACCTGCCTTGGGCCTCCCAAACTACCAGCTTCCTTTCAATCTGTTTGTCTCTGAAAAGTCAGGACATGCTTCCGGAGTCCTTACCCAGAAACATGGCTCAAGACAGCGGCCTATTGGCTATTTTTCCTGCATGCTTGACCCTGTTGCAAGGGGTAGTCCCTCCTGCCTCAGAGCGGTGTTTGCCGCCAGCGCCCTCCTGGACAAGACTAATGATTTCGTTCTTGGCCACCACCTCACGGTGTTGGCCCCTCATGACATTACTGCAATCCTGCAACAAGTTCAACCTAAGCACCTTTCTTCTCAACGTCACCTCCGTCTACAAACATCCTTACTTTTACCTGACAATGTGAAACTTCAGCGTTGTCTTTCCCTGAACCCAGCCACTCTTCTGCCACTTCCCAAGGGGGGAGTTGTGCATTACTGGTACAGCCTGGACATCAACCCAGAGGTTCGAGCAGATTTGCAGTTGCCAGCACTTGCACCCCCACATGATGAACAATCAGAGGCCCTACTTCACTGCACCTTATGGTTTAAGGACATACCAGGCCCTGATATGAACTATGAGGAAGAATTATTCCAGCTCAAGGAAATTCAAATTACCCTGACTGACTTATTCTGGGACCCCACAGGTACCATGCTCATCTTAGTCCATCTTCCAGAGAATGTGACACATCTCTATCATCATTGGGAAACAGCTATCCCACACATCTCTCACCAGATCCCCTGACACCTCATGGAAAGACCTAGGCCCGATGGCCAAGACCTGGAGTCAAATGAACCAAGAACAACTGACTTCTACGGGGATCAACAAAAAGACTATTAATTACTGTACAGCAGGGTACCCAAGGTACCACACAGAAGCCCGGAAGACCCACTCATCATAGACTGTGACCTAGATATTCCTCATGATTGTTTTGAACAAATGAAAATGGAAACTACACACCTACCAACTGTCTATGAAGCTGCATTACTCAACCCGGACCAAACACTATTTGTGGATGGGTCAAGATTTGCTGATGAACAGGGACAATATCACACTGGGTATGCAGTCACCACAGGATGTCAAGTATTACAAGCAGCTGCCCTACAACCAACTAAGTCTGCTCAAGAAGCCGAGCTAACAGCCCTGACTGTGGCCTGCAAATTGTCTGAAGGTCTACGTGTCAATATCTACACAGATTCAAGATATGCCCTGGGAGTAGCACATGACTTTGGTCTAATTTGGAAAACCAGAGGATTTCTTACGGCTCCCAGTACCCCAGTAAAAAATGGGGCAGCCATTGCAGAACTGATGGATGCTTTAGAACTTCCAGCAGAGGTGGCAGTATTAAAAGTAAAAGCCCACGGAAGACTAGACACAGAAGAAGCACGGGGCAACCACTTAGCTGATCAGGCAGCTAAGGAAGCAGCACGGCAAGGATGGGAAGTGGACAGAAGAGTGGCCACAGATACAGTACCCATCTATACTATGCAAACATTGCCTACAGATCTTAGGCTTCTGAAGGAACAACAAGCTGCTGCTACTCCCCAGGAGAAACAAAGTTGGAAGAACAAAGGAGCTGTACTCCGTGATGATGTTTACACCATCAATCTCAAGTTTTGCTTACCCAGAAATATGTACTCAGCGGTGGTTCAATGGGCCCATGGGCCAGCCCACCTGTCGAAACATCTGATGAACTCACTGATTGACAAGTATTTTGAAGCACCAGGTATCACTACCTTAACACAGAATTACTGTAAATCATGTACTATATGTGCTAAATGCAATCCTGGAAAGATTATAAAGACTGCACCTAATCACCTAGCCAAGCCACAATACCCCTTTCAGAGGATCCAGATTGACCATATACAAATGCCAAAGAGTGGACGTTATGAATATGCACTGGTCATAGTGGACATGTTTTCAGGATGGCCAGAGGCCTTCCCAGTGACTAATCTCACCGCGAGAACTACAGCCAAGTACCTTTTGATGGAAATTGTTTGCCGATATGGAGTTCCAGAAGTGATTGAAAGTGACCAAGGGACCTCCTTTACTGCCTCGTTAACACGGGAAGTCTGGTCAGCACTGGTCACACACCATATCACCCACAGAGTAGTGGTAAGGTAGAGCGCATGAATGGCACTTTGAAAGCCAGAATGCTTAAAATGTCACAAGAAACTAACATGCCCTGGCCCGAGAGTCTCCCACTAGCGTTGTTTAGTGTAAGGTACACTCCTAGGGGAAAATATAGCCTATCACCTTATGAGATTTTGTTTGGTACAGCACCCAGGTTAGGTTGTTACTTTCCCCAACAGCTTCAGATTCAGTCAGATGCTATGGTAGACTATGTGACTTCCCTCTCACATGCCTTGACCAAAATACATGCCCAAGTGTTTTCTTCTATTCCAGATCCTGAGTCGAATACAGGTACACACAAGCTGCTTCCTGGGTTATGGTCAAGAAGTTTCTCAGGAAAAACACCCTAGAACCAAGATTTGATGGTCCTTATCAAGTGCTCCTGATTACAGCAACGTCAGTTAAACTAGCCGGGAAGAGTTCTTGGATACACGCCTCACATTGCAAAAAAGTGCCTGCTCCAGAAGAGGCTAATCCTGCTGAAATATGAATTTATTATGTGTCTTGTGTTTTCTTATGCTGCTACACTTTGCCTGGGCCCAACAAGTGGCCATAACTAAAGATAATCATGTTTACACTTTCTGGTACAATTCTTCTAACACAGATGTAGCTACGTACACCTTTGATTACTGTGACATAGTCGCTTGCACATTTCCACAAACACAATATGCAGCCATATACAAAGACATACCTAACAAAAAGGATCCATACATTTGTGTGACTGGAGGAGTTTGGGGACACCATTGTAGTTAATGGAAAGCTGCCGGGTGGAACACAGGTAGACCATGGGGCTACAGACCCCAGATTGCACTGGACAGACTTGACAAAGACGGGAAACCCCTACTTTCTAGAATGACCCTGAGTAAACCCATAGGGTCAACTCCCATTTAACTTACCTTGAACATAGAGCACCCCAGCCCAAAGGATGCAGGGGAATATGTAATGGGAATGTACTGGAAGGGAGGTGGCTCACATAACACACTGGGGACATTTTACCTACAAGACATGCTCACCTCACCAGACTGGGTAGGGACCACACACATGATCATTAACCCGTTGAAACCACATATTAAGACCCTACATGACATGGTAGCTATAGTCAACCCCACCTTTGAAGACACTATGGCAGTGGAGACTGGGTTTTCAGACACTAATTTGTGGCTAGAATGGATGAGGTATAATGCCAACTCACATAATAAGACTAACTGCTATGTATGTGGAGGAGCCAGGCCCCATCTGGGTACGGTACCCCTAAGTTTACCTCCTGAAATAGAACTATGTGTCTTAAGCCTCTATGCACAGTCTACCACAAATTCCTCAACATGTGAATCATAGAAGAGAGTTTACCCAATCACTCATGGACATGTCAAGCCACCTGATGGAGTCACAGTTTATCCAGGTAATTACACATGCTATTTAATACCTAAGAACACTGGTGTATATCTGGGCAAATTCCCATCAGGATACTGCTCGACTTACCATAGTCCACCTGTATCACTGTTAATGAATCATACAAAGACAATCGGTGATATCTATTGGTTATGTGGTGACATGGTAAGGTGACTATGGCCATAGAGAAGTTAGTCTTTCTGACGAGCTAAAGAAGAATTCAGGAGTCACTGACACTTGGGACAGATGGTTTGGGTGGATGAATGGTTGGCAAAGGACCCTCTTCCAGGTAGGAACAGCTGTTCCTATAATGATTATCATCTTCTTATTCTTAACCTGTTGTGTGCTCCCTTGCATACAGAAGTACTTACAGAAAGCAGTAGGGAAGACTATAGATGACGTTACCCCTACTTTCCAACATCAAGACATCACAGACCTCGAAGATGACACCCCACATACACCCCTTCAATCACATCAGTTTAAACAGACAACTGCATCTGTAGGGACAGTGTAGGGAAAGCGTCTGTCTTTACGGGCAAGTCTCACGTGCGGAGATGTGGTGGGCTAGCTACTGCGGGTTACCCACGGAGTGAAGAGTTCGATGCTTGTGAAGACAGATGAGCTGTCTAATCTGCTGCAACCTGAAA
Source organism: Pelobates cultripes (assembly GCA_933207985.1). Taxonomy (NCBI): domain Eukaryota; kingdom Metazoa; phylum Chordata; class Amphibia; order Anura; family Pelobatidae; genus Pelobates; species Pelobates cultripes. The sequence continues at coordinate 71,883,092 of OW240912.1, forward strand.
TTCTTTGACTACAACTGCAGTGGCTGTTGTGGCTCTGAATGCTTGATGTTACTCTGAGCACAAATAAAATAAAGAATTATTTCGCGGTGGGTGGGGGCCCTACTGTCCTCCCCCCCTGGCCCCCACCCCTGCGCGGTGGGTGGGGGCCCCAATAAGCTTCTAACCCCTCCTTCCCCCCCCCTTTTAACACCGACTAACTACCTCGTGCAGCAAGATGGCGCTGGGAAACCGTGGGAGACCCTCATGGCCCTGGTGACATCACCCCCAGTAGGCAGAGCATTAGAATGACCACTTAACACCTAACCAATAATTGATGTATTATTCCATGTTATCTCTGACAATGCTTATGATGTAACTTTGCTTTAAAAGGGACCTGCCGTCCCCTCTGAATAATCTTTCCTCAAGTTATTCAACAACCTAGAACCTGTGTCTGGTGTGAATTACTTCAGGGAGCGTGCACGCATTGTTTCATTGATTTGGCCAGGGGCAGATACACAAAGAAATAATCAATACCTTGATTGATTTTTCCATTTCAACGACGATGACAGCAGAGGGTTTTCATTTTCCTCTGCTCAGATGCTGGGATATACCTTCCAGTCCCCGCCACCTCCATTCAATGCTTGCTGTTCACAGCTCTCTGCCAGACCAGGCAGCATAATGTTGAGGGCAATGTGTGGTTATATAGTTAAAGGTCACATTTAGCATTGGGGGAAAGCACTATACTTGTACACATGGTATCATAGCAAAGAATGTAGAAATGAGACTATTCTGATTAACCAGGATGTCATTAGACAGATTTTCAAATCTTGATATTTCCAGCAGATTAAACACCTAAAATTAAAAAAAAAAAAAACTAGAAAACTAAAACAAGATTTGTAAATTCTATACTGGTGTGTCCTTTTAATGCAAAACAGAAAAAAAAACATAGATGACCTTTGGTGATTGACTTTGGCATCTATTATTCACATGTTATACTAAAAAAAAAAAGTTTGGGGTTTATTTTCTGTTAAACTTTAGTGAATATACTAACGGTCAATTTCCTGTTTCCTTTAAAGGGATACTATAGTCAGCACAACAACTTTAGCTTAATGAATCAGTTTGGGTGTATAGATCATGCTCATGCAGTCACACTGCTCAATTTACTGCCATTTAGGAGTTAAATCACTTGGTTTTGGTTTATGAAGCACTAGTCACACCTTCCTTTGCTGTGACTCAAACAGCCAGCATAAAATGTCCCCCACCCTCCCTCCATTTTCAATCCGCACATTGTGTTTACTTTAGAAGTTTGTATCTCCTGCTCTGTTAATTGAACTTTATTAACTCACATGACATGAGGCTCCTGTAGCTTCTACTTGGCCAGGGATAGGCAACAGTCGGCACTGCAGATGTTGTGGACTACATCCGCCATAATGCTGGCAAAGCATAATGGGGAGTGTAGTACAAAACATCTGGAATGCCGAAGGTTGCCTATGCCTGTTCTAGGCTATTAACAGGAGATAAGAAATTTGAATTTAAACAAGGTGTACAATAAAGTTTAAACATTAGATCTTTACAGGAAATGTGTAAAAATGCGTGGGTCACTGCCTGGGGAGGTGTGGTTAGGGCTGTAAGTACAAGGTGCTTTGAATTCTAAATGGCAAAAGGTTGAGGAGTTAGACTGCAGGGGCTTGATATATACACCAAAACCACTCAATTCTATCCATAAGTCATTTTGGTGCTTATACTGTCCCTCTAACACTACATTAGATTGATTTATCACTAACAACTGATTTATTAGAGAAGTCTATTTCTATACACAATAGAGTGCAGTTTAAAAAAAAAAAAAAATTGGTCCCTAAAGGAACACTAACAGCCTTAATCACTGCAGCTTGCTCTAGTGTTTATAATTACAGGGATGCCATGGTGCGCTGTAGTGGTTTGTGGTGCTTGGAGCTTTTCTTTAATTCTTAATGCATTAAAGAAAAGTAGAATGCATCATATGTAGAAGGGTAATCCTTAGACAGATTTATCAACTACTTCTCAAATATTAACATATTATCCAGCTAAACAAAATGTGACATCCCCCCTCCATCCCATGAAGTCCTCTACTGAATGAATATTGATTGACCAGACTGAAATGTAGTTTGGTATATGATACAATAATAAAATATAAGACTCCAGCTGATAAATGGTGCAAGCTATATAAAAAAGGACAGGCAATGTTTCTACACATTATGGCTTGATAAAGATGCACAGTTAGGTGCAATATACAATAACAATTATAGTGGGGAACAAAAAAGTATTTTTAGCATAAGAAATAATTTTTTCTAGTGCTCAAATTTTTTTTATCAACACCGTGATAAATTGTGAAAATAGTTTGAACAGATTTATTATATATATTATAATTATTTATATTTTACACCTTCTTCAACCTATATGTCATTAATGAGGACGATGTTCTTTTAAGAAGTAATAGAACACACTTTTTTATGTTTGACACTTTTTTTTTAGAAGCAGCAATGAGATGGTTAACTTTTTTTAAAAATAATTCTCACTATAATTGTTAAATTGCACCTTTGTGTGATTGGTTTGCTCATTAAACTGTTTACTGTTAATTAGCTCTTTATAATGCACTTTACTATGGCATGTTTGGTATGTTTGATAAAGACACACGCTGTATCCAAACATTGCCTGTCTTTTTTTTGATGACTGAATAAACGCACTTTGCACCTTTAATCACTGAGTGCCTCTCTTGGAGCAATGAATTCTGACCACGGCCAGGTGCTGAAATTTGGATTTCAACAGTGCCCTTTCTATAAATCTACGTTTCCTTGTTAATGATACAACGGATAATTCCAGTTACTGCTAGACATTGCTCATTATCTAGTGTATGATCTTTTCCAGCTAAATATCTCTTCAAGGCCTGTGTATGATGTTTCGCGTTTTTGTAGTGTTGGTCTCCTACGCCTGTTTAACATATTGGTGCCCCGGTTCCTTGTGAGTCCCCTTGTTTTTTCTTCTGTTCGAAAAAATTCTGTAACAGATCTGAAGTACTCTAAAGTAACTTCATGACTCCATGCTACAGGTGCCCCATTCAGAAAACCACAGTGTCCACCATACTTTGTCAGCAGTAGAAAAAAGTAAGGGTTTGTCCGAAAAAGCTCAATAGGAAGTGTGCTCTCCGGACGCCCACGTATAGGATCATCTTTGCTACAAATGCACAAAATAGGGATGGCAACTTCATCCACATCACTCAGAGGGTCGTTACACTCCCAGTAGTAATCCCAGCTGGTTGTCTCACTCTTGCTTTGGCAAAACAGTGTCTTGTGAAGTTCTCGCAGTGAGCTGCTAGCAAAAATCTTCTCAGCTGGCAAAACTTCTGCAATAGCCGTAGAGTATCTGCAATGAATAAAATAGAGTATTGTACAAAAATGATTGAAGATTTAAAGCAGGGATCAAAATTCCACTCACCACCTTAAAAACGCACATGAACATCATTTTGGGTTTCATACATTTCATATTCATGGCTTAAAAGTGTAAGTGTGTTGAGTTCTATTTGTTTATACTGTCTGTGTGTGAATGCAGGGGCATGTTTGTGTGGAATGTCTGTGTGTGCACGTAGGGTTATATTTGTGTGGAGTGTTTGAATGCATGGGTACATTTGTGTGCAAGCGCTGGCTTATGTTTGTGTAGAGTATGTGTGAAAGCAGGGGTATGTTTGTGTGGTAAGTGTGCAAATACAGAGTGAGATTGTGACCCCCTTCCCATGTCAACAAAACCCTTTGCTTCCCTCTTTAATGTCCCCTTCTACTCATCCATGCTCACTATATACAACATGCCCCTTAATCTGCCTATTCACTCCCCTTTCCATGTACCCCCTATATGTACTCATCCATGCCCCTTCATTCCTCTTTCTGGCACGCCCCCTCCTTTCCTTGTCTTTTGCAATAACTGCTCTCCCATTGTGCTAGTCTTCCAAGCTGTGCTTACTGTAGAGGTGGGACCTTATTCCTGTTATCCAGTGGTGTGAGGCAGCGGTCAGGAGCTGAACCTGAAGGCATCCTTATACCTGTCAGTTTCAAGCATTGTGCAGCCATGGATTTTTACCATGCAGTTGCTCACACTGGCTCAATTTTCACTTGCCTTTTGAGAGGGGGCGAGTGGAAATTTCGAGCTCAGTTTAAATAAGGATATTATGGCACTAGAGAGAGTGCAGAGGCAGGCTACAAAATTAATAAAAGGAATGGAAGATTTAGACTGTAAGAAAGATTTAGTCTAAGGGAAAGGAAAATATTTTTACCGTAAGAACAATAAGGATGTGAAATTCTCTGCCTGAAGTAGTGGTTTTATCAGAGTCCGTACATATATTTAAACAGCAACTAAATGCATACTTGCAAAAAACAGAATATTCAAGGATATAATTTTTCAATGTCGGGTAAATGCTTCTTGATCCAAGGATAAATCTGACTGCTATTTTGGGGTCAAGAAGGAATTCTTTTTTTATTAATTTGTTGCAAAATTGGAAGTGCTTTTTTTTTTTTGCCTTCTTTTGGATTAACAGCAAAAAACAGATGTGAGAAAGGATGAACTTGATGGACACATGTCTCTTTTCAAAACAAATATCAGTGGTATAGCTAGTAGTGACAATAATGCTCAAAACACCCGTGTGGTATCCCCTATACCAACACAAAGAAATACATACAGTACAAACACAATGGATGGAGCATAAATCCTATTTCCTCTCTTCTCAATTTGTTCAATGATGCTGTGGAGGCAGAGAGGTATACAAAATAGTGCAGATAACTGAAATCCCATGGGACCGGAACCAGGAAACAAACGCCGACGGAGTAATGGAACACACGATGCGTTCCAGAGGAAAAAAAACGCAAATTTCAACAACTAAGCATTTAAAAATGGACATGGACTTTTTAGCAATTACACAGCCAACTGAGGAAGCCACATGAGGCAAAACGCATATTGGCAATACTAATACAATTTATTTTATTTATTTGTTTTTTATATATATATATATATATATATATATATATATATATATATATATATATATATATATACTTTATGTTATCAGTATCTAATAAATATAGTTTTTTACCTTTCTATCCACTGGATCTTCTGCAATTTATTATTGGGAATAAGCTTCCATTGGATACACCAACCACTCACAGAGGGATTTGAATCACCCTGGAATAGATCCTGAGGCCATCAATACCAGAGCGAGGTTCTATATTGGCTCTCATTTTGTGAGTGCTTACTTACACATGTTATTCTTTGTGTTGATATTGTAAAGTTATCTGCACATGTCTCTTTTCAGCCTATGTAACTATGTAACAAAAACTTTTACATCAATGGAGGAGGTGCTCCGAGTTCTTTTGTCCTATTCATTAGTGCAGCAGTGATTTGATCAAAGTTCTCTAACTATAATGTGCTCTATCTTACTACTCCGTGACATAAGGCAGTGGTGGCAAAATCAAATAACAGTGCTCAGCCAGCAGTCAGACACTTCCCAAGTAACCTAATATCAGCAACACAAGTGCAATGAAACATAAAAGGGATACTCTGGGCACCACAACACTTTGATCAGAATGTAGATAAGATCTTAGGCTCTGGCCTACCTTAATTGGTTAAACTGTTAACCCCAAAGTCTTCAGTCCAGTGTCCGTCAGCTCTGCCACTCCATTTCTGTTTGAGTATGAGGCTTCCTGATACATAACCTTTTCTCTCTGTTTTGTGAATGGCAGCTACTGATAGTGTCCGCTGGTGCTTTTAGTCTATCACCTGTGTCCAGTCCAAACTTCCTGAATGAAGTCTCAGTCTCAAATGGAGGTGGAGGAACAGAGCTGTTTGGCACTGGACTGAAGACTTTGGGGTTAAATCATTCATTAATGGTTTAACGGGTGAAAGTAAGCCAGCACTTGGGACCTCCTCTCAACATAACAACTTTATTTTAATGTAGTTGTTATAGTAGCTATATTGTCCCTTTAACAGTGAACAAAAAAGAGCCAGTAATAATTGAATGTGAATTATTAAAGAATGCTAAGTACTGATGTAGTGGTTATGGTGCATTACCAATATCACTTTTGTCCACGTTTGGATGTCATTCATTAGCTGAGCATTCCAGCTGATGCTCTCCACCAATGAATCCAATCCAGACAGATGGATATTGCTAATGCGGAAGTGGTTTGACACAGAAGCTCCTGGTTATGGGGCTCAGAGTGCTCTTTTAAGAGTGTGCAAGTGGTTCACCAAAAAAACAAGAAAATAGGGGTGTGCATGGGCAAAAAATTTGGTTCGGTTTGGTTCGGAAATTCAGGTAAGTAAAAAATTTTGTCTGCTTCGGCAATTCGGACCAATGGCATTCAGTTCTGCAATTTGGAACTTTGGTAATTCGGTTCTGCAATTCGAACTTTGGACTTTTGTAAGCATTCCGAATGTCTGAAGTGCACGAAACTAATCTGAATGTACATTCAGAACAAAATGAATTGCAAATGTCTACAAGAAAACTACCTACTGCAGTCTATAAACATCACCACTAGATGGCACACTAAATGAACATATTTAACGGCACTGCAAACAGAACAAATGATTGATAATGGAGATTATACAAACAAAACAATTATGAGACCAGGTTTATCATCAATTTACACGTTTCCTGTGAGCCGTGTCACGAGTGATCTTGGCAAGTGGTGTTTTATACATGATTGGAGAAAAGTAATGACTGGAGTCCAAAAGCATAGCATTGTTTTTTTAGGTAAAGTCTGTGCCCTGGATAAAATTGTGAGTTCCTTAACTGCAGTAAGATAAAATCAAATAAACAAGCTTTGATAGCCATGTTCCAAGCGCCATAACCAATGCAAGTGATTGTAATTGTTAAGGAGCAAGGAATCTGTGGGGTTTTTTTTACAGATATTATCCAAGCAATATAGGTTTTTACAATACACTTCCAAATTTCTAGTGCTTGAAGTGTCACATTAAGAAGGACCTGAAATGCATTAAATCTATAGCATCTCTTGCGTTATTCTCATAGCAAAGTTGTAAGGAGACAAAAAGGTTTTCTTCCATGATCTCATATGGAGAAGTTAGGTAAGACATTCTGTTCATATGTCCTTATGAAACATGGTGAAGTAAAGTAAATTATCTATTTTTATGTGCGTGCTAATGTATTTATGGCTATATCATAGAATACTACTTTGGTGCAGCAGTGAATAATTATACTAAATCAATATTCTAAATAATAAAAAGAATAAGAAATGGTACAACATCTGCTTTCTTTTTGTTAATTGATGGTTATCGAGTTCAAATATATGACCTGTTATTTGTTGGGTTTTTTTATTCTTCAATTGCTGCACATTGGTAGGGCGCAGGTTGTGATGGGAGCATATATTTTTAATATTTACCACTATATCAATATCAATCACTTGAGCATACGACTAACATTTTTATTTTAGGACTTGCAAAGGTTGAATACAAGAGAACTGCAGCTCTTGCAAGCTGTCTTTAAATATAACTCCAATGAAAAAATTAATAATTAAATGTATGCATATGGGATTATCTCTACTAAATACGAACTCTACTAAATAGGAACTTTTGTAGTTTTTTTTTTATTTGGGCAGTGGAGGGTCTCCTAGAATCCACTAACATTAAACTCCCTGTGTAAACTACTTCAGAAGTTAATCCCTCTCTAATCTTAACATTCCACTTCACCCCTTTACCCTAACCGCTTCTAACATGCATGCATTTACACAGTTGCACTCACTATACTCACTGTTGAAACGCAATACATTATGACAGAGGTGTGTAAAAAGAAAAAGAAATCTACTTGTCCAAGACACTAAAGCAGTAGCCCAATCAACTTTTTTGTCATGATCACTTGGCTTGGCACACAAAACCATTTCAGATTAGGGCACTTGCATAGAGCCCTGGGCATTAATAGGGTTATCCACTAAATTCTGAATTTTCAAGGATTATATCTAAAGGGAAAAACAGATTTAAAAAAGCTGATATGAAAAAAAATCTCTAACACTGGTATGGTGATAATCTTTTGTCTTAGTTTTGCCATTCAGACATAATTTGTGAAAATTCAGAGTGTGTCAAACTATGTCTCCCCACCACCCCCCCCAATGCCTGTCTTAGCACTTATCACGAAGCTAACAGAGCATTTGCCTTGTGTGGCACTTTCCATGGGTGTGGCAATCCCCCACCCACCCCCAAATGCCCGCTCAAATGCCCCTCCAACAAGGCCGCAACACAGTCAACCAATAGGACTTGCCCAAGCCTTTTTTTGTGGACGATGATTGCCCAGTTAGCTTAGCTGGGAACCGAATGCGACTGCTGTAACTCCAGAAGTGTTGTCTCAGTTTGTGAACTATTTTATTCTTTCTGCTCAGTTATAATCCATCAAAAACAAAGCACGTGGCGTTGTATATAAAACCCACACAGGATGGCATCCTCTCAGATACAACAAGCTGCAATTCCGTTTAAACGATTTAGATATTTAATTAAAGCTATCCAAGTTATTAAATAAAGAGAAATACAAATAGGAAGAGCAATAAAACCAACATATACAAACAAGAATAAGACTTATTATAAATTTGTTCAGAATAGAGGTTGGTTAGACATCATATCTGGAAAGCTTGAGTCTGAACAATAAATGTATCACAAAACAAGGTGCAATACTGTAGGTTATATATACACAATAAATAAAGCTTTTCACAGAACCACTCACATGAACCAGAGCCTAATATAGCAGGTTCCAGTTTTAGAAGCATGTAGTTTAAATGGCCAATCATCCCCACAAGTGATCTGGTCCAAAGAACCTGGAATCAGGTAGAAAACGTGACCGCATCGATAGCCCAAAAACGTTTTATCAAATAAAAAGCCAAACAAGAAAATGTAAAAAAACTGAACTACTGCATCCAAGCACAACGCGTTTCGACTGAGTCTTTCTCGATATAGTATTAAAAAACCTCACCATGCCAGTTTGGTGATGGATCAATTGATGTAAGAATGGAGTGAATGGTGTGTGCTAAGGTTGAAGTAGTATAAAAGAATGGATGTGTTGATATGTACAGTGGCACTGTCTTGTATGATTGACGCTAATGATGTATGAATGTCCACCAGTGGACTGACCATGTGCAAATTCAACCAATTTGAGTGTCTGTGACCCATATTGTATAGTTCACATTAATGACTGATCTTTGTAAAAATTTGTTGAATTTACACTTTTCATTATGTTATTTAAAGATTATCACTTAAAATAATAGATACAACATTTAAAATATTAACATAACTACAAAATATAGGCACTAATTATCCACTTTTAATGTACAGAGGAAGTTGTGGAGCTCTAAGAGGAAAATGTGGAATGTTCAGAGGAAGGATGGCTGGTAAACAAAAAGATGTGCATCCTTGACAGGAAGAGGTTAGGCAAATTTTGAGTAAAGGGTGCCCAAGTTTAGTCACGTCTAGGTCAGCACAAAACCCCCCAAAAAAACAATGCTCTGTTTACCAATAGCATGCTTCTCAAGTGTCTCGGTTCCATTGGAATAGTCCAATTTTTGAATCCTGTATTTCCATTCTAACTTTGTTCCCCGGTGCCCCACTTTTTGGGGACACCAGAAGGCTGTCCCCAACAAGCATATACATGTGCTTGCTATATTGAGGACATTAGGACTCTGCAAAGAGCACTGAAACAGTGCACCCTGCATGGTCGGTCCTTGGTGGCCTGGCCAACTTGACACACTCAGCCAATCACTGCCACCCATTGCTTCTCAGGCAAATGCATCCTTATTAGCCCAAATAGCAGGGACTTTAGTTTGGCATTAAACAATTAAAAACTAATACTGAACAGAAGGATTGCGCCAGGCTATTCCAGACACTATAACCACTTTTATGAGATAGGAAGTTTCTGAAAATGATCTTAACATGAAAATTTTCAGTGTTAACACTAAAACAGGCTTGATATCCTTTTACACTTACCTGCTGAGAATCACTTTTTGATACAGGAGCACAATCCATTCATATAACCACGGCAGACCATTATCAAACCACTCCTGAAAACGGAAAACTGGAGATATACTGCATGCAGCTGTGAGATAGCTAGAAGATCCACACTCTCCTAGATAAGAGAGGAGTAGTCCCGATCCCAGGCCCTCACTCACGGCAAAGAGCATGGAAGATGGATGCCTGTAACGCACATAACTGACAGCCTCCTTTAAGTCTGCAGTTTCCCCAAATGGCTGAAATTTTAGAGTAGTTAGTGGGCAATTGTTTTGTCCCCTCCTGTTAAAAATGATTGGGTAATATCCTTTTTCTAAAGCCAGTAAACAAAGTTGCTGGATGTTTCTGGTCAGCCTCCCAAAGGTATTGGGAATAACCAGTAGTAAAGGTGGGTTACTTATTGCATTTGTGCCTCTCCTAGGTTTCGCAGCTGGCCTAGGTCCCACCACCCAATCCAAGGCTACTATTCCACCATCTGTCATCTGGAGGAAGTCCCTTGCCAACTCCAATGTCCTGTCAGCTGGTAGAACATGCTGAATGATTGTCTGGAGATGTGGCCATGTCATCATCCAATAGTAAGAAGATTCCATTTGTGACAAATGTTTTATATCCCTCAGTAGCCAGTTGGCAAGAGTTGATGGTTTACAAATCAATTGGTAACCTCCGGGGTTGGATTTCAAAGAGCTTTCAAAAACATCCCCACAACCATCACCCTCTTCATTTCCATTGTTGCTATCCTCGTGTCTGTTAATCCATCCACATGTTTTAAGAATAAACACCAGTAAAATGATTGTACCTGACCAGACTTCCCAGCAAATTTCAGTCATTGAAAACATATTCACTTCATAGGAAGAATCAGATTTTTTTTTCTTTTTTTTTAATCCTTTGCTTTTGAACCTTTCGTCAGTAATAAGCCTATCTTCTCTCTAAGTTACTTAGCAAATGATTTATTTATTTAAGGTTTAGGTTACCTCCTGATTCACTTTGTTTTTTTGTTTTTTAAGGTTGAGTTGTTCCCGAGGCACACACTGTTTAAACAGTGATTCATGTATTATTTTTCAATGCTGCTTGCCATTACAACTTCTGTGCCAATGCACTGCTGGGCTTTGACCCATTGTAAGAGGTAATGCTTCAAAGTATTGCAATTCTAAAAGGTATACTGAAGAAAATTCCAACACGGTTCTGTGAATTCATTTTTTGACATTTTGAAAGTGTAGGCAACGTATTGCTGAGACAGCATGTATGAGATCACTGATTGTTCACTTCAGCTTTTCCTGTTGCTGATTATCAGGCTGTCCTTGGGGAAGAATAAATGGAACCCCCAGCCCTAAAGTTTAAGTGCTTATTAGTATATTTTAATCCTTTTTGGTGCTGCAATCAGGACAATATATGTACAAGTCAGTGGAGTTGGAGAATAGAAAACACAAATCGGTTTAACTACCAAGAGGATTTTACCTTCAGAGAAGCCATACTGCTGGTTAAACCCCCTGTCAGATGCTAAATGTTATTTTAAGAGAGGAATAAGGCAATAAGATATCACGTGAAATTGCTAATTGCCTTGAGTCCTGTCATGTTCCTGAGCAGGTCAGAGATGAGACGATTGCCAGGGTTATTGGTTGAAACTTTGTCTTTTTAGACATAACAATTTACTTGAAAGAACGAATTAAGTCAATATGCCACAAAAAAGGATACTTTGAGAGTTAAAACAGAATAAAGGCAATATGCCACAAACAGGATATCTTGAAAGTAATTGAATAAAGTCTTTTATATACAAGTAGGTTTGACATAATTCCCAAGCAGATTAGTAGTTTGTGGAATGTCACACTGCAGCCAGGTTCAGGATGATACAGGGTTGAAATGGTTAAAGCTGGTAAGTACTTTCAGTATAATATAATACAGGTTGCTTACAGGATCATGCAGTGTTGCAGCAGTTGAAACAGGTAAGTAGATTCCAGTATAATGTAATACAGGTTGCTTACAGGAAGCTGCAGAGTGTCAGTAGTTGAAGGTAAGAGTTTCTGGAGGATTCCGGCGACGGGACACACAGAGTCTCCATAGAGGATCAGGATGTTTTCAGGAGCCAGGATCAGAAGTCTTATATCAGAACACTGGCTTCAATGTAAAGGCCACGTGAAGAGTTGGGTGTGGCCTTTTATAGCAGACTTGGAAGATCATATGTAACGGAGAGGCAGTATAATCCACGATATCTCCGCTGGGTAACAGGAACAACAAAGGATAATCCAGGGAATCAGCATACAATAATCCAGACAGCACTGTAGTAACCCTTCCTTCCCAAGAACTAGACGACACATAGGCTGGGAGTCAACTGAGGTCTTTTAATTCAGCTCCACAATTTATACAAGTCCCCATGCAAGGGGTTTCCTGAGTCCCCTCCCAGGGACATTCCCAGAGGGGACTACATGGGGAACTTACAAAGCAAGACATTTTTCCCATCAGGCACTGCTGCACGAGAGGGATCCTCCCACTGGAATATACCGTTAAGTGGATTATCCCTCCGTGCAGCAGAACCGACAATTCACATTAAAATACATAACTTTTCGAATACTTGACAGATTTAAACGAATGGACGTTCGGTAGATAGCTGGGGTCTGGGCGCATCATTCGTGAGATTACCGCTCAGATCCCAGCTAAAATAACCGAACGCCGCACGAAAAACACATTCATTACAAAACATATTAAAAGAACCGATTGCCTTCCAGGGAATAAAATACCGAACGGCCTGAAACTCCCGAATGTCCTGGAGGCTCAGCGGTGTTCGTGCCGTCGAGTAGCCGTTTTTAGTACCATGCGCTCGACGACCTAACACCGCTGAGGGAACAAAGGATCCAAGATGGCCGACCGCCGCATGGTCGGTAGTCGAACGACGGCCACCCAGGAGAGCCTCTAATTACCGATTGCAACATTGTTGCAATCGGTTAATAGGTGCCACACGCCTCTAAGTGTGTGGGCTATAAAATGATATGTTGTTCGTTTCCCGAACGGCCCGCAAAGGTGCCGTTCGTGAAACGAAAGGAATTAGCTATCTGCGGTCGGCAGATAGCCCAGGCAGGAGATACAGCATTAACATTGTATTACAGTATACGCTCTAACACACACAAGGAACCCCATACCGGCAACCCTTAAAGCGACAGTACAAAAATAATGTCCAAGTGGCTAGGTTTGCCACATCATATGAGGCAGGTGAAAGCAACTGAGGATTGACTAGTGGCTAGGGAGGCCACTAGAGACGAGAAACAGGAATTGCAGCAATAAAATAATACAATACCTTGGTTGTCAGGATAGGATCTTATGTCCTCTACACTTTTCGAGAGCTTATTTTATACCCCCTAAACATGTGGATGGCAACCTTTGGCACTCCAGATCTTGTGCACTACATCTACCATAATGCTCTTGCAGTCATAATGTTGGCAAAGCATCAGGGGACATGTCGTCCACAAGATTGGGAGTGCCAAAGGTTGCCAACCTCTGCTTAAACTCCTAGGTATAACTGGATTTTTATAAGTCACTATCCCTCTGAATTGAGTGATACCATTTTCATAGATCACTATGTCCCTCTGTGGCTAGTCATACAAGTTTTACATCATAACCAAATTAGTATGAAAGCTGCAGTCGTTCTGGGGACTATAGTGTCCCTTTAATGTGAGGTAAATTACAGATTAGTGCCACAAATAATATACTAGATTGCCTACTTACAACTAGATGAGGGCTCTGGCTGCAGTTTGGTTCCACTGGTCTGGTGTAGAACAGGTTCTCTGGAGGCTGTTTGTAACTATCTGTATTCTCCTTATCCCGACTCTCTATATTCTCCTTATCCCCCCTCTCTGTATTCTCCTTATTCCCCCCGTTTGTTCTCCTCACCTCCCCTTTGTTTCCTGTACCCGGACGGACTGACAGGAAGTGCACACTGAGTGTGCACTTCCTATCTGTCCGGCCGGGTCGCGGACCGGAGAGAAGCTCGGCCATGCTACAGGGGAGGTGAGGTGAGGAGAGAGGCAGTGCTGCAGTCGCCTGAGCGCTCTCTATAGAGCGCTCAGGCGGCTGCAGCATTTAAAGGGCCGGTGATGGGGGCGCAGGGCGCCCCCTCCTATATGGCGCCCTAGTCGGCTGCCTAGTTCGCCACATAGGAAGCGCCGGCCCTGGTGGGGGTAGTTCTTGCCTAGCCATATGCTTGCTATGTTTAGCAGGTGCCATCTCTTTCGTCTGAGTGTGTGATATGGTCAGGCCAGCTCATTGACGCTTTGGAAGGGATAGGATGTCATTAGAGGGAACCTCAGGGCCCATAGTGTCATCCGCATCTTGTGGTGTCTGCCCCATAGCTTGAGTGGATATGTCAGGCGGAACTTGTAAAAGCATTTTGGAGAACGCCTTCTCCATGGAAGCTGCCCTTGCATCGTTTATCATTGCCTGAAAATTCTGGGTTTGTTGCGGGGAGTTCATCATGGTACATGTAGTTGTCCTGTAGGATAGAGGACCTGGTGGGTTGACCGCTTGGTCGTTGCAACTTGGGGTTTGCCTGGTATATAGGTGTATACAAACACAGCTAGGTATGCTGTGATGTGAGCATTCAGACACCTTGCAGGTCATATTGACCAGCTTATTATAACAGGGGAAGATACCCTTGTAAATTATGGGGAGGCGTTAAGATACTCCAATAGTCAAAAGGAGGAAGTCCTAAGTCCCTAGTGGGTAGGTACCGTATATACGTGGGTAATCATAATCTTTGTATGTGTCACGTATTTAGTTCCAGGAATGATGTTTGGTAGGTACCACAGTCTGGGTTTTACCCCTAGTGCTCATGTAGGGCCAGGCCCGTAGAGCGAATCTGTAGGGCATGTGGGTTTACCACTTATCAGTAACAGGGGGTTCACCCCTGTGTGCAGCTGTGGAAAGCAGTCTGCACCCCAGGCATATCCAGCACATATACAGAAATTGACTGTAAGGTTAATAGTCTGGCATGAATTTGTAAGCAGCAATTAACCAGCATTAGATGTATAGAGTGAAGATTAATCCTTTGTAATATATCCTTTGCCAGCATGTAGTAATTGCCCATGCAGAATGTAATTATATATAGATAGACATCATTGTGCAGCAGAAAAACTTGTATACTGGCTGCAAGTTCACCTTTTGTGATAGGTCTTGTGTTCCTGAGTGTGTTGGGAGTGACAGGTGGTGTCTCCACTTGCGATTAGCTGCAGGCCGGATTACAGAGTGGCTGTTAGAAAAACAAAATGGCCGCCACAAATCTCACGATCCCGCAAGATCCAAGATGGCCACCGCTCGAGGACCTGGCAGGAAGAACTCCTGCGGTTCCGAGAGTGAGTCCCACGTTTGAGAAGTCCTGACAGCCCCAGAAGTTAGTATGTTAGTCTAAGAGGCCTGAAAATGCCACGGGCCGATGCCGGCCGTGAACAGATAGTATACAGTACACAGATTGGAGAGGAAGAGGCAAGGGAGCCACACAAACAGATATAGGCTCACAGGGAAGGCACAAAAAGTCAATATAAAGCGGTTAGATTATTAAGTACAGGAGTAAGGCCATATAGAGTAGGTTAAGCAACCCTACAGGGACAGCATGAATTAAAGAAAGTCAATGCAAAATATGAAGCCTCCTGTCATGTGGTAAAATTCTAAATTAATTCAAACTTCATTTCACATTTAAGGCCGAAGTAGCTGAATTAGAAGCACAAAATGTTCTTAGTTCTGCTATTTTGACCTTAAATTGGAATTCACTTCAAATTCTTACTTTAATAAATAAGTGTGTGTATGAATTGTGTACTTGTACATATGTCTGTGTGTGTATGCATGTGTGTGGGTGATTGTGTAGGTATCTGTGTGTGAATGAATGTAATCGTGTATTAATATGAACGTGAGTGGGTGTTTGTAGGAGGCTGTGTATGAATGTAATTGCGTGTAAATATGTGTGTATATGAATGTGAGTATGTGCATATAAGTATAAGCATTTTAAGTACAAGGATAGGCAAGACCACCTGCTCCAATAATCCGACCACATTGCTGGTGTCTGTATGGATATTAGACTGTAGTAATAGAGTGCTGTCTGATTACATCAGTGAACACAATTCTGTCTGTTATTGTGTGCTTTGCTGATTTGTTTACGGTACAATAGGTTAGTCTTGCAAAAGGCTAATCAGTAATAGGAGGTTCATAGGACAGGGTAAAACAAACAATTTGAAGGTCACATTTAAAAAATGTGTCCCTAACAACACAGTTTATTTTCAAATGGTTGTTCTAAAAAGCAAGGCTGACCCTTTTCTAGATGTGAAACGCTCTCCCAAACATAGTAGTCAATATGGGGGATTTAATTTGTACCTAACACAAAATAACCGTGATATTTATCTGCACGCTAAATGGGGAAATATAGTTTCCCAGAAAACAGAATATTATTTACTTATCCCTATATTTAACAAGTATGTGGGTGTGAAAAAGAAAAGTCAATGCAAAATATGGTATCCTGCAACTGGGCTCCTCATTCTCTCCTCCCTGACAATCATTGTTATAACCTCTGTCCTCTCCACCTGACAGTCACCATAGGGAACACATACAGAGGGCAAGGCCCACTACCACTCCTTGTCATGTCACCATGTTTCCCATATTAATGAGTGATGTAATGTGTCCTTAAACTACGATATATGTGTTTAGAATCAGTCTGTGTGATTAAGATACATTGTTCTTGTTCTAAATTGCACATTAGATGCATAAATTGTTATTAGTAAGTCACCTAAAATTTCTCAGAACAATCTCGGCCCTGGCCACAACCCCACTCCCACCTTTAAAATGAAAGTGTTCCTCTATATTCCTTTGAAATGTTGAGAGGTATGTGTCAACGGTATTTGTGAAAGGTCTCCTGTTTTATTTCCCAATTTTAATATTGTAAAGTATTGAGTAATTTCTTGGAGCTATGATAATATTAATGAAATGGTATAGACGAGACACATGTTAAAGTTACATAACTTGCCTGTCATGTATTATTTTGATAATTAGTGCTGCAGGGCGTGTGAGAATAGAAAGAAAATTAAACTGAAACCGTGTATTCCTTTTGAGGGTTTATTCCAGTGGCAGCTGGTGCAGTTAGAAAACAGTTAGGTGCTAGACTCCACAACCTCAATTTGACTCTGCTCCTTAAAGGAACACAATATCGTTAGTAATACAAAACGGTTTTCCTAACGCTATAGTGTCTGTCTGCCTCCGTGTGGCCCTCCCCACCCCCTCCTGTCATGTTGTAAAAAAAAATAAAATGCCATTACCTCATTCCAGTGCTGTGGTCCCTCTTCATTGGATCTGTCTCCTCCTCCCACAACATCATGCCGATGGGGGCATTAGAGCTTCCCCACAGGAAAGCATTGTATCAGCTGACACTTGGCAAATTTCTCTGCAGAATCTATCAATTTCCAGTTGGTGTGTGATGGGAGTCATTGACTATTAATATTGATAATTGGATCATTTTAGCCATATTCTGTATGTATGCTGATATTGGTATAGTAGCAGACCAGATAAACCTGTAGCGGTACTTACCTTACCCGGGGGCCGGCCTAGGTCCTCACTTCCCGCCGCGCGCGGCTCTCAAATGAAGGCGGGCACGGACGGTGAGATGCGGTCACGTGTCCCGCCTAGCTCTAAGAGCGTGCCGCGCATCTCAGGCACACTATTAAAGGGGCAGTGGGAGCCAAACGATGAAATGTGCTCCCACTGGCCCCTGTCATCCCACATTCCCCAGACACTCACATTTTGGGGGCGTGGATATGACAAGGGCCAATCAAAGTAAAGCTTAGGGTATTTATACTTACCTCTCCCTTAACTCCCTGCCCTATCATGGTTTCTGTTTCAGTTCCCTTTAACGATTGTTGTGTTCAGTTGTGATTTTCGTGCTTGACCTTGGCTTTGTATCTGACTCTGTTTATCTCTCTATCCCTGTTTTGTCTTGTTTGCCGGCTTACTGACTACTGTGTACCAGACCTTGGCTAGTTTTTCTTCTCGCAGTCTCTTTGTTCCCTTGACCTCGGCTTGTTCTTGACTCTGTCTATTCTCTGCTATACGGCGAGTCCAGCCATTCTAAGGTCCGGTAATTCGTATCTGCTCTATCTGTCGATTGTTGAACTAAATCTTGCGTGTAGGGGTAAACTACCGTGACAAAACCCCAGCCCAGCTCTAAGTGATAGTACCACATATATAGCAAAGCTGGTGGGCAGCAGTTATGGTGAGATGTATATGAGATGAGTGAATGAACATGCAACTGACAGAGTTTGTTAAAACAGAAAATGGGGTTTGATCAGGGAATTGCACGTTTGCCCAAAATAACCGAGCCGACTACATTACCAACAGTTCCCAGTTTAGTAAATAACCGAGATTGGGCAGTTAGAAATGAGCAAGAAACTAAAAAGGCAACTGAGGAAGGTGAATCACAAGCAGACAAGGATCAGTAACAGGGACTAAGGATAGGGAATTGTAATCAAAGCAAAGGACCAAAGGTTTTACACAGCTCCATAGTAATGTGCAGCGTGTATGGGTGTAATACATATTCCACTACATCACTACTTTTACTGACAACAATTTGCATAGAGTGCACATGTCTTTTGATGTGCTTGCGGTATACTGATTGGGGACATTTCCCTGGTGTGTCTTGTATGTGTGTCTTATGTATGTGTCTTTGTATGTATGTGTGTCTGTATGTGTGTCTGTCTGTGTGCCAGTCTGTATGTATGTATGTGTCTTTGTGTGTGTGTGTGTGTGTGCCTGTATGTATGTATGTATGTGTCTTTGTATGTATGTGTGTCTTGTGTGTGTGTCTGTCTGTATGTATGTGTCTGTATGTGTGTATGTGTGCCTTTCTGTGTGTCTGAATGTATGTATTTGTCTTTGTATGTGTGTGTGCCTGTGTGTGTGTATCGGTCTGTATGTATGTATGTGTCGGTCTGTATGTATGTATGTGTCTGTGTGTATGTATGTATGTATGTATGTGTGCCTGTCTGTTTGTATGTATGTGCGTCTGTATGTGTTTATGTGTCTGTATGTATCTGTCTGTCTGTCTGTATGTGTCTATGTGTGTGTATGTATGTGTGTCTGTATGTATGTGTGTGTCTGTCAGTGGGGGAGATGGAGGGGGGGGCACAGATCAGTTTCGGACTGGAGCCCCATGGAATGTGTGTACGTCATCCTTATTTTATTATTCAACCCCTCTTTTTTCTTCCCTTTTTTAGCAGGTATTAAGATATTATATTATATATATATATTTTTAATTCTTTATTTTTGTTGTGCACAAATTACATTACAGGCATGCGTTGCCACAACAGCATTAGTACACATAAGAATAATATAAAATTGAAAACATTGTGGTTGTGGGTCTGCCCAATTTTTATATTTAGTAAGGACATAAGGTGAGAGAAAAAGGCTAATAATTAGGTAGATCACTGTGTGTCATGCTAGGCAGTGAGACGACAGACGGCTACAAAATAGATTGAGAGTGTGTTACACACATGTATGGGTCTTTAATGCAGGGGATGTCCCTATATAATTTAGGCAACCAATCTCGCAATAATCAAATGTAAAGGTGGCCACCTGTGTGTTGGATGAGTTGTACCAAAATGTAACCACATTATTATCTTTTGTGATGGCTACTTGTTTGGCCCCTGTCAGCCCTAGTAGTGAAAGGATGTATAGGATGATCATGGCTTAGGACAGTCCACCTCCTCTGGAGCCGGAACCTTCTTGCAATGGGAAGCATGTATCCAGGTGCTTTTCCCTGCCAATTTAACAGAAGTGGCTGTAACTAGGAGGACTTGGTAGGGACCATTATATCTTGGATCAAGAGGGTGTTTTCTCACAAATTTCTTAACCAGGACCCAATCACCAGGAAGCAATCAATGGGTACCGGTATCAGACTCGGGATCTGGAATGGAAGAAAACACCTGTGCATGGATTTTGGTCAACGCATGAGAGAGAGCAATCACCTAGCCAACCAATACAGCAGAGTGGAGTTGGAGTTGTTGGGGGGTCTGGGTGCTGACCCGAACAGGATCTCATAGGGGGACAAAGCAAACCTCCCTCTTGGTGTGTATCTTACACTAACCAGGGCAATGGGGAGGCTCTCTGGCCATGACAGGTTAGTTTCTTGGGCCATTTTTAGCATTCTAGCCTTCAGGGTGCCACTCATGTGCTCTACCTTACCACTACTCTGAGGGTGATAGGGTTTGTGGAATGCAAGGATCACCCCTAGCGTTTCCCAGATTTCTTTGGTTACCAATGCAGTGAAGGCTGGTCCCTGATCACTTTCTATTACCTTGGGGACCCCATATCTAGATATCACTTCGGTGAGCAGGCGTTTGGCTGTGGTCTTGGCTGTCATATTGGTGACTGGGTAAGCCTCTGGCCATCCTGAGAACATGTCCACTATGACTAGTGCATATTCAAACCGGCCACTCTTTGGCATTTGAATGTGGTCAATCTGGATTCTTTGGAAAGGATAGTGGGGTTTGGCTAGATGCTTTGGGGGGGCTTTTTCCATTCTGCCTGGGTTGCACTTGGCACAGATGGTGCAGGATCTGCAGTAACCATTTGTCAAGGAAGTAATGCCTGGTGCTTCATAGTATTTGTTGATCAGGGAGTTCATGAGGGTCTTGGACAGGTGTGATGTTCCATGTGCCCACTGGACCACCGCTGAGTACATGCTCTTGGGTAGGCAGAACTTGAGGTTATTGGAGTACAACCCATCTTTAAGGGTTGCCCCTTTCGGTTTCCAGCTTTGTATTTCTTCAGGATCAGCAGCTGCTTGTAGTTCCTTCAGGAGCTTGAGGTCTGTGGGTAGGGTCTGCATGGTGAATATGGGGGTTTCTCCGGTGGACACTCTTCTGTTCACTTCCAATGGTGCACACGCGGCTTGCTTGGTGGCTTGGTCAGCTAGATGGTTGCCTCGTGCATCATCAGAGTTCAGTTTCCCGTGAGCCTTTACCTTCAGTATGGCCACTTCTTCACATCCATCAGATCTTTGATAGCCATGCTGTGTTTGACCGGTGTACCTTTGCTGTGAGAAATCCTCTTGTCTTCCGATTACTCCAAAGTCATGGGCCACACCTAGTGCATATCTTGAGTCAGTGTAGATATTGGCACGTTTTCCTTCAGAGATCTTGCACGCTGTGGTGAGGGCCTGTAGCTTAGCTTCTTGTGCAGATATGGTTGAGGGGAGTGAGGATGCTTGGAGTACTGCATCCGCTTGGTGACTGCAAATCCAGTATGGTATCTGCCTTGTTCGTCAGCATATCTGGAGCCATCTACAAACAGAGTGATGTCAGGTTCCTGTAAGGCAGCATCATGTACAGTTGGGAGGTGTGTCATTTCCATCTTCATTCGCTCAAAGTAATCATGAGGTGAATCCAAATCTTGATCTGTAGAAGAGGCTTCGGTACATGTCTCTGCATGGAATTGGGGAATGCCACTTACACTCCAATTCAGGGTTTGCTTAGTGACACCCTTTTCAGATAGCTGGGTCTGATCCTCAGTGCTTCATGATTTGGCCATAGTGCCGAGTTCTTTCCATGAGGTCTGAGGGGACTTAGTTATGGAGATGTGTGGGACAGCTGAGTCTCAGTGATGATATAGACAAGCTACTTCCAAAGGCAGGAGGACTAGGGCCATGCTGTTGCCTTAAGAATCGCAGAACATGTCTGTTATGGTGAGTTTCAGTTCCACCAATTGGAACAGGTCTTCTTCATAGTGGGGGTCGGGTCCTGGGGTGGTTTTGTGCCACAAGGTGCAGTGACTGAAATCCTGAACAACATGTGGGATTTGATGCAGAGTCTGAGTATCATGTGGGACATGGGTGAGTTGGGTTATAAGAAAACACATGTAGCCTTGGTCTATGTCTAGGCTGTACCAATAGTGGGCATATCCCCCATTGAGAAGTGGCACAAGAGTGGCCGGGTTAAGGGAGTAACATCTCTGCAGGGATACGTTGTCTGGGAGCAGGAGAGAGCATTGTAAACGGAGGTGGTGGGCAGCAGAGAGATGTTTGGGCTGGACCTGGTTAAGGATGGCAGCAATGTCATGAGGGGCAAGGATGACAAGCTGATGGCCAAGTATCAAATCATTGGTCTTGTCAATGAGGGCATGTGCTGCAAAAACTGCTCTAAGGCAACAGGGTCTAGTTGGCAAGTGTAAAAGGCAATGGGGCACTGGTGTGAGCCATGGGACTGTGTGAGGACCCCAGAGGCATGACCCTGTCTTTCTGACACGAACAACTTAAAGGGCTTCCAGTAGTCAGGGAGGCCCAGGGCCGGGGCAGTGGAGATGACACGTCTTAGGGCAAAGAAACTTGATAGTGCCTTAGAGGACAGGGAAAATGGGTCAGACTTGAGGGTGTCATAGAGGGGTTGCATGGGGAAGGAGGCCTCCAGGATTCAGGCCCTGCAGTAGGAGATTAGGCCCAGGAAAGCATGGAGGGGTTTATGTGCTGTAGGAGGATCAATGGCCGTGATAGCTCTCACCCAATCCCGGGTGAGGTGACCGGTACCATGTGAGAGGCAGTAACCCAGGAAAACCACGGAGGGTAGGCACCACTGTAGTTTCTGTTTAGAGGCCTTGCATCCTTGTTCTGCGAGGTAGCATAGGAGATCTTCAGAAGTACGCTCAGCACTAGGGAGGTCATCAGCACAGAGGAGGAGATCGTCCACATATTGAAGCAGGACCACATCATGAGTCCAGAATTGAAGCTATTGCTCTTGGCGTTCATGGGTGAAAGCAAATAGATATTGACACGAAGGATCCAGGGGTACACTGAAGAATGCATTAGCCAGATCCACCACTGTGAAATACCTGGAGGTAGGCGGGATACCTGACAGGAGTGTGTGTGGGTTAGGCACGATGGGGGTTTCCAGAATGGTAGCTTAGTTGACAGCGCAAAGGTCTTGAATCATCCTGTACTTGTCAGGTTCCCCTTTTGCCGTTTTCTTTTTCACGGGGAACAGGGGAGTATTGCAAGGAGACACACAGGGAACCAAGGCACCATTGGACACTAGGGCCTTAACATCTTGAGAAATAGCAAGGGCTTGGGCAGGCTTCAGAGGATATTGTGGTTTACAGGGTAAGCTAGCTCCTGGGATTAGCTCCACGAGGACTGGAGGGACATGGAGGCGTCCAGTATCTTCTGGGCCTGTTGACCACAAATTAGAAGGTATTCTGTCCAAGGCATTGGGAGGGGTGTCTAGTACCCTTGCATTCTTGACAGGTTCCTCCATGTGGAGTAAGAGAGGCAGCGAGCAGAGAGCTGATGTGTCAGCAACAGATGGGGGGAAGACAATTGAATGAGTCCATCTGGGGTGAAGGTGATTGAGGCCTGCATGCGGGAGAGGACATCTGCACCCAGTAGGTTTAGGGGGCATGTAGAGGATACCACAAAGTGGGCCAGGAGGTCAGGGAAGGAGCCAACCTTCAAAGGCCGGGTTAGTGTTCACTCCTATGCAGGAGACATCAATATCAGACAGGAATGAGGAGTCAGGCAGGTCTTGTTCTCTAATGACGCTTCTGGCTACGCCTGTGTCAACTAAGAAGGTGTTAGGCGGCCTTCTATGGGTAGGACTACCGTGGCTAGGGGCCCTCCCTTATTCCCTGAAGACACTGCCATGACAGGGGAAAGTGACACAGATTTGCCAGTTACCTAGCACAGAAGATCTAGGTGAGCTTGGTCAGGGTCAGCGGAGGGGCGGCTGGCTGTTGGGTGACTGGCAGCAGGGTGGCCAGCTGTGGGGTAGCTAGCGAGGCTGGTTTCCTGGGGACTTGGGATGATTCCAGGCCCTTAACAACCAACAGGAGGGTGTCCAAGGGGCGCACCCTATACTCAGGGCAGACAGAATCAGGCTTTTGAGTATGGGCTCTTTAAGGCCCGCTACAAAGGCCGCAGATAGCATTTGGGTATAGGCCTTATTGAACATACTGAAACCCTGCTTTTATCTCACATAGACTAAGTAAATCACGCCATGCGGCAGAATAGGTCTTTTGGATTTGGGCTACCATTCGGTAAAAGGGCATAGGTTGTTTTTTCGAGTCTGGTAAAATGTTCACCAAGGATGAAGCCTGGGATGGGGTGAACGTGACATACATTAAGGGTTCACCTTGTGGTAGGATTTGGGCCCTGGGATTCCCGATAACAGGAATGCGGAAGATCACCCCCATGGTGGCTACTGCCGTCAGAGGGGGGCTGGAACCCATGGGAACTGGCGGTGTCGGAGGAGCTAGGGGCCTGTAGTGCTGGGAGAGGTTATGAGTGTTGGGGGGTGGGCAAAACCTGGACTCCCCCTTGGGGTGTGAGAGTTGGCGGGCCCCCTACGGACACTAGAGTTCGTCCACAAGGGCGGGCATTACAGGGACGGGCATAAGGGCGGAAGGAGTGGGCATAACGGGGACGGGAACAAGAACCGGAAGAGAGGGCATGACAGTGGCGGGAGCAGGAACAGAAAGAGAGGGCATAAGGGGGGTGGGGGAATAGAAAATACCATCCACTCTAAGAACAGGAAAGAGCTGGATATGTGCTATAGGGCTGGTGGGTGTCAATTCTGGTGGTAAGGGAGTGGTCCCTTTGTGCCAGGCGCCGTTATAGGGTGGTAGCTGGCATGTACCTTCAGCATTACAAGTACCTTCATGATATACATACATTCTCTGCCAACCTAAGTCTATTTCTTCCTCCACCCACCTTTCCTGGTGAATAGCTCTGGCAACTCTAAACCAGGCTTCTGCTGTATGTACTAGCTTGTTGTCTTGCAAAAATCCCTTTTTCTCTTTTAACAGCTTGCGCCAGCCTTCTGGCTGTAGCCGTCCGCTGGCAGACATGTTGATACCACATATCTTAGCAACCTTCTGTACCTTTCTCACTGCCACTTCGCCTTCTCTCACTCTCACTATATCACATGCTAAATAACCCTTATTCGGTTTCACAAACTTCTGTCCCATCCTCTCTAATCAAGATGCCACAAGATAGAGACAGACAGGAAAGAGAACGTCTACAGTGCTCGACTGCCACGGAGGTTTACTCTTCCCAAAACGTAGACTAGTCACTGGGTCTTCCCACCCGAAGTGGCTGCAGACGGGAGCAGGCGAGGAGTGTGTGACCAAACACTTCTCTCAACAAAGTATACAAGAGGAAAGAAACAAGACACAGGCTTACATTTATTGCAAAGAAAAAAACAAGAAACATATACAGTTAAACCACATTACCCTTCGTATACTCTTCTAAGAAGCAAAGATAAACTTGAGACATTTATACATTCACAGGCCCCGTAACATGTGTGTACCCGAAACCCTCTGCAATGCAGTGTGCTTTACCGCAACTTCGGCTGTACCTCGCAGAGGTCCTCCCCCCACCTGCAATGCTGTGTGCTTTACCGCAACTTCGGCTAAACCTTGCAAAAATTCTCCCTGCAATGCCGTGTGCTCTACCGCAACTTCGGCTGTACCTCGCAGAGATCCTCCCCGCAATGCTGTGTGCTTTACCGCAACTTCGGCTATACCTTGCAGAAATTCCCCCTGCAATGCTGCATGTTTTACCGCAACTTCAGCTGTACCTTGCAGGAATTCTCTCATACAAAATACATTCGTACCCAGGCAGCAAATAGTCAATATTCAGGTTCTATACAAAGGGACTCCGGGCAAGTTATTTACCTGTCTTTGGTGCCCAATCACAGAGACAGGATATATAGGCAAGGTACTAACACAGTCATTACTGTATATCAGAGGTGATCAGTCACGTCACTGCAGGTCTGCCTTCTAGGTCGGCTGTCCGCCAATACACAACCCAGAGCCCAATGTTGGGCGCCAAATTGTTTTAGACTAAACCAAGTGTTTGCTTGAGTATCTGCCCCTGTCCAAATATTTAAAGTGAGATAATGCGTGCACGCTGAAGAATTCACACTGACAACAAGTTCAGGTAAATGAAAACTTCGAAGTGTTTATTGGGGGCGGAGACAGCCCCCTAAAAAGGCAAGAAAATGCATTGTGTGCAAATATTAAGCATACACTTTTAATTGGCTAAGTATAAGTGTTTTATCTTGATGTACTTCCTCCAAGGTGTGATGTCATCATCATCTTAGGTGTAGCTCCGGATGGAGACGCCATCTTGTTACACGAGGGTTCTGGTCAATGGGAGGGGGTGCTCTAGCGGCCATTTTGAGTAATAAATGAGCACAGGTACACATAGTAAATAGACATTTTACATACATTAATTTCTATCCATCACAAATGTATATGTCAAGCACTTTTTCTTGTCCTTGTATAAGTGCCATACTTAAGTTTTCAGTAATTATACAACACATGCACTATTGAAATGCATGTGTTTGATTGAAACGCACTTTTAAAAAAAGCAAGTTCCGAAGTGTCGAAGTGCCGAAGTTCCGAAGCACAGTATTGCCTAAGAACTAATATACTTGCCCAGTGGAAGAATGAAGAATGTTACACTGTATACAATTTTAAATAAAAAGTATACAAAAATAGCCAGGATTCAGCTGTAAGCATTTGCAACACTTAAAATAATCAAGTAACACACATTCATATAAAATTTAAGTTACTTAGCCAGTCAATGTAATGACAGGAATGAATAGGTAGATAACGCCCTAATTCCCACGGTATTAGAGAGCTATCTACTAAAAGATTACTTAGTATTAGCAAATTATGCCCCTACTTGCTATACCGCGAATAGGGGCATGTTTAGCCTGTGGCTGCTCACTTTTAAAAAAAACAAATCATCCACCCCTCCCGAGCCCCCACCTGTGACGCGCGAGTGGGGGGCTTCTAACCTGAAGGGGGGACCTATTGTCCCCCCTCCCAGCCCCCACCCCTGAACGGCGGGTGGGGGCCCTAAAGTAAAATAAGGGGTGTAGCCGGGGGGGAGGAAAATAGGTACCCCTCCTTATTCTAACTTCATGGCCCCCACCCCCCTCCTTATTCTAACTTCATGGCCCCCACTTACCCCTTATTCTAACTTAGGGCCCACACCCACCGCTCATGAGTGGGGGCCGAGGGGAAGGACAATAGATCCCCCACCTTATTCTTCTTTAGGGCCCCGACCCGCCGCTCAGGGGGTGGGGGCCGGGAGGGAGGACAATAGGCCCCCCCCCTTATTCTTCTTTAGGGTCCCCACTCGCTGTTCAGGGGTGGGGGCCGGGGGGGAATATATATATTTATTTTTTTGTAGTTTTTTTACAGTGAGCAACCACAGGCTGCTCACTGTTTACTAGACATGCCCATACTCGCGGTATACCGAGACATGCCTCTACCCGCGGTATAGCTTTATAAGCCTTCCCCCACCCTGCAGCGAGTAGGGGCATAATTTACTAATACTAAGTAATCTTTAGTTAGTATTAGTAAATTTGGCTGAAAGACTAATTTAGGTCTTTCAGCCTTTTAGTAGATAGCTCCCTAATACCGTGGGAATTAGAGCGTTATCTACTTATTCATTCCTGTCATTACATTGACAGGCTAAGTAACTTACATTTTATATGAATGTGTGTTACTTGATTGTTGTAAGTGTTGCAAATGCTTACAGCTGAATCCTGGCTATGTTTGTATTTGTACTTTTTATTTAAAATTATATACAGTGTAACATTCTTCATTCTTCCACTGGGTAAGTATATTAGTACTTAGGCAATACTGTGCTTCGGAACTTCGGCAACTTCGGCAACTTCGGCAACTTCGGAACTTCTGTATTTCTACACTTCGGCAGTTCGGAAATTTGGCAATTTCGGAACTTTGGGACTTCATGAATTCTGCTCTGCGGCAATTCGGCAATTCAGCTATTCGGAAGTACCCGAATGTCCGAATTGCCCGAAATTCGTCTGAATTCCGAAACAAATTGCACGTGTCTAATAAGTGCCTCCACTCAATGATTCTGCATACAAAGAAACCCACGCCGATGAGTAAATAGGTGTGACGAAGTGCCCTTCGCCACT
Source organism: Pelobates cultripes (assembly GCA_933207985.1). NCBI lineage: Eukaryota > Metazoa > Chordata > Amphibia > Anura > Pelobatidae > Pelobates > Pelobates cultripes. The sequence continues at coordinate 71,911,048 of OW240912.1, forward strand.
TGTGCCTGGAGAGGACTGCTTGCCCGCCTCTTGCCCTGTGACTATGGCCCCTGGGATGTATTGCCCTTTAAAGACATGATTTGGGCATAATGGATTTGTGTTGTGCTGCTGCTGGCCCTTTTAAGAACCATCTGGGGACATACTGTGGAGTTACTGGGTGGCCACCATTTCCTGTATCAGAAGCACATAGTGAGAACAATGGATGGCGGCCATTTTAACTCACAGACACTGTGTGGACTTTTCAACACGGTGCCATCTCGCCAGTATTTGGTGCACAGAGACATCGTGCGGTGGTTTTGGACTATACAGCAGGGGACACATTATAAAGTGATTGTTTTTCATTTAGCCTGTATATGTTCTGCAGAATCTGCATTAAACTGTATTTTCCAAAGTACTGAACGGATCTGGGTGAATTTTGGATATGTGGTTCACCCAGGTTTATGGGGTTATTGCATGTTTTGGGGTCCCTGTGTGTTTTATGAAACTGTATTATTTCTGGCCAGCAGATAATTGAGCTTTGTGTATTGTAGAAACTCAATTATCTAGCCTGGCCCAGAGGAGGAGTTTTGTGTTGCATAAATTGTGAGTTCTGTGTGCCAGTAAATCAGTCTTGTTCCAGCATTAAGCCTTGGCTCATGTTTGGGGGAAGGGATACCTACACTCTGGGGATTGCTATAAATCACTTACTCCCCAGAAGAAGCTCTTGCAATAGCTTGATTTGTTCCTGCTCTCTGGGGAAAGAGAGGTTCACCCACTGGAAGCTGGATCCTGGCCTTGGGTCCAGGGTGGGTGGAAACAGCAGAGACCCCGGCGCAGTTGCATCGCTGGAAGTGGGGTCTGCAGTGCTGATGGTGTCGGTTGGAGTGCTTGGAGTCCTCAGCGAGCACTAGGAGCATCGATTGGCGGAGGTACTCAGTCGGAGTGCCAGCGTTCCGTCACATTTGGTGGCAGCGGTGGGATGGCGTCCTAGTGCGAGGACCAGCAGCTCGGAGACACCGGTAACGTGTGGAGTTACGGATTTATAATTGAGGGCAACGCTAGCCTGTGCGCAGCGTCCCTACCTACAGCAACATGGAGCTAGCAAGACCCTGGACAGCAGCCAGTGAATTGCAAATCCGCCTGTCACAGTGCTATGAGGGTGCTGATTTCATGAAGGAAGTAAGGGCGCGGCTGGTCTAGTTTGGCCCAAACCCTTCAGATGAGGTGGTCCATCAAGTGATGCGCCTGTTGAGTGCTGAGAACCAAGACGCACGGAACTACGAGTACCAACTGTGGAGTTTGGGGGTATTGACACCCCGTCTCCAGCGACAGAGTGAGTTACAGGGAGAGGAGAGCAGCGACCTCCCTTCCCAGCGGCAGTGCACCGTACAGAGGGAAGAGTCAACCGGTCTCTCTCCCCAGCGGCGGCCTGAGTTCCAGGAGGAGGTGATGGTAGATCCCTCCCCCATACAGCAACCAGCGTCCTGGGGAGGGGAGGCAACCGGCCTCCCTCTCCAACAGCAGCCAGAGGTGGGCGACCTCATAGACTTGTCCTGGGGACACAGAGAGATGGCAAGCGGAGATGGGATCGAAGTCTCTCTGCCAGCCCTACAGGGATGCTGGGCAGTCAGCCCAGGTCCCCAGCGGCAGTATAATATACAGGGAGAGGAGACAACTGGTCGCTCTCCCCAGCGGCGGCCTGAGTTCCAGGAGGAGGTGATGGTCGATCCCTCCACCTTACAGCAACCAGCGTCCTGGGGAGTGGGGTAAACCAGCCTCCCCCTCCAACAGCGGCCAGAGATACCGGGAGAGGGGGAAGACAAACCTAACCACACTGGCGCTGATGGGACCGCGGTCTCTGTGCCAGTCCTACAGGGAGGCTGGACGGGCGGTCCAGATCCCCAACCAACCCCGCAGGGATGCCAGGAGGAGGAGGTAAGCAAAACTTCCCCTCCCCAGCTACATCCCAACCGGGTCATGGGGGCAGTGGATGAGCCTGCGATACCCACTGACCCCCTCCCAGCAGAAGAGCTGGCATCTGGGCAGAGCTCTGTTAGCCTCTGCCCCCCCTTTTCCCCTGTATCAGAGCCTGACTTACCACAGGTTACCCCAGTGGAAGAGCTGGCAGCAGGGCAGAGCGCCGCTGGCCTCTGCCCCCCAAGCAACACCAGCAGTTTGCCTAGCTGCACCAGGGAGACCGAGAGTGCTGCGCTGTCCCACTACAAACTTGAACCTACAGGCCAGTACCATTTATTGTGGGGGGGTTACTCTGCATATTTTTCTTTGTGGGTGGGCTGCCCGACTAATCTAGGTACTGACCGGCAGAAGGTCAGGTACCTGTTTAGTCTTCCCCCCAAAGGGAAGATGTGTGACGAAGTGCCCTTCGCCACTTGTGCCTGGAGAGGACTGCTTGCCCGCTTCTTGCCCTGTGACTATGGCCCCTGGGATGTATTGCCCTTTAAAGACATGATTTGGGCATAATGGATTTGTGTTGTGCTGCTGCTGGCCCTTTAAGAACCATCTGGGGACATACTGTGGAGTTACTGGGTGGCCACCATTTCCTGTATCAGAAGCACATGGTGAGAACAATGGATGGCGGCCATTTTAACTCACAGACACTGTTTGGACTTTTCAACACGGTGCCATCTCGCCAGTATTTGGTGCACAGAGACATCGTGCAGTGGTTTTGGACTATACAGCAGGGGACACATTATAAAGTGATTGTTTTTCATTTAGCCTGTATATGTTCTGCAGAATCTGCATTAAACTGTATTTTCCAAAGTACTGAACGGATCTGGGTGAATTTTGGATATGTGGTTCACCCAGATCCCCCGGTTCCAAGGATATACTTTTTATGGGGTTATTGCATGTTTTGGGGTCCCTGTGTGTTTTATGAAACTGTATTATTTCTGGCCAGCAGATAATTGAGCTTTGTGTATTGTAGAAACTCAATTATCTAGCCTGGCCCAGAGGAGGAGTTTTGTGTTGCATAAATTGTGAGTTCTGTGTGCCAGTAAATCAGTCTTGTTCCAGCAGTAAGCCTTGGCTCATGTTTGGGGGAAGGGATACCTACACTCTGGGGATTGCTATAATCACTTACTCCCCAGAGGAAGCTCTTGCAATAGCTTGATTTGTTCCTGTTCCTGCTCTCTGGGGAAAGAGAGGTTCACCCACTGGAAGCTGGATCCTGGCCTTGGGTCCAGGGTGGGTGGAAACAGCAGAGACCCCGGCGCAGTTGCATCGCTGGAAGTGGGGTCTGCAGTGCTGATGGTGTCGGTTGGAGTCCTCAGCGAGCACTAGGAGCATCGATTGGCGGAGGTACTCAGTCGGAGTGCCAGCGTTCCGTCACAATAGGGATTACACTTTAAATAACCATTCTCAAACACAGAGGGTTAATGAAATATATACGTGCAAATAATATAAATAAAATAATATATATAAAACCCAAAGTCTGGCACTCCATACTTTATGTGTTAATAAAGAAACTGCTCATGGTGCTATAATCCAGCAATGTAAAGCAATCCAATAAATGAGCACACTCACAGGACTTGTACAAAATTGTATTTCAAAATTAGTACATAGACACCGTCGTCAACATGTCTAGGGCCTTTTTTAAGACAAATATACAGTGTGATACACAAATATATAATCAAAGTAATTAATCCATGTGTGTGAGAGAGTGAGAGTGAGAGAAGAGTGCTCCCGAATCTGATCAAAAAAGTGACTTAGATTGCCCCAGGTGGGAGATCATCCGTCTCTCCCCTCCACAGGTTATACCAGGCAGCAGGTCACTCAGTGTATTCATCGGGAAGGATTCCTCAATAGGTGAGTAAAGCACGCTGATAAAGGTTAGTATCAAGGCCAGAAGTTGATTGAAAATACTTATGGGCAAATAACAGCCCTTATGTTCAGGCCGTGAGTTCTTTCAGGACACGTCTAGCAGGCATGGCAATCAGACCCCGACAGACAGGATTTTATTACCAATATTAAAGAAATCACTTTAGCACTTGATTCCAATCATTCTTGCTACTGCAGATGTAAAGAATCTGTACAGTATGATTACACATATAGAGGGTATTCAGGCAATGCGCATGATGCTATCTCAATCAACTTCCTACACGGGTTCACCCATTGAATTCCTATTGGATTGAGGTCTGGGCTTTGACTAGGCCATTCCAACACATTTACATGTTTCTCCTTAAACCACTCAAGTGTTGATTTGGCAGTGTGTTTGGTGTCACTGTCCTGCTGGAAGGTGAACCTCCGTCCTAGCCTAAAATCACGCACAGAGTGGTACAGGTTTTGCTCAAGAATATCCCTTTATTTAGCACCATCCATCTTTCCCTCAACTCTGACCAGTTTCCCAGTCCCGGCTGCTGAAAAACATCCCCACAGCATGATGCTGCCACCACGTTTCACTGTGGGGATGGTGTTCTTTGGGTGATGTAATGTGTTGGGTTTGCGCCAGACATAGCGTTTTCTTTGATGGACGAAAAGTCAAATTTTAGTCTCATCAGACCAGAGCACCTTCCTCCATACATTTTGGGAGTCTCCCATATGCCTATTCGCAAACTCAAAACGTGACATTTTATTTCTTGCTGAAAGTAATGGCTTTCTTCTGGCCACTCTGCCATAAAGCCCAACTTTATGGAGCATACGGCTTATTGTCGTCCTATGTACAGATACGCCAGTCTCTGCTGTGGAACTTTGCAGCTCCTCCAGGGTTACCTTAGGTCTCTGTGCTGCCTCTCTGATTAATGCCCTCCTTGCCCGGTCCGTGAGTTTTGGTGGGCGGCCGTCTCTTGGCAGGTTTGCTGTTGTGCCATGTTCTTTTTATTTGGTTATGATAGATTTGATGGTGCTCCTGGGGATCATCAAAGATTTGGATATTTTTTTATAATCTAACCCTGACTTGTACTTCTCAACAACATTGTCCCTTACTTGTTTGGAGAGTTCCTTTGTCTTAATGGCAGTGTTTGGTTAGTGGTGCCTCTTGCTTAGGTGTTGCAGCCTCTGGGGCCTTTTCCGCTACTGTTGTCTATGGGGCGGTTTCGGATGGCAACTTGGGTACTTGGCGTGTGCCGCTCTGGCTGGTTCCGAACCAGACTTCCTGCATTTTTTTCATACAATCTCTCCTGTGCCTCCTCTACGCTTTCCGCATGGCTCTGCCCGCGGCCTCTCCCGTAGCCGCTGCTGTTCCCTGTGTTTCGCGCTCCGCTCGCGGACTGCCAGCCTTGTTAGATCGTGGTCGTCATCTTTCACGTCTTGCTCTTTCTACTAGCACTCGCGGTACATGTGTTATGGCCTTCCTTTCCTTTGAGGGCCTTTTCTGTTACTGTCTCTTTTGATTTGTTGTCTGCGATTGTTTTTTTCGCTTCTTTTGCCACCTCTAACTTACATCAACTCTAACTATCCGCATTACTACTTCACATGCTGCACAGGTTTACCATTCATACGCAGTTTTCATGTCCGCATACCAGATTAGTACCTTACACAAGACATTTCCGGTACCCGGGACAATTTCAAATCTTACAGATTTCCCATCTGCATCCAATTATTTCAATCACTATCAGACCTTTTAGATGCCTGTCCTTATGAACCAAGCACCAACCTTTAAATTTAGGGTAATAACTGCTTGATCCAAAGATAAGTCTGCAAAGGCTTGGCCTGCATTTGTGGGAGGGGCATGTTACCCTACTTAACCCTCCCCCTACTCACCTTCTGCCGTCCCGTACGTGATTTTAGCGATCAGCATGTCCCCACCCTCCACTCCCTCTATTTATATTTTCATTACACCTCATGGGTGGGCCCTTTTTTATTAAAGGCCTGCCGCGATGTCGGTTCTGGCACACCTCAACCGACTTATTTCCCCCTTTACTATGCTACTTATTTGTGCTGTTTTACTTCCTTTTCCAGGTCAGAACGTCTACATTGGGTTGTTTCGACAGTGTATAGTGTAAATGCAAATATAAGATGCGGGTAGCTTTTAAAAAATGATGTAAGTGGGTCGTCAAAAAAAACCCGGATATATTCAGAAAATCGGAATTGGGCATCAAGACCTGCAGTGTAAATGCGGCATAAAAGTTATATCTAGGGGTGGCAGTGACTCAGTGATTCATGTAGGCTGTCTACAAACCGGAAGGTTGGTGGTTCGATCCCCGGTTCCACTTGACCAAGTGTTGAGGTGTCCATGAGTGGGGGGGTGGTCGGGTGGTATTGCGATTTATGGCTCAAAGGTTAGGTTTAGGGGAATACTATCTATTGGGCATAGTTTTGGAATTGGGGATACTTTTACGTTTAAGCATTGCTGGTTAGTTGGGTTACTGAGGTTAAGGTAAGGGTTAGAGTAAGGGTATGGTTAAGGTTAGGGATAGGTTTAGGGTTAGGAAATAGGAAACGTGGATTTATGGGTAAAATTTACATGAAAATGTTTGCTGTGTGTGTGTGTTGGGAGGGGGCTGCTAAATGTCAAGGGCCAGGAGGATAAGGTTGCAGAAGAATGTGTGTGTCAGAGAGAGACAAATATATAAAGTCTCAAGTAGAAACTAATATAATAAAATCATATTGTTTGTTTTTTCAACTTATTAAAATATCTGACTTTACTTCCACTATCTGTTTCTGCTTCTCTATCATATTTACAGTGTGTGATTTGCAAAATATCTATCATAGCCTACATTACATATCATAATGTGACCAGATGTCCCTGGTTTCAGGGGACAGTCCCTGTTTTTTCTGTCTGTCCCTGACAGAAAATACAGAAAAAAAATACCTCTGTCCCTGTTTTGTTTTTGAAAAGACAACATTAGGTTTTTCAATCAGATTTATAGTCAAACTGGACGTCTGGTCATTTTGTATAATATATCAGAATATTCTATTAATGTTAAGCCCACTATGAATATTAAAATACGCCAAACCTTGTGTCCTGAATTCTAGCTACATGTATGACCTTTGCAACAAAAAAAAGTGTGAAAATTGATTTGGTATTCAGTGAGATATGATTAATTAAATCCACTGACAACTCATTGCACCTGCCAAACAGATTACACTGAGTAGAGCGGGTGACCGATCGAAGATGGCGCCCCCCGCGGCTCATCAGCGCCAGTAGGCAGTAGCGGTCAATGCGGCGTCTAAAAATATATATATATATATGTAATAACTGGCTGTGTATTTATTTAGTTGAATAAGTCTTTTATATATATATATGTATCTATATTGTATGTATGTCTATATTAATGAAAAGTACTAATACGCAATCTGACGTTCTTTATAAAAAAATATGCATTTATTCTACTTCAACAGCAAACAATAATATACTTAACAGATGGTATTTCTTAAGGACGTTACAGAGAGTCGTCTTTGTATCAGCAACTCAGGACATCAAAGAGGAGAGCAAAACGGATCGTAGAAGGAAGAGAGCGTGGACCTTTATAGCACAAATGACATCATAACGTTTAGTCTATATCTATATATAGTCTGGCCATATAAGGAAATTTCCCATATAAAGACCACCCCAAATCTCTTATACAGCAAATTCCAGAGACTTCATGGTACAGAATAGCAAATGCCATCTGTTCTGTTTAACCCATTAGACAGCCACACCTTAATATGTATTTGAATAGGAACATATAGAATATGCAATATTCTACAATATATGTCTATGGCTCCTCCTGCCTCCTGCCCACCACTCCCTGGCCTAAGGTAAGACTCAGGGAGGGGGTGGAATATACATTTGTTTTTTTTTAAATCCTGTCCCCTTCCTAAGCCCATGTTCCCCTTACTCAGCTACTGTCCCCTTGCTCAGCCCTGTGCCCTTCTTCAGGCCCTGTCCCCCCCTCTCAGCTCCTGTCACCCCTTCTCAGCTGCTATGCCCCCCTCTTAGCTCCTGTCCCCCCTCAGCTCCTGTGCCCTCACTTCTGTGACCCCCCTCTTAGCTCCTGTCCCAACCCTCTCATCTCCTGTCCATCTTCCTCAGCCCCCATAACATCCCCACTACAGCTCCTCTCACCCAATTGCAACCCATATCACCCACACCACAGCCCCTTTCCCAAATTGTAGCCATCAACCTACTATTCCTCCACTACATTTCCTAACCCCAAATTACAGCTCATACCCCCCACTACAGCCCATAACCTCCTACTACAGCCCAGTCCCCTTACTCAGCCCCTGTCTACTGGCTTTAAAAGTGTGTGTGTGTATGAGTATGTCTGTGTGTGTGTGTGTGTGTCAGTATGTCTGTGTGTGCCAGTATGTCTGTGTGTGTCAGTATATCTGTGTCAGTATTTATGTGTGTGTGTTCAAGTATGTCTGTCTGCCAGTATGTCTGTCTATGTGTGTGCCAGTATGTCTCTGTGTGTGCGCGTGTGTCAGTATGTCTGTCTGTGTGAGCCAGTATGCCTGTAACAGGGTGTCTGTGTGCGTGTGCCTGTCAGTGAGTGTGTGTTTGTTAGTGTGTGTCAAATCAGCAAGTGTGTGTGTGCCTGTCAGTGAGTGTGTCTGTTTAGGTGACTGCCCCCCATTTCAATCACATGGGAAAGGTGTTTTTACTCCACTTGACTGGATTTGCCCCCCAGGTCTAAGTCTGCCAGTCCTCCCCCGTTCACTGCAGAGAACAATTAAAGGACCACTATAGTGCCAGGAAAACAAACTCTTTTTCCTGGCACTATAGGGTCATTAGATCCCCTCCACCCGCCACTTACCTTTCTCCAGCGCCGAGCTCCCATGGCGCTGGTGACCTCTCAAGAGCCGCGCGCACATTCAAACCGCCCATAGGAAAGCATTACTCAATGCTTTCCTATGGACATCAGCGTCTTCTCACTGTGATTTTCACAGTGAGAATCGCGGAAGCGGCCTCTAGTGGCTGTCAGTGAGACAGCCACTAGAGGCTGGATTAACCCTCAGTGTAAACATAGCAGTTTCTATGAAATGGTCTGGATGCCTATAGTTAGTGGTCCTTTAACCCCTTAAGGACTGAGCCAAATGTTCACGTTGTGATCAAAACAAAATGTAAACAAAAACTTGAATTTGCACTATATGTCTGTTCAGGCGTAATTCGCCTCTTTCATATTATGTGCACCCACACTTATTTTACATCATTTTATTCAGGGGAAACAGGGCTTTCATTTAACATCAAATATTTAGGTATGAAACATAATTTAATATGAATAAAATATAAAAAAATGGGAAAAAATAAGAATTTCAAACATTTTTTTAGTTCTACGTGACATTCTAACTGTGAGTGCCATAATACTGTTTGCTTTTACTGCAATAAAATACACATATTTGTATTAAGTGATGTCTCATGTGTAAAACAGTACCCCCTATGTACAGGTTTTATGGTGTTTTGGGAAGTTACAGGGTCAAATATAGCATGCTACATTTTTCATTTTTTTCACATTTAAATTCGCCAGATTGGTTACGTTGCCTTTGAGACCGTATGGTAGCCCAGGAATGAGAATTACCCCCAGGATGGCATACCATTTGCAAAGGTAGACAACCAAAGGAATTGCAAATGGGGTATGTCCAGTCTTTTTTAGTAGCCACTTGGTCACAAACACTGGCCAAAGTTAGTGTTAATATTTGTTGTGTGTGTAAAATGCAAAAAACTAATTTGAACACCAATTTTGGCCAGTGTTTGCGACTAAGTGGCTACTAAAAAAGACTGGACATACCCCATTTGCAATACCGTGGGTTGTCTACCTTTGCAAATGGGATGCCATCATGGGGATAATTTTCATTCCTGGGCTACCGTACGGTCTCAAAGGCAACATAACCAACATGGTGAATTTCAATGTGAAAAAAATGAAATGCAAGCCTTATATTTGACTCTGTAACTTTTGAAAACACCATAAAACCTATACATGAGGGGTACTGTTATACTCGGGAGACTTTGCTAACACAAATATTAGTGTTTCAAAACAGTAAAACATATCACAACAATTATATCGTCTGTGTAAGTGCCTTTTGTGTGTGAAAAATGCAAAAAATGTCACTTTCACTGACAATATCGTCGTTGTAATACATTTTACTGTTTTGAAACACTAATATTTGTGTTCAGCGAAGTCTTCCGGGTAAAACAGTAACCCCCATGTTTTAAGGTGTCTTGTTAGGTTACAGGGTTAAATATAGTGCTAGCGAATTAAATTCCCTGGACTTTTGGCCTGGGTTGTCAGGCAGGTCCCACAAATTGTAATTAATAAAATGACCTAATTATGTAAAATTATTACATAAATATATACATAGAATTATTATATATATATATATATATATATATATATATATATATATATATATATATATAAAAATGTCCAACCTCTGGCACTCAACCTGAAAATATATATACCCGGAAGCACCCGGGTACAAGTTACAGGTGTGTATGTATATATACACACCTGTAACTTGTACCCGGGTATATACAAACCTGTAACTTGTACCCAGGTGCTTACCAGCAATAGTATAAACAGGAGCACTCTCTTGGATTTCCAAAATATATTTCAAAATATCACCACCTCTACATCAACGTTTCAACCCTTCCGGGTCTTTATCAAGATGTTTATCAGGATCCTGATGAAAGTCCTCTATGTAGGACTGAAACGTTGATCGTCTTTTGAATATGAATTCATAAATTTTTGACTTTTATTCGAGAGTGCTGCAACCTACTTTGAATACATGGATAACACTAGCCATGGCTTGCTAGCACCCGGTTTCTAAGGGACCCTAAGCGTGAGTGCAGGAATACTTTATATTTTTTCTTATATATGTATATATATATATAATTAGAAATAATTTTTTCTAATTATTTGTATTTATATATAGGTATATGTATAGTGATATATACGTATATACTTATGTATATAGATATATATATTATTTCGTTCTACATGTATTTTGATATCAATATATATATATTAATTTTAATATACAGTTAGAATGAATTTACACATATATATTTATTTATTTATTTTTACATTTTATTTTTTTACGTATGTAGCCCTTGAAGTTACACAGGCTGCATTATCTGAAATGCCCAGTAGATGGCACATGGACTCAGTATGCTGTTAATAAAACATTGAGCTTTGATCACATGACTTGCTGAAATCAAGAGAGGAGTGTGGCATCATCGCAGGGCCTGTCAGGACTTCCTGCACAGCTCTGAGGGAGGAGGATTCTAAGAGTGACCACATGCTGAGCCAGAGAGAGGACATGTGAGAGACTGTAGCACAGAGATAGGGCCTGGCTGAGAGAACTTGTTTCACCCAAGATCACACCAGCTGAGAGAGGGACCTGCAGGAAAGGAAAGAAGACAAGCACTGAGTCCAGACGTCTGGCGAATCCAGTGAGAGGAGACTGCTGCTGACTGACTGGTTAATCGTGTTGTGAGGGTAAGCCAAGCCTCTCCCTGTATTACCACAGGGCACCTGTCTCCTCACTCACAGTAAAGACTCTGAGGTCCCGTGACGGACATTACACATCTGAGGCTGCTTCAGTGACCCAGGACTTATAAGGGCCCCAACTCTCCTATGTGCACCAACGGCCGCTAGGGCGAAGATAAGGGGGTGGGGCGCAGGTGTGCTGGTGGGTGAGTGAGGAAAATCCACATTTTGCATTGTTATCTGTGTTACTCTATTGTATTTTCCTATGTATGTTGGTTCAATTGTTACTTACCATATAAAGTTAGTCCCAGTTAGACTGTGTCAGTCTCATTGCACCAAGTATGTTCCCAGTGGGACCCCACATCCCTACCCCGGATGCTCCACTGGGTGGAGGCACTGCCGCAGACATGTACCCCAGCTCCCAGATAGCGGAGGCTCAGGATCCGCCTGTCAGGCATAGTGAGTTAACTAGGTTTGGGGACCCCAAAGACACTAGGGGGCACCCCCAAAACCCCGTTACAGATGGAGGCACTGCTGAGATGTATTGGGGTACAACCAGTGAGAATAGGCTAAGTCCTCAGGCCACTCCCTCCTTTGTGAAACAGTGGGCCCAGCAAAGAAATGTACCATTACAGCAAGCTGTGATGTTATGCAAAGTCCCATCCTGCTGTGAGATGAATCACGTCATCTTGTGTATAGAAATTCGACTGGGAATAGAAATGGCGACCATCAGAGATATCCTGCAGGATTCTGAAGGCCAAACTTACATGTTAATATATTGTCATACGGGCTTGGGAGACCATGAGATGCCTACCAACATTCATTTACATGGAGCCCCGGATGGAGGATGCTCCTTAGTGTACGCTCTCCTTGATAAGAAAGAAAGGGTCTCACTGCAACAACCCTTTAAATTAGAACGGAAAGATTATGTCACAGAAAATTATTCTAAGCTCCTGACCCCCATCTCCGGAAAGGCCGGAGCCATTCCTAAACAAGCTGCCCATCCTCCTAGAGGACAGGGGATGATTACTCCTAAAGCAGAATCTCATCCATCTACAGTATTACTGAAACCAGACAACCCTGAAGTACACACCCTGCCTACAGGAGGTAGTGATGTATCGGACATACTACAGAAACTCTCAGAAGCCATAGTGACGGCAAACCACACCCATAGTTACCGCAAACTAAAGGTGTTTTCTGGGAATCAGCCTGTTCCTGCAGGAGAAGAGCCTTTTGAGGTCTGGAAGGATAATGCTATGCAGTTGTTGGAGGAATGGTCTTGTACGGATACCATAAAGAAACAGCGGTTGGTGGAGAGTCTTCGTTTTCCCGCTACAGACATGATAAGACTGTACAAGGGAGTAAATGGGCAAGCTACTGCGCACGACTATCTACAAGTTTTACAGGATGCTTATGGGAAATCAGAAGATTTGGATGATCTGTTGGTTAAGTTCCTAGCCACTAAGCAGAAGGAGCACGAAAAAGCCACTGACTATATCAACCGGTTACAGCTATCGCTTGGAAAGTTATTCCATAAAGGAGCAGTCACTGCCTCTGAGTTGGATGCTCGGCTATCTAAGCAAATTCAGAGAGGTGGTTTGACCAGTAATCCAGTTATGATTCTGCTGAGAGCCAAGTTGGATGATAAAGTTCTGCCTTATTCCACATTAATAAATACAGCCAGGAGATTGGAAGACCAGATGTGTCCACCCCTACAGAAGGAGAAAGAGAAATGGACTTCAGGATGTGAAGATGCCTTTCTGACGCTGAAGAAGAGACTTACAGAAGCTCCTGTCTTAGCCTATGCAGACCCTGAGAAACCATATATCCTCCATGTGGATGCCAGTATGGAAGGCCTAGGGGGTGTACTGCACCAAAGTTATCCAGCAGGATTGAGGCCGGTGGCTTACATAAGTAGGAGTCTTACAGGTGCAGAGAAGAACTATCCAGTCCATAAATTGGAATTTCTGGCACTCAAGTGGGCCATCGTGGATAAGCTGCATGACTATTTGTATGGGGCAACATTCGAAGTAAGGACTGACAACAATCCACTTACCTACATCCAGACTACAGCTAAGCTGGATGCTACAGGACATAGGTGGTTGGCTGCCTTGTCAAACTACAGTTTCAGCCTGAAGTACAAGCCTGGGCCCAAGAATGTCAGCGCAGATGCCCTGTCCCGCAGACCTAGACTCCCCCCTCACCAAGAAGAAGAGGAGTGGGAAGAGATCCCTGGGCCGGGGGTAGGAGCCTTTTGTCAGATGTATGTGGTGGCCGAGAGTCAAGAAGAATTTGCCGAGCTAAGAGGGATAGACTCCATTAGCCACTCTCCCGAAGCTGTGCCTGAGGTGTTCCATGCTCCAGTCATGCTTCAACAGTGGTCCAGTATAACCACAGAAGACAAGAGGAAGGCTCAAGCGCAGGACTGGTATATTGGGATAGTTATCAGAGCAATAAAGACTAAGAATCCTAAATTGCTGACTTCTCTACCTGTGAATCAAAGAGAATTATACCGAAGAGAATGGAGCCGACTACATCTCGAAGATGGAGTACTCTATAGGGTCGTGAAGTATCATGATCACCCTGACAGAAAACAATTGGTACTACCGCACCGATACCGTGGCATGGTCCTGAGAGCTCTCCACGATCAACATGGGCATCTCGGGGTGGACAAGACCTATGGCCTAGTACAAGATCGGTTCTATTGGCCTCGCATGAGGGAACATGTCGAGCAACATGTAAAGACATGCAGGAGGTGTATCCAGAGGAAGACCCTGCCTGTGAGAGCTGCCCCTATGGGTCATCTGAAAAGTACGGGACCCATGGATCTTGTGTGCATGGACTATCTCTGCATTGAGGACGATACAGCGGGAATTGGAAATGTGCTGGTGGTAACGGACCACTTCACCAGATATGCTCAAGCTTTCCCCACTAAAGACCAAAAGGCTGTGACTGTAGCCAAAGTCCTTTGGCAGAAGTATTTTATTCACTATGGACTACCCAATCGGCTACACTCTGATCAAGGTAGAGACTTTGAGAGTAAGTTGATAAAGGAGCTGTTAGGCATGTTGCAGGTGCAGAAGTCCAGAACCACACCTTATCATCCGGAGGGTGATGCACAGCCAGAACGTTTCAATAGGACCCTCCTAGATATGCTAGGGACTCTCAAGCAAATCGAGAAGCGGTCTTGGAGTAAACATGTGGAAACCATGGTCCACGCATACAACTGTACAAGGCATGAATCTACAGGGTTCTCACCCTATTTCTTAATGTTCGGAAGAGAAGCTCGATTGCCGATAGATGTCCGGTTGGGAGTGTCTCCTGATGGAACAGATTCAACTTCACACTTTCAATATGTGAGGAACCTCAAACAAAACCTTCGTCGGGCCTACGAGTTGGCCACCCAAGCTGCAGCAAAAATGGAAGAACGGAACAAAAGAAGATATGATGCTAAGGTGAGATATCGGGAGATTCAAGCAGGGGATAAAGTTCTTCTCCGGAATCTAGGTGTGCCTGGAAAACACAAACTGGCTGACAGATGGAAAGATACCCTGTTTGAGGTTGTGTCCAAACTGGAAGGACTGCCAGTGTACAACATTCGGGGCCCGGAGGGCCGAATAAAGGCTTGGCATAGAAACCATCTGCTTCCAGTTGTGTATACTGATGAAGAGGAAGAGAGTAGTGAAGAACTGGAGGAAACCCCAGCAGAGAGTCCTGGAAATGGGGCAGAGGAGACCCCGGGAACTCCCAGTGCAGAGGATCAGTGGTGGTCATCACCCGCTGAAGAAACACAACAATTGCCTCCTTTAACTCCTGTGGTTTCACAAAGTCCCGGAACCTCTCCTGGGTCACAAAGTTCTCCAAGGTTGAATCCAGAAAGTCCCTGTTTTGTGCCTGGAACTTCCCTTAAAAACTCTACTTCGAGGGCAGGAGTCGAAGTTCCACAGTTGATGTCCCAAGATCCTCTCCCCCAGCGAGAACTGAGACACAGCACCAGAGTGCGGCAACCCCCTAGGGCCCTAGTTTATGATAATATAGGAGAGCCCAGTTATGCCCCGCTGACACAAGCAGCATTTAAAATGGCCACTTTCCTACATGCACTAGCTGAAGTGGTAAATGTTAGTGACTGTTTACCCTAAATAACTAGCTAGCTAGGATGTTACTGTGCGAACTGTACTGTAGGTATGCTAAACCTTTTTCTGTTGAATTTTTGTTAAGCTCCCTGGCTAGGACTTGCCAGTGGAAGGCAAGTATTTTCAAGGGGGAGCATGTAGCCCGTGAAGTTACACAGGCTGCATTATCTGAAATGCCCAGTAGATGGCACATGGACTCAGTATGCTGTTAATAAAACATTGAGCTTTGATCACATGACTTGCTGAAATCAAGAGAGGAGTGTGGCATCATCGCAGGGCCTGTCAGGACTTCCTGCACAGCTCTGAGGGAGGAGGATTCTAAGAGTGACCACATGCTGAGCCAGAGAGAGGACATGTGAGAGACTGTAGCACAGAGATAGGGCCTGGCTGAGAGAACTTGTTTCACCCAAGATCACACCAGCTGAGAGAGGGACCTGCAGGAAAGGAAAGAAGACAAGCACTGAGTCCAGACGTCTGGCGAATCCAGTGAGAGGAGACTGCTGCTGACTGACTGGTTAATCGTGTTGTGAGGGTAAGCCAAGCCTCTCCCTGTATCACCACAGGGCACCTGTCTCCTCACTCACAGTAAAGACTCTGAGGTCCCGTGACGGACATTACACATCTGAGGCTGCTTCAGTGACCCAGGACTTATAAGGGCCCCAACTCTCCTATGTGCACCAACGGCCGCTAGGGCGAAGATAAGGGGGTGGGGCGCAGGTGTGCTGGTGGGTGAGTGAGGAAAATCCACATTTTGCATTGTTATCTGTGTTACTCTATTGTATTTTCCTATGTATGTTGGTTCAATTGTTACTTACCATATAAAGTTAGTCCCAGTTAGACTGTGTCAGTCTCATTGCACCAAGTATGTTCCCAGTGGGACCCCACATCCCTACCCCGGATGCTCCACTGGGTGGAGGCACTGCCGCAGACATGTACCCCAGCTCCCAGATAGCGGAGGCTCAGGATCCGCCTGTCAGGCATAGTGAGTTAACTAGGTTTGGGGACCCCAAAGACACTAGGGGGCACCCCCAAAACCCCGTTACACGTATTTACAATTTTTTTTGATAATTATATATATTTAATCAATATCATTGTATGTGTATTTTGATATTAATATATATAACTATTTATATTAATATTAAAATACACTTAGATAGTGTATGTGTATGTTTGTATATGTGTATATATATATACTTAGATCATATATATAATAAATATATATATGATCTAAGTATATATTTTATTTTAAACTGTTATTAACTTTATTTTTTTACTTTTTACAGACAGCAGGGGGAGTATCATTACAGGCACTCCCCCTGCTGGAATTGCCTTGGACGGCTATGCTGTCCATGTGATTGCAAGGTCCTCACGATCACATGGCCCGAGGACGGAGGGAGACTCCCTGGTCTCCAAGGTAAGTCCCCATACCGCGATCCTGGTAAGTAGAAAAGACGGTTAGGGCGTTCTATACCGCCCTCCGGCGTTTAAAGCCGGTTCCCTAAGGACGGCATAAAACGCCCGCCGTTCTGAAGGGGTTAATGTACAACAGTCAAGATGAAGTTCCAGAAAAATAGTAATAGCTTTTTTAGTGCGGGTACAGCATATATATGAAACAAACACAGTTTTCATAGGGGTGTATCCAACAGAAGACAAAATCAACCAATCATAGACGTACAGTGCAAAAAGTATAATTATTTATATAACATTACATATTACAGGAAATCTACTGCACATGTCTAACACGTCTTCTCTAAACTATGCAGGGTTATCTTGTGAGAGAAAAAAGGGAGTATGTGTGCCTGCAAGATAGTGGAATTCTTGTTTTTAACCCTTGCACACGTGGAAAGACTTAACTAACACAAAAGGGCATTTTTAATCCTTTATTGACCTGTATCTATGACAAGTCCCCTTCTCTCTGGTGAGAGTTATGCAAGGTATCTACAGATGTACTAATTACACCTGTGGGCCTTTTATTACTTATTCACCTCGATTTCCTTGCCATTTCTCACCAAAAGAGCCATCAAGGGAAGCTTGCCCAGATATCTGATGCTACAGAATAATATATGTTATTAAATCCATGTCTCAGTATGCAATACATCCATAGGTTACTGTATATATATTATGTAAAGCTCTGTATGTCTAGGGGAATATTCACTAAGCGTTGCATAGGTAAAATAATTCATTTTCCATCAGGCAGAATGAGGATGAAAACTGCAGTTCAAGCTCGCATAGGAGCTCTAGCAAAGCACGTCTCTCCTCCATGACAATCAGGCCCTGCCCCCCAGAGTCCAATACATTTTTACACATTGTGAGGGGACATACTAAAAGGAATGACAGATTGGAATGCCCATAGACTTTAACAAGGCAGTGGAATGCCCAAAGACAATAATGTAAGTGAAAGGAAAGCCCATAGAGAATAATGGAAACAAAATATTTTAATTAGAGACAAAACTATTAGACATATGAAATAAATCTTTTGCTGACATACTCTCCAAGTTCAGCGTCAATTTTTAAAATTGAGATTAAAGGACCACTATAGTGCCAGGAAAACATACTTGTTTTCCTGGCACTATAGTGCCCTGAGGGTGCCCTCACCCTCAGGGACCCCCTCCCGCCCGGCTCTGGAAAAGGGAAAGGGGTAAAAACTTACCTTTTTCCAGCACTGGGCGGAGAGCTCTCCTCCTCCGATCCTCCTCTTCTCCTCCCCGTCGGCTGAATGTGCACGCGCGGCAAGAGCTGCGCGCGCATTCAGCCAGTCACATAGGAAATTAAACTTTACCACAGTTGTTCCCCAAGTACAGCAGCAGATTGTAAAATTAAAAGTAACTGGGATTATAGCTCTTTTCTATGGAATAAATGGTGAATGACACAATGGAATGCCCATAGACTATAATGGGAAGCAATATGTGACTTGGAATCTGGACAGTGAAACATATCAAGTAAATCTTTTACTGGCATACTGTCCATATTGAAATATTTTGTTTCCATTATTGTCTTTGGGCATTCCACTGCCTTGTTAAAGTCTATGGGCATTCCAATCTGTCATTCCTTTTAGTATGTCCCCTGTTTGTGTCTTGTTGGTAACATATGACTGTGCATAGTTTTTCCTTTTTGTGATTTATTTTTTTTAATCCATCTCAATGTGCTTCCAGTAATACACAATATGAAGGCACTGGGTGAGAGTTGGCAGCTCTGGACCTACACACAGTACTGACCTCATCGCTGCCATCAGGGCAGTAAGGGGTCATTCCCCAGGTCAATACTGCACTCTGTGTGATATTACTCAGATAAAGGCTTTGCCCCGTGTTATATTCTGTATCGCCCCCCCGTGGTATATATTCTGTATCTCTCTCCCCCTGTGGTATATTCTGTATCTCTCCCCCCCTGTGGTATATTCTGTATCTCTCCCCCCGTGGTATATTCTGTATCTCTCCCCCCCCTGTGGTATATATTCTGTATCTCTCTCCCCCTGTGGTATATTCTGTATCTCTCTGTGGTATATATTCTGTATCCCCCCCTGTGGTATATATTCTGTATCTTCCCTGTGGTATATTCTGTATCTCCCTGTATATATTTTGTATCTCCCCCTGTGTATATATTCTGTATCTTCAACGCCTTGTGGTATATATTCTGTATCTCTCTCCCTGTATATTCTCTGTATCTTCCCTGTGGTATAATTCTGTATCTTCCCCGTGGTATATATTCTGTATTTCCCCGTGGTATATATTCTGTATCTTCTCCTCTGTAGGTATATTCGTATCTCTCCCCTGGTATATTCTTATATCTCTCCTGTGGTATATTCTGTATCTCTCTCCCCTGTGGTATATTCTGTATCTCCCTGTGTATATCGTATTCTCCCCTGGTATATTCTGTATTCTCCCCTGTGGTATATTCTGTATCTCTCCCCTGTGGTATATATATTCTGTATATCTCTCCTCCCTGTGGTATATATTCTGTATATCTCTTCGGTGGTATATTCTGTATTCTCTCTCCTGTGGTATATTCTGTATATCTCTCCTCCTCCCTGTATATTCTGTATTCTCCCCTGTAGGTATATTCTTCTGTATCCCCTGTGGTATATTCTGTATCTCTACCCCCCCCTGTGGTATATATCTCTCTCCCCCCCGGTATATTCTATATCTCTCTCTCCCCTCTGTTGCAGACCAGCTGCTCTCCATGTTTATAACAAGGTACAGTCATCACACCAGCACGTGGAGGCAGCAGACTCCGCCCTCTTTCCTTACCCTGTGCCCAGCACAAACAGGCGGGGTTAGCGGCGTCCAATCGGTGTCTGTTTTTCCAGCAGCGCGGCCGCCGATTGGCGGAGGCGGGATTCCATGTTGGAACTCCGGTGACGTTCTGAGCAGGCCGGGGACCGCGGGTTGGCAGCTCGGAGAGTCGGGGATGTGGCCGCTGTGTGTCGGCTTCCTGCTCCTGCTGCTGCTGAGAGCGGGGAGTGCTGAAGGGGCGCTGTGTGATAACGGCCGGGTGAGTGGCCTGTAACCTCCCTGACTGTGGGCGGCATGCATTGACCTCCATTATATCGGGGCAGGTTCTATCAGCGGCTGTTAGTTAACACTTTGTATCCATGCACTCAGCATCCTCACACTGCCAGTCTTATCAATATGTGTAATAATAATACACTCTTTATTGTGCTCTCACTGTGAGTGCAGGTAGTTACCCATGGGCACTCTCCCTCCAGTGAGTGCAGGTAGGTGGCCCTCCCTCTGAGTAGAGAAAAATAAGAGTTGTATTTAATTTCCAGAAATGCAGTATTAGTAATTGGAGATTTATTTTTAAACTGAGCTATGGTGCCAATGTTACTGCCGATTGCATTGTCCCCTATTTAGAATTTGAACAAGAATTGCGCAAACCCTCTCCCTACCTTACAGCTGCTTTCTGCAGGGGACATGCTTTAGAGCTGTGAGAGTGCCCTGTGCTTAGTGTCAGTTATGGCATCCCCTAATTAAACACACTCACACAGAGGCTTATTCGCTAAACTCCAAATTGTACGCTGTTGAAATCCAAGCGCTAACATTTGGCTAAAAAAATAAATAAAACAAATAGACAGGTTGTTGTTTTAGAAAATTGTTGGAGAGTTCTACAAGCCTGGTTTTGCCACAGTGAATTGTCAGGAATTCAAAGATAACTTCCATTTTAAGGTCGAGTTGACTTGAAAACGTTATTCCAGTTTCCGCTATTGTGGCCTAAGATTTGAAATTCATTTTGACAATTCCCTCTTGTGTCCCTGTCAAGAGTCCATCACTTGCCTATGGGTTATGGCCACTAATCCTTTATCTTCAGGCGCTTGAACATCAGGCGCTGTGACATTCCATAGGACACTTAAAGCCTTATCAAATGAACTGCACATTTTCCCCATGTGGATACTAGAAATCTGCATAAAGGTTCTATTTTTATTAAACTGTTGAGCCAGGAGAATTTTTCCATGATTTTTATATAGTATCTAGTGACCTACTGGGAGAGATTTATCAAAGTGTCACAAATGCAATGTACCTGCTGAATCCACTGATTTCCATGTTGATTGGTTCCCTTGTATGCTTAACCCCTTAAGGACACGTGACATGTCATGATTCCTTTTATTCCAGAAGTTTGGTCCTTAAGGGGTTAAAGAGACACTATAGGCATCCAGACCATTTCATTTTATTGAAGTGATCTGTGTGCTGTGTCCCAGTCCTCCTTAACCCTGCAAAAACATTGCAGGGTTAAGACAGACTCTAACAACTGTCTCTTAGAGAACCCTTCCTTGCCTTTCATAGTGTTAAACTCCATGAAATGACGTTGGATGTCCTCACGCTTTGAATGTGGACATGCAGCATCTTGAAAATCCCCATAGGAAAGCATTGCCATTCATTTTCTATGGGGAAGGCCTATGCACATTAGGTTTCCCCCCATCACTGATGTTGAAGGAGGCGGAGCATGATCCAGTATTGAGGGACCTTGGCACTGGAATCAGGTAAGTGGGGAAAAAATGTATTTTTTTTTACCCCTTATTCGCTGGAGGAGGGATTGGGCAGAAGAACTCTATAGAGTTAGGAATACTGTTATGTGACTCTATAGTGTTAGGAATACTGTTCCTTTAATTAAATTAGTGCTGGAGTTGTGGAACGCATTAAATGGCTTCTTTGTGCCATATTCTAGCTGGAGCATGGCATATGGCCAGAAATTTAGAGATGAAGAGAAAACAGCCTCTGTTCTGGATCATTGGAGCAGAAAATTTTAATGTCTGGGTGTAATTTCGGAGAGCTGTTTGGTTACATGAAATTAAATAAGCGATGTTCTTAAAGGGTCTACTTTAGCCTAGCGTCATCCCCTATTTCTGTGTTGAATATTTTTTTAGCTGTTTGATAGAAACAAATGGTACCCCCGGCGTCTGTTGTTTGCTCTTTCACTTCACATATTGCTATCGTGGAGGTTACACTTCCTCATTCTCAATATCCATGTAAGGCAATGCATAGCTGTCAATCACCATTATACACTCTAATAATGCATTATGACCTTAATTCACTAATTGTAGTCGTAGGGTTTAATAGCCAAAAAGTTGGGGTCCAGTGATCCTGCCAATTTAACCATTCAGTGTAAACCTTTGCAGTTTTTCAGAAATGTTAATGTTTGCTTGAGCTGTTAAATACTTCTACTGCACGAACAGAGTAAAACTTGATCACGTGACACAGAAGCACCCACAGGAAAGCATTTATTCAATGCTTTCCTTTGGAGATGCTTGGATGTGTACGCGGCTGACCGCTCTGAGCCAATCAGGTGGCGCCCTTGCACTCCACGCTAAAATTGCTTGGTGGGAGTTGAGATCGGCGCTGTAGGCAACTTTAGGGTTAAACGATTCGCGAACTCCTGGCATCATTTGAAGTTGTTATGGTGCCAGGAATGTTCCTTAATTTACTCGTATTACTACGTATTTACAATGTTTCTTTTTCCAGTTTTAGTACTCATTTTGATGTTTGTTCAGCGATTCCATAATTCCCTATGTGACTGACAGATTGACAAATTTATATTTTCACCTTCTAATTGTGTGCTTGTGACCCATATTTCTGTTGCAGTTTAACCTTCATATGGATCTCCCAGGAGAATTTGCCTATGTTTGTCCTGAAGAACACTGGCCTGTTCCCAGCAAGGTAAATGTGCAACCGGCTTGAGTTGAGAACCAACATGCAAATCATGGGCCACGTTTTTAGGGCTTGGAAAATTCTCCGAACTCAGCTGAGCTGGAAATGCTTTGCAACTGTTATTCTGTTGTCCGTTGTCAACTCGTGTAACAGATCTTGTCAAGTTTTTGCAAGTAAATTACTAATCTGTATTCTACAAGAACCAATTAGAGCTTTTGTTGGTATATTTTTTTCAATTTATTTTTTTCATTGTTATAAGTGAACTTGTTATACATACACTGCTTGCTTTATTTGGGGTTAACAAATATTAGTAGATTAACGCTCTAACACAATATTTGTAAACCAGTTTTAATTTCTGCTTACCCCATAGAATATGCTGATAAATATTACCTACCTCCTACTTGTCAGTGGGAGGACAATTCAGAACCATTTAATACATATTTTAGCATGCAGTAATTTATATTTCCCTATATCGTGCAAGTTAGTAGATTTGTAGAAGTAGCACTTATTGTTTTATTGCCATGTAGTACATGTTTATGTACATATTTGTTTTGTCTTAGCAGGTCCTTCCAAGTATTGCCACCAAGCACAAACAAGAGGTAAGAAGATTGTATTAATCAGTATTTCTACCAAAGCTTCATTCTTTCATTACTATTGAGTTTATATGAACTGATGTATCTACGTGTCACCATTAAGATTTTA
Source organism: Pelobates cultripes (assembly GCA_933207985.1). Lineage (NCBI taxonomy): Eukaryota > Metazoa > Chordata > Amphibia > Anura > Pelobatidae > Pelobates > Pelobates cultripes. Next base: position 71,934,370 of record OW240912.1, read on the forward strand.
GCTTTGATTGAGTGCCTTTTTTTTTTTGAATTTTTTTTTTTTAAATTTTTTTTTTTTTTTTTTTTTGTAGACGTATCTTTAATACTAGTGTTTTTAATTTTCAGAATTCCTCCTGTGCCTGTATGGACATCCAGATAGTGTACACGTCACCTATTCCTAACAGGTGGGTAACCTAGTGACTACTCTCATCTGTTCCTAGCCACACTTATAAGAATGAACTTCAAGAACCATATGGGTAATGCGTATATCACGACTACATATTTTAAAATGATTTCTATGTTTATTTTCTATTTCTCCTCTTTCCTCTTTTTATATTTGAAATCTAGATTTAACAATTGTCAGGAGACTTGAATCAAAGTACAATTGGGGTCCTTTAGCTCACTCTTATTGTTTACAGAGGGCTTAATATTTGACTTTTATGTGAACTTTATTTTAGAACAGTAGGCTCTTTTTAAATGCTAGTTATGTTCGTTATTTTCTGTTACCTTGTCTTTAAAAACTTTCATAACGTGATTTTTTTTTTTTACTTAAATGAGTGATTTGGATTCTCTTGATTGATAAAACCATGACTTTGAAGTGATTTCGAGTAGGCGAGACCCCATCTGCTATAGCCCATGCAAGTGGTTTGACTTGCAAGCCTGGTATTCCACGTTAGTTTCATGGTCCGTCTGGGCTTGGCTGGACTCTGTAGCAAAAGTGGTGTTAGTGCTGCTCGGTATATTCATAATTAAACTGAAGGGCGTACAAAGCTCTGGTTTTAAACATACAACTTTTTGAAAGCAAGCAAACATTTCAATTGTTTCTCATTTTATCATTATGGAATTTCATGTTATGGGCAATGATTTCAAATAAAGTGCATCATTATCTTATTAATTACTTAGAGGGTTAGCATTTTCTGCAGTAATATACTATACCACATTCAAACCACTGCTCCCATAGACTTGCAGTTTGTGCCTATAATAGGCATTTATTTTCAGTGCAGTGTTTTGATTATATTTAACATTTCAAGAATTCCATAAGTAGAACTGTACAGGAAGTTGACAGACAACTCTTTGGTCTTAAATGTGAAACTATGTCAATGATGATAATATCTCCTCTTGGAATGCAGTGCAACTGGCATAGACTGGGGGGAAAAAAACTGCATTTTTGTAAAGTAAGCTTGCCACTTTGAGGTCCATAACAACTATGTTCCTGCAGCTTTTTCGTTTTTTCTGATTCATAAATTCAGACATTTTTCAGACATTTTATTTTTTTCCCCCTGTATGTAGGCCCTGTCAGTCAGCATGGTAGAATACCATTTGTCCATATTTGTTTTGTGCATCTTTTGCATATGGTGGCAGCACACACAGCATACTAACCCCTAGATTTCTTGGACAGGCTTTAGTCTTTCTCCTTGGCAGACTCTCTTTGCTCATGGCTTAATAACTCCATACTAAAAATAGCAGGGTATTTCTATGCTGCAGCAGAGTGCACATATTTCTCCTTCTTTGGCTACCAAATCTATCTTCCAAGATGAATTGTAGACCAGGAAGACCCATTTTAAGTTCCATGAGAGGTGTTTGTCTATCCGGAACTCTGGCTGGAGGAGAGGATTGTAAATCTTATAATACAAACTTGTCATAGTTTACAACTCCTGTCATACTCAGTGATATTCTGGAAGAGATTAGTGGGAGTTAAAATATACATGTGATGTAAAGGGACGGCGATTTGTAGGAAAGCACTCGCAGGACTTGATATGGTTCAAAAAAATGCTTCTTTATTGCAGCAAAAATTTTAAAGTAGAAAATGTCAACGTTTCAGTCCCATCTGGACTTTTATCAAGACAATTAAACAGTGAAAAAAAATAGCCTTTAAATATGCAGTGATCACATGTTCATTGGAAGGTGAAAACAAGGTGGAGTGAGGTCATAATTGACATGTCTGTTTGCAAATAACGTAATCAGGATAATTGGTATGTTGATAAATAGAAAATAATAAAAAATACAAATATATATTATATAATTTTTTATATATATATATATATATATATATATATAATGTTATATACATAGGTTCTCTTTAATGGATAAGTGAACGGTAGTAGGCAATCAATATAGCACTTTTATTAACTTGAATAGACCATGCCTTTAATCACATGTATGTTCATTTTAATTACATGTGGTCTTCTTGTTGCATATAGTGGGGTACACCGGCCAAAGTGGGCCAAATATGGAGAGTACATCTACTGCCCACCCCAGCGCTGGGTTCACAGCCTTAAGGTGGGTAAAATTAAGAAATAAATAGCCAGTTTACAATGAATCGTGGTGTCTTGGTCTTTGAAATAACAATCTTTGTCCAGGAATGCTGTAGCCAAGGACTATAGAGCTGTTTACAATATTAACATTCCATATTGGCAGAGGTTACAGAGTGAGGAAACTGTAATCTGCATTGGTTGATACACAATTTTTTATCTCACACAGAAATGTTGTATAATTATGGAAAGAGTAAAAACATGCTGGGTGACATTTATTTATTTTTATGGAAATTTTGCAAGTGCTAATTGTTGACTCCATTTTCAAAGTAAGACGAAATCGAGCAGCATCCATTAGACCTTACATGATTTTTATAGATTAGGTTGATTAGAAATTAAAGCATTGCAGCCAGAGATTTCATAGATCTCACATATAAACATGTGATTAGAAGAAGTGTGTTATTTTCACGATGTGCCTAGTGGTAAATATGTCCGTTCCTGAGTTGTTTACATTCTTCAAATAACCCATTCTCATTATTGTGTGTTTGCACACCTTCTGATTACCTTTTTTATCTTGCAGCGTGGAGCGGTTGCCTTTTTGTATCATCCCTGTGTTCACCCAGAGCTGAAAGAAGAATTATCCCTTGTGGCTCGCTCCTGCTTGTACAAACACATAATTACTTCCCTTCATAGTCTCTCAAGAGAAAGGGTATAGTCAATTTTACTTTGAATATTTGTAAATACTTTAAAAGGACATATTAAATACTTTAAAAGGAAATATTAAAAGGACACTATAGGCACCCAGACCACTTCCTCTCAATGAAGTGGTCTGGCTGCCTTGCCCCTATCATTATAGATCTGCAAAGAAATAACACTTTTGAAGAAAACACATTGTGTTTTTTTTTTTTTTGGGGGGGGGGGGGCTAAACCTACTTTTTGTGGATGTCTCTGACAGCCACTAGATGGGGCTTCCTGGTTAGTAACTGAGTGAAACTCTGCTATTTGCATGAGGACATCTAACCTCATGTATATTCAATGCAGACCGCTCTGATGGGAGTGTGTCTGCATTGAAATCTGTTGCTGCAGAATACCCATAGGAAAGCATTGATTCAATGCTTTCCTAAGGGGACAGCTTAAATGCACTCGCCATGCGTGCAAATTGACAGTCGGCATAGGCAGTCATGCCTCCTCTGTGACGTCTCTGAAGGAGGAAAGATGAGCAGCGCCGTAGGAGCCTTGGCGCTGGAAAAGTTAACTAAATCCCCTAAAAAAATAATTTAGCGAATGGGTGTGGACTTGAAAAGAACTAGGGACTGAAACATTATAGCATTAGGAATAAAGATTTGTATTCCTAATGCTATGGTGTTCCTTTAAAGGAACACCGTTTTCTTAATTATATAGTTGAAATCCTTAACAGTACCACTATTGTCTTAGAGAGGTCAGCCACTTCCAAGCATGATAAGTTTGTTGCTGGAAACTTTATTTAAAAAAAAAATGTTTTTATTTGTATTATTTATTTTACATTCTAATGCATTATCTCATAACACATGTTAAAGTTGGGTCACCTCAAGTCTAAATTAATTGCAACAAAAACAGAGAATATGAGAACGCAATAGTTTGTCCTTTGGTTAGTCCCTGCTCAGGTCTCAAATATTTTTGCTCGCTTGTGCCATTACAGATATAACCTATACCATTCGCATGTTAGGCTGATCTCACACATAAGTACAGTCCAGATCAGAAATGCTGGCAACTCAAGCCTTAATTGTCCCATCAGCATTTCAGTCAACATTTGTTTACTGGGAGTATAATTTACTTTTTTTTTTTTTTTTTCTTCTTCTAAGTTTATTTATACATTCTACAAATTGACTGGTGAATGTGTCCATATTACAGCAGAGGCTATGTGTGTTCCCAGTGCAATCCCGGTGATGCTTCCATCCACTGTGAAACCACTCAAATACTTTAAATATAGGGGAACTTGTTAGACTGGCTAGAGTGCTGACATTAAAGGACCACTTCAGCTTCATGAAGTGGTCTGGGTTCCAGGTCCATCTAGGATTAACCCTGCCTGCTGTAAACATAGCAGTTTCAGAGAAACTGCTATGTTTACATATGGGTTAATCCAGCCTCTAGTGGCTGTCTCATTGACAGCCGCTAGAGGGCTTCCACGCTTCTCACCGTGATTTTTCACAGTGAGAAGACTCCAGCGTCCATAGGAAAGCATTAAGAATGCTTTCCTATGAGACTGGCTGAATGTGCGCGTGGCTCTTGCCGCGCATGCGCATTCAGCTGATGATGGGGAAAGGAGGAGAAGAGTCTCCAGCACCGAGGGAGCCCGGCACTGGAGAAATGTAAGTGTTTAACCCCTTCCTCTCCATCCAGCCCAGCGCTGAAGAAATGTAAGTGTTTTAACCCCTTCCTCTCCATCCAGCCTGGCGGGAATGGGACCCTGAGGGTGGGGGAACCCTCAGGGCACTATAGTGGTCCTTTAACCAAAATAACTATTGACTACATGACATTTGTATGGACATGTATCAGAATTAGGTTTTGAAGATTTTATAAATTAATATTTGACTACTGGTTGAACTTCAGAGTTCAATTTGTTCTAATAATATTTGACTCCAGAATATTATCCATCTAACTATCAGGGTTACTTACTAAAGTGAGAATGCAAAGTAAATTTTAAATTGAAGGCCAGGGTTGCCGAACGGAAAGCATAGCCGTCCATGAGAATTTTGACCTTACATTTGAAATTCTTTGAATTCTCACTTCAGTGAATAACCCTGTAAATGTCAGCATGCAGGGAGTTCAGTCTTCCCTATGTGATTTTTGCCCTGTATGTAAGTAGGATTTCTTTAATTACATATAATTAAATTCATTCTCAGAATCTTTTAAATGATCTGACCTGTTTGTGAACCTGTCTGCCGTTGGTCCCCTTTTATATATAACTAAGATTTTTTTATTCTTAAGTTTGGAGTTTGCTAAATCTGTCTATTACACTTCGTCAAAAGCCAAAGTGAATGCCCTGATGACATGGTGTAGCCCTGTTCACACGCTCTTTTTCTGTCCACAATGTCTTGTTTAATTATTCATGTCATAAATATGGCCTGCTTAGAATGGCTTCAATTATATTTTGTACTTTTCTGTTTTATATGTAAGAATGCATGTTTCCTTCCAATATCCCTCCCTCCCCAATCGAACCCAGATGAAATTATATTTTAAGGGTCACTTCAGGCCAGTGTCCTTTTTTATTTTCTGGTTTCCTTTTATGAATCATGTAGCTAATGCATTAAAAATTCTAACTATTATAACAAAAATACATTTTAGAATTTATATACGCTGTATGTCTCAAAGTCCGTTTACTTGGCAGTCACTATGATTCGGTGAGTTCACCCATTCGGGTAAGTTCAATTATTGATTTTGAATGTAAATGATGTTCCTATACAAGATGGGGTGTATCTCTTCTTGTATGAGACTTGACAAAGGCTCATGTAAGAGCTGAAACGTTGTTACTTTATCCTTTTAAGACTGCTATTTGAAGAAACCACTAGGTGTGCCTCTATCTGTTCGAATTTCCAAGTGGATCCTTAGGGATTTGCCCTTCCTGTCTGGAGCATCCAAGTGGGAGTAATCCCCTGTAGGGTGCATGGTCCATTTTTGTCATAGAACAAATAAGACTGGTACATCTGTAAGGTCCAAGCTAGAGCAAAGCAATGTTTTGGCTAAAAAAAAAAAGCACAGTCCTCCAGTGATGGCATTCCCTTGATTGCATGGGTAGTGCCATCTTAGAGGACAGGCTAAGGTAGGTCACGGGGGGCTCTGCCAGCATTTGTCATCTGTTGCATGCATGCTGTGTGTTGACTACAGATGCAAAGTATGCACTCCACTGCCGAAGATGGAGTTACACCTCTGGTAGGAAAACACAAGTAGCAAGAGAGGCGAGAACGGACAACAGCTCAATTAACCTGCCCTTCAGTGGGTCCCTGCTCAGATCTCTGGTAGCACTAGACTATGTATCTGTACGTGTAGTGTTTCAAACGGGGGTAAATAATAAAGGTGAAATCTTTGTATAGATTTTTAATTTTTGACTTCTCATCTGCTTACATTATCATCTTTCAGCCCCTCGCCTTGGCTGCATGGAGTTCTACGCTGGAAATGTCTCATATAGATCTGAAAGAGGTTAGACAGTGGCTGCAGGACAATATCTACCGAGACCATGAAAATGTAATGGAGAATGAGGGCATCTATGATTACCTTCTGATTCAGCCATCCTCGAGGATAGTGTCTGATCTATATGGCACTGAAGTCTGTCCAAAAAGTCAGCTCGAGGTATTGACCAAACACAGAACTAGCAATTGTGTCAATGGAAACAATAGGGTGGAATATACAGATTCTATATGGTTAGATCTTGGCCGAGGTAAACAGCTCATTAAGTAACCACTTACTTAGCCCGTTCATTCACGGCTAGTGGAGTTAGTCTTGCAGCTTAACTGTGTTAAATTTAGAACTTAGGAAACTCAAAAATTCTTTATGCTTCTTTGGCAGCTAAGTGTATATTTTACTTTGTTGATAAGGGGATTATTAGGGTCCTAACATAATGAGCAACTCTAGAGCACAGGTCTAAAATGTGGAACAAGCACAATGAAAACATTAGGAATGTTCTTGTCGATTGGTCTACTGATGGAATGTTTGCCCCATATGTGTGTTTTTACTCTACTGGATTTTTTTTATGTTGGGGTTCAGTGGTATTCAATTCGGCTTCAAAACATTTTTTCACAAATCGGACATTTAATTAAACATGGGCGCTTGACCTTTTGCACAGTAGAGTGATAATTTAGCACTGGCCTTTATTGCTAGATTAGCAGGTTTTCTCTGCCAATGTTCCACTCCAAAAGGGGGAATTTACGGTATAACCAGCAACTTGGGATAATAAAAGGAGATATGTATGTATGTATGTGTGTGTGTGTGTATATATGTGTATATATGTGTATGTGTGTATATATATATATATATATATATATATATATATATATATATATATATATATATATATACCCCTGAGGGGTCGAAACGTCGATCATACTATGTAAACCTTCTTTTTAATAAATACTGCATTTTTGATTATACAAGTCCTCAGAGTGCATCTCTTACTCTGTGTGTGTATATATATATAAAAAAAAAATATTGAGGTACCAATACATATATGGCACAAATAATTGTACGATTTCCATGAAGGATCTAGAAAAGCCTCTTTTGACCAAATCCAGTACTGTGGGCCTTCTACTTAGACATGCACTGTATTCATTTGTAGTTCATTCTTTTTGCCCAATTAAGGACAGCCATGAACTTACCATATTGTTCCACAATTTTATTTTGGTCTATCGTAAAGTTTTACATTGTTCTATTACAAAAATGCATGTATATTTATGTGTACTTTCATAGCCTCCTTCTACTCTCTAAACCTCTTTAGTAATTGCTCTGCTTTTTAAATCACTAGATGTTAAGGAATTCTCCAAAGCGTGGACAGTGGTTAAAGAAATTCAAAAAGAGAAGTGCAGCATCCATTTCTGGTTCCCTCGAAGTTCCAGCTGCTCCTCTAGTTCAGGATGGAGAGAAGCTATCTCAGAATGCCTCTGTTACATCAAATGTGCAAGCTGCAAATATCACTAAAATACAACCTGGGGTTCCACTTGTACCAACTAATGGTATAACTGGTTCACATACTCCAGCAATGACCGTCAAAGAACCTGTCGTTTTGGTTTCTACACCTTCTGTTCCACACGAAGAACGTTCTAATAGGGATCTAGTGGAGCGCAGGGAAGCATTGGACATAAACAAGCATAAGGAGAACCGTATACCAGAATCAGAAGTACAAAAAAATCTAACCTTTTTGGGGAATAATTTACCTGATCATAATTTGGGATCCATATCTGCAGAAAATCTCCAAAATACATCTGAGAAAAGAGCAGACTTCAAGGACAAAACATTACAATCTCCAGTGAATAAAGAACCTGACTTCCCTCAGGACAAGGAATATATAAACCGCACAGAAAAAAAGGCACACGATTCCATTTCTGAAAAAACAGAAGAGGCATTGACTGATCATCCACTGGAACCTACACCTGGTTCACAGTCCCCAGGAGTTGCGGAAGGAAAACAAGAATGCAAATGTGAACATGCGCCGTCACCATTCATACCACCCAAAGCACAAAAAAGATCTGGTTCTGGGCAGCAGAAGACTGACCTTTATGTGTCTACACCACGTACAGAAGAGGCATCGTGGGCAGCTGCATCTTTGATCTTCCTTTTGGTTTTGTTGACTGTGTGCGTGTTGTACACAAAAATTCATAAGAAGTTCCGTAAGAGCCAGAGCCTGTACTGGGGGTCAGTAGGAGGCTATGTACATACAGAGACAGTGGCATGTGAGTATTTTGGAAGGTTATGGGCAATATATATGTATTGTACATAGTGTACCATACATTCTATAAGAGTAAAGCGGTGTTTTTAACATTTTTGATTATGAAGAGTGCAAGCAGAAACTATTACCAAAATGACAAAGTAATAAAGGCATTCATACCCTGAGACTACTTTACACAAAACATAGCCCATAAATATTTATGCTGAAATCTTAAAAGGTATATTTTTGTCTTTTATCCAAGCTTTTTGGATTGACTATCATATACATAAAGATGTTTCCTTTATGATTGTCTTTTACTAAATTGAATAGTTTTACTCTAGGGATTTGTAGGCCATATATTACTTATCGGGGTGGATAAAAAGCAATATATTTTCTTTTAAAATCAAATCGGATTTACTTTTTTATTAACTTATTTGAGATTTTATTTATTTTAATTTAAATCAGATTTCTTTTAATAAAATGCTCTTGGATGAAAAACTAGAAACATTTAAGTGATTGTTTTGTATTTAAAATACATTATAGTCCAAAGGTTATTTGGTATAAAATCTTTTTGGCATGAGGCTGTACATAGATTGCAAAATTTACATTTTTGGTTAATTCCATTAATTCAAATTAATTGAACTTGTGTCAGAGATAACATGCATTTTCAGCACCACCGTTTATTAAATAAACATACAAAGTTCAGAAAAGACGTCAATCTCCTTATTATGCAAATCTATATACAATGACTAGTTTACCTTAAAGCGTTACTCCAAGCACCATAAGCACTTTAGAGATTAGATGTGGTTATGGTGCTTGGATACTGTATGTGCAGTTTCAGTATGAACATACGGAGATATTTTATGTTGCTGTCAGAGGTGTAACTCCATCTTCGGCAGCGGCATTTGTACGTCATGAGCCAGTCTGGAATAAACGTTCCAGGCTTCCTAATGGCATTTCTGTGCATATTCATGCAGAGAGGATCAATCATCGGCTGACGCTCCAGCCAACGAATAACTGGCAGAGTTGGCATCTAGCTTCTGCAGAAACTAGATACATATCACCCAACATGTGAAGGCGTGGTGCCCAGCGATAACCCAGGTAAGAGGGCAAACAATTACAGTTTAGGTTATTTTAAAGATATTTTGTATCACGACTTCAGTTAGCAGACGTTTAGCATTAATATGTATGCTATATAATATTATTTTAGTTAAAATTAAACTGGAGATAGTGCACCTTGTCATAATGTCATCATTATCTATTTAGTTCTACAAGTGATTCTGATAGAACTATTAAATATATAATACTATTAAAAGTTACTATTCTAAAAATGAAATTATCATCTGGTGGAGAGTAGTAAAAACATAACAGCCAGCAAAAATGAGTCTTAAAGGACCACTCTAGGCACCCAGACCACTTCAGCTTAATGAAGTGGTCTGGGTGCCAGGTCCAGCTAAGCTTAACCCATTCTTTCATAAACATAGCAGTTTCAGAGAAACTGCTATGTTTATGAATGGGTTAAGCCTTCCCCCATTCCCTCTAGCGGCTGTCTCATTGAGCTAGAGGCGCTTGCGTGCTTCTCACTGTGATTTTCACAGTGAGAGCACGTCAGCGTCCATAGGAAAGCATTGATAATGCTTTCCTATGCGACCGGCTGAATGCGCGCAGCCAGCCGACGAGGAGGAGGAGAGCTCCCCGTCCAGCGCTGGAAAAAGGTAAGTTTTTACCCCTTTCCCCCTTCCAGAGCCGGGCGGGTATGTTTTCCTGGCACTATAGTGGTCCTTTAACGGTTAGAAATCTTGATTACAGACTAGTGATTTAACTCAAATCCAACGTTATTTGTTAGTTTCTTTATTATATTAACAGAACATATTTTGTCATGTGCAGCAGTGTTACTAGATTCCTTAAATTCTAGAATATAGATTAATTAGCATTTTAAACTCTGACCTCTTCTTACTTTTTGTTTATTTAATCACCAAACATCATTTCAATTTGAGGATAAATTAACCCCTTAAGGACTGAGCCAAATGTACACGTTGTGAACAAAACGTTCACAAAACCTGGCATTTGCGTTACATGTCTGTCCAACCGTAATTCACCTCTTTCATAGTAAATGCACCCACCCTTATTATATATCATTTTATTCAGGGGAAACAGGGCTTTCATTTAATATCAAATATTTAGCTATGAAACATAATTTAATATGAAAAAAATGGGAGAAAAGTTTTTTTTTTTTTTTGTTCTACATGACATTTTAACTGTCAATGTCATAATACTGTTTGCTTTTACGACAATAAAATACAAATTTGTATTCAGCAAAGTCTCACGTGTAAAACAGTACCCCCTATGTACAGGTTTGATGGTGTTTTGGGAAGTTACAGGGTCAAATATAGCACGTTACATTTGAAACTGAAATTCGCCAGATTGGTTACGTTGCCTTGGAGACTGTATAGTAGCCCAGGAATGAAATTTACACCCATAATGGCATACCATTTGCAATGGTAGACAACCCAAGGTATTGCAAATGGGGTATGTCCAGTCTTTTTTAGTAGCCATTTGGTCACAAACACTGGCCAAAGTTAAAAAAGAGAGCAAGGAACACAACGTTCCAAGTCCCTGTATAGCCGCCGCACCCACCACCTCAAAACCTCCCCAAAAGGGGGGCAGTGGCTGCAGGGGTCACGCAGAGACCAACGTACCAGTATGAGACTCCAGCTGTCTCAGAGGGGCTTAACCCCAAATATAAACACAAGAACAAAGAAATATGCAGACCGTCCAGTATGGGCGTTTTTTCTGCACAGGGCACTGGTGTTTGGAGCACCATGATCACCATTTAATTTAACTTTATTTTATATAGTTTTCTTCTTTTCTTTCCTATGCCTATTTAGCTAGCTTTACAGGGAGAGAGGCTTTATTAATGCTAATTATCAGTCTGTTTTTGACTGATTTTTTTACTTCTATTTTCAGTCCTTATCTCTCTCTGTTTTTCTTAATATGTTTCTAGTGTGACCAGGATACTTCCTAGGATGCATGGATTATAGAGACTTAGCTACTGTATACTCCTATCCCTATAGCAGATCACAATAAAGCTTAATTATAAGGGGGAGTGAGGTTATCTTTTTTACTACCTCTTGATCTATACTACCCTGGGCTGGCATAGGATTGTAGGTTCACTTGTATATACTTTGTTTAATTAGGGTCTCTGACCATATTATTTCTAATAGCCAGGTTCTATATTTGGAACATCGCGCTATACATAGATATATTTTTTCCAGTCAATGCAGTAAGTTTCATTCATATAATTGAGACGGTCTGCATATTTCTTTGTTCTTCTGGCCAAAGTTAGCGTTAGTATTTGTTTGTGTGTGAAAAATGCCAATTTTGGCCAGTGTTTGTGACTAAGTGACTTCTAAAAAAGACTGGACATACCCCATTTGCAAAGCTTGGGTTGTCTACTATTGCAAATGGTATGCCATCATAGGGGTAATTTTCATTCTTGGGCTACCATAGGGTCTCAAAGGCAATGTAACCAATCTGGCGAATTTTAATGTGGGAAAAAACTGAAACACAAGCCTTATATTTGATGCTGTAACTTTTGAAAACACCGTAAAACCTGTACATGAGGGGTACTGTTGTACTCGGGAGACTTCGCTGAACACAAATTTGTTTCAAAACAGTAAAACGTATCACAGCAATAATATCTTCCGTGTAAGTGCTGTTTGTGTGTGAAAAATGCAAAAAAACTTCACTTTTACTGGCAATATCATCGTAATACATTTTACTGTTTTGAAACACTAATATTTGTGTTCAGCGAAGTCTCCCGAGTAAAACAGTACCCCCATGTACAGGTTTTATGGTGTCTTTGAAAATTATAGGGTTAAATATAGTACTAGCAAATTAAATTCCCTTTACTTTCGGCATGGGTTGTCAGGCAGGTCCCGCTAATTGTAATTAATTAAAATACCTAATTATGTATAAATATTACATAAATATATGTAGAATTAATAAGTGTGTGTGTGTGTGTGTGTGTGTGTGTGTGTGTATATGTATGTATGTGTGTGTGTGTATATATATATATATATATATATATATATATATATATATATATATATATATATATATATATATATATTTTCGTTCGTGTATTTTAATATATAATCACAATACAGTTAGAACGAAATAACATCTATTTTTTATATATATATATATATATATATATATATATATATATATATATATATATACTCTCTCTATCTATATCTATCATCCAAGTAGAGAGCACTCTGGAGTCTTCGTTTTACATCAAAATAAATACTGCTTTATTGTGCAGAATACAAAAATGTCGACGTTTCAGTCACAATAGACTTTTCTCAAGACCTTGAGAAAAGTCTATTGTGACTGAAACCTCGCCATTTTTGTATTCTGCACAATAAAGCAGTATTTATTTTGATATAAAATGAAGACTCCAGAGTGCTCTCTACTTGGATGCTATATTTTGGTCAGAGATTACTTGCACCGGAGCATGGAAAAGACCGGGAACATTGAGTGCTGGGACCTGGGAGAAAATATATATGATCTAAGTATATAATTTTTTTTTTACACTGATTTTAATTTTATTTGATTTCCAGCCAGCAGGGGGACTAACTGTCATTACAGGCAGTCCCCCTGCTGGCAATGCAGCAGCCAGCTAACCCGGCCATGTGATTGTGAGGTCCTCGCAAGGACCTCACTCTCACATGGCCAGGGTGCGCCGGGGGACTCCCTGGGATCCCAGGTGAGTCTCCCCAACCGCGATCGCCGGCGACCGGGTAAGTAAAAAAAACTAGGAGGGCGTTTTAGAGCAGCTTAGAATAGGGCGTAATAGTACGCCCTCTGGTTTTAAGGGGTTAACAGAGATACAAACCCAGTGTTCAGTGTACTCCTATACCAATTTTTTTATTTTTTTTATTTACATTCCTTCTGGAAGGCTTTTGAAAAATAGTTCCCTCAGCTTGTAGGAAATAATTCCATCATTCTAGTGCCCCTTCTATAAACTACCAAGATCTTAATTACAATACTGCATCCAGTTATGGAGACTATTGGAAAGGGCTTAGGTAAACGAATCTAGCATGTTATAACCGATTTGATTCTGCTGCATTACAGTATTAAGGTCTGCGAGGGCACAATGTTTTAGATAAGTACCTGGAGTGGCCATTACCCACTTCTACCACCTTGTTACACTTTTTTTTTTGTAAATATACAATAAGCCACACTTACATTTACCTCCCTTCCAGTGCTGATCCTCACTAAGGGATACTTTTCTCTTCAGGAGTTCTTGGCGGTCCTCCTGCCTTCTTGCAAATTTCATCTTCTTAGGCCTATATGGATCAAGGTTCCCCAGTTAATTATTAAACTTGTTTATGTTTACAATTTGTCCCATAGCTGTTATCAAGAGGAGACTGAAACAAGGTTACAGCAAACGAAAGAAATGGATTGGTCGCAAGAAGCCCCCTACGTTGTTGTATGAAAGTTTAAGTGAAAGTTCTGACTAACACTCAGCATGGCCTGTTTGAAATCACTGAACAAATGAAGAGGCTCAGTTCAGCAATCACTAAATTGACATTGAATGTATCATATTAATCATGGAGGGTAGCCATAGTATGTTTATTTTTTATTTATTTAATTTTTTCACTTTTATGTTCTCCCAGCTGGTTTACTTAATTAGATTTGGGTGTGATTTTTAACAATCATTTATTTTAAGCCATTTGGCAATGTTCATGGAAACACAGTGATTTTAATGAATACTGGAACCATGTTTGGGCATGAACTAAAATGTTTATGAAGAAACTGGACATACAGCCAACTTTTTACTCATAGCTGGAAAATGTGCAAAAACTCCAAAGCAAATTCCTTTTAATCCACACATGAACAAATCGAACAATTAGGGATTCACATGTAGCATCAACTATATACGTTTTGGGGTGGATTAAAGGGTTATTGATTCGGATGAAGCAACAAACCTTTTCCATTTTGTAAAAAATGTTTTTTAATTTTGCACAAGTCTGTGGACACTGAATGTTTTTGTTTTTTATATATATATATATATATATATATATATATATATCCGTGTATGGAAGGAGTACAATAATTTTTTTTTAATTAGATGACTGGACTATATCAGAGAGCCAACTTGAAGGAGCTGTGAGCCACTTATGGCAAACCTATAGATCTTTGAACTTTGCACAAACCTGCTGTGTATATATATGTATTTATTTTTGTATTGTTTTTAGATATTGGTATACCTTTTTATCTAAAACTGTTCGGTATTAAAGATATTTTCTTACTATATGGGTTGTTTTTTTTCCCCTCTCTCCCCTGTAAAGTTACTTAACTTATAAATCTTCAACTAGCCTGTACAACATACCTACAGAACAGAGTGACATAGCCCAAACGAGACGAGCAACCAGAATCACAGACTACCTGGACAGACACCTAAACAAAACCCTCACAAGAGATCTGACGGAGGGTATGGAGGAACACATCACCATGGAAGAACTACAAGCTACCCTAAAGACCTCCAAGATGCACAAAGCCCCAGGACCGGATGGCCTCCCGGCCACGTACTACAAAAAGTTTAAAGAGATATTGCTACCGCCCCTCCTGAAGACCCTTAACGCGATCTTGGACGGGAGCAGATTCCCAACAGATACTATAGCGGCGTCCATTACACTTATCCCCAAAGAAGGGAAAGACCAGACCAACTGCTCAAACTACCAACCGATCTCCCTTCTCAACTCTGACCTGAAACTGTTCACCAAAATCCTGACCACACGAATTGGTAAAGTCCTGCCACACTTAATACACCCGGATCAAGTGGGCTTCATACCAGGCAGAGAGGCAAGGGACAACACCATCAGAGCCCTCAACATAATACACTTGGCACGCAAGACTGGCCGCAAAACGATCCTCCTCTCGAGTGATGCCGAAAAAGGCCTTTGACAGGGTGGACTGGCAATTCATCATGGCAACACTCAAAGCGATGGGGTTTGGACCACACATGCTCAGATGGATTTCTTCACTGTACACCACGCCTACCGCCAGGATACAGATCAATGGAGCCCTCTCGAGGCCCTTCAACATACGGAACAGCACGAGACAGGGCTGCCCCCCTGTTTGCCCTCTCCCTGGAACCTTTATTGGAGGGCGGTCAGACGGGACGGGGGCATCACAGGCTTCCCGCTCGGGATACAGGACCATAGAGTGGCAGCCTACGCAGATGATCTGATCTTATAGTGTGAGTTTTATTTTAGGTTAAAGTTTATAGCTGAACTGTTAATTTCTGTGCTGCCTGTGAAATGAAGTAGAATCATACTAAACATACACTGCATTAAGTGGTATGTGTAGATTGTGCAGTAGAGTTTAGGTATGCAGATAGTTATGGGAGTATGGTAGCTATGGCAGGAATCACAAGAATTGGAGGTACAAATGGGTAGAGACAAAGAAGTGGAAAAGAATAGAAAAATAGAAACATAGAATGTGACGGCAGATAAGAACCATTCGGCCCATCTAGTCTCCCCAATTTTCTAAATACTTTCATTAGTCCCTGCCCTTATCTTATAGTTAGGATTGCCTTATACCTATCCCACGCATGCTTAAACGCCTTTACTGTGTTAACCTCTACCACTTCAGCTGGAAGGCTATTCCATGCATCCACTACCCTCTCAGTAAAGTAATACTTGATATTATTTTTAAACCTTTGTCCCTCTAATTTAAGACTATGTCCTCTTGTTGTGGTAGTTTTTCTTCATTTAAATATAGTCTCCTCTTTTACTGTGTTGATTCCCTTTATGTATTTAAATGTTTCTATCATATACCCCCTGTCTCGTCTTTCCTCCAAGCTATACATGTTAAGATCCTTTAACCTTTCCTGGTAAGTTTTATCCCGCAATCCATGAACCAGTTTAGTAGCCCTTCTCTGAACTCTCTCTAAGGTATGAATATCCTTCTGAAGATACGGTCCCCAGTACAATACTCCCAGTGAGGTCTCACCAGTGTTCTGTACAATGGCATGAGCACTTCTCTCTTTCTACTGCTAATACCTCTCCCTATACAACCAAGCATTCTGCTAGCATTTCCTGCATTGTCTACCTTTAAGTCATCAGAAATAATCACCCCTAAATCCCTTTCCTCAGATGTTGAGGTTAGGACTCTATCATATATTCTGTACTCTGCCCTTGGGTTTTTACGTCCAAGATGCATTATCTTGCACTTATCCACATTAAATGTCAGTTGCCACAATTCTGACCATTTTTCTAGTTTTCCTAAATCATTTGCCATTTGGCTTATCCCTCCTGGAACATCAACCCTGTTACATATCTTAGTATCATCAGCAAAAAGACAAACCTTACCATCAAGACCTTCTGCAATATCACTAATAAAAATATTAAAGAGAATGGGTCCGAGTACAGATCCCTGAGGTACCCCACTGGTGACAAGTCCAAGCTTCGAATATATTCCATTGACTACAACCCTCTGTTGCCTGTAACTCTTCTTCCTCACCAACCCGACGGTATCACTGCCGAACCTGATGGCTAGATTCCGGGAGTATGGCTCAGTTTCCAACCTTAAGCTTAATGCAGATAAATCAGAGGTGCTGCCAATCATATACCCCAAAAACGAAGTGGACCGACTCAAGATGCAATTCCCCTTCCGATGGTGCGACCCTAGAATTAAGTATCTTGGCATCTGGCTTTCCAAGGAATTGGCCAAACTATACCAAGAGAACTTCGCACCAATACTGTGCACTCTACAGACAGACCTTAACACCTGGGGCAACCTCTACATATCATGGTTTGGTAGGATCAACGCCCTGAAGCTCAACCTGCTGCCGAGACTTCTCTACTTTTTTCAGACCGTGCCCATTGTCATACCGAAATTTTTTTTTCAGTCAGTCAATACCGCGATCACAGGTTTGTATGGAAAGCAGGGCCACCTAGAGTAAATCGATCATTGCTAACGCTACCCAAAAGGGCAGGAGTGGGACTACTGTCGATTTTGCAATACTATCAATCCACATACCTACTGCGCGCAATAGACTGGCACTCCAGAGAACCGGATAAACGCTGGAGGGACATGGAAATAGCCCAAGTGGGACAAAAATTGCCCGCAGCGGTGTGGACGACAGCCCCATACTTAAACTCAGAGCTTCAATCCAATCTGCTGATCAGAGAAACCCTGAAGGTCTGGATAGTCTTGAGGCTAACACACACACTGACCACGACCCCGTCGCCCCTAACCTCCTTATCCCACAACCCAGAGATAGCGGATGGGCCCACACCTACCGACCTGAGCGGCTCAGACTGGACGTACCTGAGACAAGTATGCACGACCACGGAACTAAAGCCACTTCGAAGTGTAACCATCACCGAAACCCCTTCATACCTAACTAAATACCGATACCACCAGATACAACACTACTACCAGTCCCTTAGGGGCAAACACCTGGTCCACTCACTACATTTGAACGACTGTGTATCTAGAGACCGGCCCAGAAAGGGGATCTCACTCCTCTACTCTTTACTACTTACCGCCACACCGCGTATCCCACCAAAACATATCTCCCAGTGGGAACAGGACGTTCACTAACAGACACGCAATGGGAAACACTACACAACCTTGCACAACAGGGCATCATCAGCTCCAAGATGCAGGAACTCAACTATAAGCTTCTGGTGTACTGGTACAGGACACCCGCAAAATTACACTGTATGACACCCGACCACCCTGACACATGTTGGAGGTGCGGTAGTGAGCCGGAAACGGACTTCCATATCTGGTGGACATGCACAAAAATAGCGCAATACTGGCAAATGATACACGCCAAAATCACTGAAATAGCCGACCCTGATTTACCATTCCAACCAATCCCAATGCTGTTACATCATATGTCCCTATCCTTACCCAAATACAAATGCTCTCTTAACCAGGCACCTTCTGAACGCAGCTAAATCACTCATACCACTCAACTGGCGAACAACAAATGTTACGACTTCCGAACAATGGATGAACAGTGTGGAACACATGTATAGCATGGAGTCATTCACAGCCTCACTAAGAGGCACTTCGGAGAAATGTGCCCTGATGTGGTACCCTTGATGCTCATATATAACACAGAGGCCCTCAAATAGAGACCCGGACCAGGGATGTCTCGTTGAGGCCACCTAGGAAGACACCAGCACAGCCTAGCAGGGACAAGGTGGACCAGCCTGAACACCCGAAGCAAGGCGACCAACACCATCCCGGCAACAGAAATGGGAGAGCACTGAGGATTCACTTAACCCTGGCACAACAGAGGCGAGGGAGGCGTCCAACCACCCCCACCCCCTCCTCCTTTTCTTTTTCTTGTTTTACTTTATACCTGCATACGTGTACAGGGCGGATACGCATAGGACACACAATCGACCTGGAACTGGTACCTGACCCGACGCACAACAGACAATACCATGGAAATGAACCACACCGACCAGATCTGTGTACCCCAACCAAAACACCACACACACACAACCATAAACATTCATTTCACAACACCCCACACAAAGACATAGCAGAAGGTCAACACATACAACAACCAACAACAATAGCTACATGACACATACACACCAAAGCCCTAAAGCAACTACCGAGTTATACCCGTTAAAAGTTGAAAACTCTGTTTCAGTATTGAACACATTGATGTATTTACCAAATTTGATGTACCATTTGCAGGTAACAATATTACTCTATGTTATGCATGGAGGGGAAAGGGGAAAGGAAATAAATGGTTATTGAATTGATATTACCAAGTAGCTTACTAAGACCCAGCGGTATATAAACCTACAGTCTGTCTAGCATGTCACGTATCTACTGTATAGCCTGAAGCCACTCAGTTATGTAGTATTTTTTGTTTGTTTCTATGCATCACTGTAGCAACTAGCCAGTTATTCCTAGCATAGAATACTCACATACTTACCTTGTCTAGTAAATCTTATTCATAATGGCCTGCCTAGAGAGATTTTCTATTGTACTTTATCCTCAGACTTCATTCTAGACAGATACACTTAGCATGTTATCAACCTCACACAAATGTTTAGCCTGTTTACATACCAAAATGAGACCGTCTGTTCAAGAGTTAATGTCATCTGCATTGCTAAAAAGTGTATATTTGCTCTAAGCCCTTTCTGTACTGAATTGCACAAAGTCTCAATAAAATAAAGATTGACAAAAAAACAACTTTGAAATCTTCAAATCTAGGACCTGAACTTAAAATTCACTTTGAATTGCGAACAATTCTCACTTTAGCAAAAAAACCCTGTTAATCTCATAAGCAGTTCACGAGCAAATGTATTCACTAGAGTTTGAATTGGTGGGAATTCGGTAAATAAGCTGAAGGGAACATTAGTTGCTTCGAAAACGGTTTTCAGTTTGACTATTTTGGCCTAAAATTTTGTAATTTTTGAATTCTTGACAATTCAAACTTGAATAATGCTGTATCCACAAAATGTATCAATGAAACGTCTTTTATATTACCTCTGTTTGCATAACACATGAAGCCGTATTACCCATACAATATTTCAAAGCCACAATCAGATTGTTTTTTGTTTTTTTTGCATAAACATCACAAGACACAGAACAGTGTTAGTTGTTTAATTTGATACAAATGTACATTATGCATATCTTTACAATGAACACCTATCACCAAGCTCTCTCACACTCAAGTCATTTGGAAAATTCTGTAGCAACAAAAAAAAAAATAAAATAAAACAATCACTGAGAAAAAGCAGAAACAAGAAATAATAATAATAAAAAAAAAGCTTTAATGAAGACTCTAGTAGTGCAAGAGGTAACCAGTTATAAGAATTGAACACTCTGATTTAAAGGAAGCCTAGGTAATGATGGAGAGGTCATAGTGCAGGCAATAAAATGTTAGGCTTTTATAGCACGTCAAATACCCTTACTTGCTGTCTTTAACCCCTTAAGGACACATGACATATGTGACATGTCATGATTCCCTTTTATTCCAGAAGTTTGGTCCTTAAGGGGTTAAAGAATAAGTTCTCTCCCTAGCTCATTTTACATCTGGTATCCACATGCGTGATAGAAAACGGACAAGGAGCGGTTAACCATTTTATTAAATGATCCCTCTATTGAATTGAGGCTACCGTTTCAATCTCTACAGATTGGCATTAAAGGGCTAGTTTTATAAAGCAGAATAGAAAACTAAGATTGAAGGGTGAACTCTCCCCAGAAGCAACTGACTGCTCCTATTATGCAATGCCAGTAACCAAAAGAAAAAAAAAAACCACAAAACAAAAATCAGTGCAAAGAACAGATCAGATTATGGTAATACCACACCAACGTGCCATTCATGCACAGAAGGAGAACACACAGAGCAGAGTAATGGTGTCAGAAAGAATGACACTAGAGGAAGGCCTAGTCTATTGCAGTCTATGAGCTTCGATTTGTGCTACTCTTTAGAGTAATGAGCTTAAAGTGGTTACACACCAAATACATAAAACAGTCTATGTTAATCCCCAAACCACCCCATCAACCAAAAAAAAAAAAAGAGATGTTTGTTATATATTAGATATGTATATTTTTTTTATATACACATTGATTCCAGTGTAAGTTTAGTATTGGCCACATTCATTGTTCACACGTGACATAGCACTGCAGAGACTGGCTGTTTAGAGGGCCGAGAACTGCTATCGTTCCGGCTTATTGGAGGAAAGATGTTTTGCAACATGCCAGATTTGTGCTTCCCACAGGCAACAAGGTAACATAACTCATGGATAAAGTAATAAGTGCTCTCTGTTCTGCCTTGTGGGTTTCAAGAATGGGTGCTTCACCTCTGCATGCGGCCGGCCATACTTTCCAGATTTCTTCCGTGAGTTGTATAGTCGTCAATTCTCAGCAATGTACAATGTCAAGAGAAACTAGGACTGTGAATCGATGATCAATAGGTTCTACTTCAGAGTTCACTTATTCCCAGCTGGAGGGAGGTAGCAGAACATGATTTAAAGGAACAGCCCCCTGCACAGCTACTTACTCAAAGTATTAGTACATGCATTTTGGGCTTGCAAATATAGCTATAGATGTGTCTATGCACATATATACTCAAATACACAGGCAACACATGTGGTTCTGGAGAATACATATTCAGTAAAAGTCACCAAATCTAGAAAAGTTCAAGTATTTACCTCTGTTAAAAGGCGGAGGTGGCTCTCCTCTAAAATTTGCAGGAATTACAGAGATTTTGCAGTAAATGTGATCAAATTATCGATCAAATAAAATTAACTGTAATGATAGTGTATGTTCTCTTTGGTCCTAATTATGAAATGCTGAGTTACAGCAGATACATGACTACCACAGAATAACTTCATCAGAAAAATGTGTAGTTCACACAACCATCTATATTTTGATCTGACTTTTTTTTTTTCTTCAAATTGATATGTGGCAACGTTAAAAAATGTCCTTTTGAAGGGTTAACTATTAGTGTCATTCTCTCTACCAGACATTACAAACTATTAAAGATCTTAATATTCTGGGGTATGTGGATAGCTTAAGTTAACAAACTTTGCAATCACTGAACTGAAAATTGAATTTTGTAGCTATGCATTAGCCAAATAGAACTGTGCCTTTAAACTTTCTGCTCGCATACAGAACATTTGCATTTTATGCAGGAGTGTAGAAATTCAGATCCTGGTTTCATTCAAGACCGTGAGGTACCCCACATGGAGATTCCCCAGATAGCTGTGGTGTTCCATAAGAGTACAAAATAGGAACCGCACAGGGCTTGGACTCTTGAAAAGTGGAAGAGTTGTTTTTTTTTTGTGGCTCCTATGTTGGTCACTGCTTTTTTTCTCGAGTGGTTATGGTAACCAGCTGTTTGGCAGCTTTAGCAATATCGTAAGCGCATTGGATGACTTGCTGAGTGAGGAGTTGGTAGTCCACTGAGGCTCCTGGCTCTGGTGGAACAGTTTTACGGCATTCGCTCTGGAGTCGATACGCACTTGCATTTAGTAACCGCAGGGATGAACGAACGGTTTCCAGTGCTGGCTTCTACCAGAGGAAAAAAGAAAGTAAATTTAAATATATATATATATATATATATATATATATATATATATTAAAAACACCAATATACACACACTCTGAAAACTAGCAGCTAGCCTAGTACAACTGAGATAGCAGGACAGTTTTTTGTTTACAGCCTACTCAACCAGTCAGTGTCTGTGCATGTTCATTCATCACACCAACTAGTTCTAAAAGACTGTCATAAAAATATAATTATGATATTACTATATAAAACACTATAAATACTAAAATATAATAATATTTATAGATACATAAAAAAAGAAGGTGATCAAACATTTGAAACGTGTTCACAAACATGAGCGCAATGAGCAAAGCGTGAAAGTAACAGTGTTCAATCAAGTACAACTTGTGAGCAGCGCAGATAAATTAGGAATATTTTACCTTCAGTGGTCTGCTATTTGAGCCATAGATACAAAGTAAATGCAGAAGCAGAGTGTCTCAATGACCAAATGATAATTGAGCCCCTATCTCACAACAATATTTGCTAATGGTACCATTTACTTTGTATATATTTCTAATGTTGAATCTTTAAAATGACACACTAAATATCAAAACTATTCAAAAGACAGAGTGGGAAGCTATAGTGCCACTATAATTTCCCTTTAAAAATAAATATATTTGTTTAACCTTAAAGGAACACTATAGGGTCAGGATCACAAACCTGTATTTGTGACGCTATAGTGTTAACACTATATAGTGTTGCCACCTCCCCCCCCCTAGAAAGTAGTTTACTAATCTTATTTCAAGAGCCGCATGGGTCCACTGGCACCGGCCACGCACTGAGCTGCCTCCTTGCCTGGAGGTGTCCCTCTGGAGCAATGTAAACACTGCCTTTCCTCTGAAAAGGCTGCAGGAACAGGCTATACTCACCAGAACAACTACATTAGGCTGTAATTATTCTGGTGACTATAGTGTGTCTTTAAAGCAATCCTTAAAGTGAAACAAATATACAACTTTAGCTCTTTAAAAAGAGTATAAAACTCAATCTGTACATTATGTGTGCAGTTTTTCAAGCAAATGTACAGATCTCTCTAAATTCCTCAGCAGACACTGAATGTTGAGGAATTGAGTGACAAAACTAATACTTCTAAAGTCATAGTCAAAGTATTTGAGACTGTACTACTTGTCTATGTAACTTTAATTGTTCACTTACTTTGGGGAAGAGTGATGCCATTTCTGTTACTGCTGAGTGAATCTTCTCAGAGCAAGGAACAAAACTGTATAAAATGAAAAAGAAAAGTGAGACTAGTTAACCAACAAGAATGCACTGTGAGAGATATTAAACACTTAACTATGTAAATGTGGAACACTGACCTCACGCACATGCACATTAAGAGAAGAAAAATGACGAACTTTAGATATCGATTAAGCAACAGAAGCTCACAATGTCCCCTAGGGCCAAATGAGAAACAGAAACTTAAACTGAACATTGATTTTCTGCAGTGGTTATGTTGCCTGGAGTCAGAGGTGAACCCGGGTCATTTGCCACCTGGAGTGGAATTGTTTGGTGGAACTTTCATCTTTCCCATGAATTAAAAATGAAAATTAGGTGTGTCCCCAATTTGTTTTTGCACCCTCCTCACAGCCTTGTGTTCATCTCCTGACACCCTTTGTGTGTCTTTCCCAACTTTTACAGCTTCATCCTATAATGGTTTCCCTAGACCCCTCTCTTACCCCATATCGGTCTATAAACCCCCTTCTATTATCCCTTGTGTTGCTCTTAGCACCCTTCTTCTTACTCTGAGGGTTTTTTTTTTACAATCTTTATTTTCAAAAATGATCAACATTGTACAGAAGTTGGTAAAAAAAATAGTTAAGTTCTGTAAAGAGACATTGATCAGAAATTAAGTAGTTTTACTATTTTGTTTTACCAAAAGTTGTTCCTAGGCATGACAAGGGAGGCATATTTGTTATGGTTAAATGCCCATGCCTGGTATCACCCTACATTGGGGTGGGTATAATCTTCTTTTCACTCCTTGCAGTGAGAATGTGCTCCCAAGCTATGCTTTATTCCTATGCAGGGTTTTGGGGTAAGTCACTCTGGCTCAGTTGGACAATATGATATAGTTAATGTAGAGGAAATAAGAATACCAAGATTGAAATATTAAGAAAAAGAAAAGGATGGGGAAGAAAAGAATGGGGTAAAGGGGCTGGTACGGGGGAGTGGTTGTGGTTAAGATGTGTGTGCATCATACGTTTAAGTTGGTAACCTAGACAAGTACTGAATCCAAGGTGACCAAGTGGCTGTGAATTTTTCTGTCATCAAGTTAGCGGAAACAACTGCCAATTCACTTGTGTGTATCTTAACCTTAGGCAGCCATGAGCAGAGTTTAGTGACTGTCATATCCCCACCATTTGTACTCTCTACATGCTGCTCGCAGCACTTTGTCAGGCTACGCAGAGGAACATGAAGGTTGTTTGCTGCTACCAAGATTCAAGGACTGCAAATGCAAAACAGCAAACTCATAGTTTGCCCATGACAAAAAAAACAAAACACACGTATCCAATAGGCATAGTGACAATGCAATAATAGTATTATTTACCAGTAAAAAGTGTTGATGTGGGAATATGAGCCCATAAACCTCCTTTCGCCATTTACTACATGCCAGAAAAAAATTCACATTAAATCACCTGTCGTGCTTGAACTCCTGGGCGGCTCTCAGCAGTTCCTGAATGTTTTTGGTCACTTGTTCCGTCCGGAGGATCACATCCTCTGTACTAGGTAGTGTGGGGTCCAACTCCAACTCCACATCTTCATTCTCTGCATGGATATCCTCATCTCTTGATAAGTCCAGATACTTCCTTCCATCCAACCTAAAATGAGCAGAAACAGCTGGTTGTTCTAACTAGACAGTGACACAAAATGAGGTCTCTTTTTCTAATCTTCATCTTATTTAGAATTTTCTTGTGCTTGACATTTTAAAAGGTTCCCTTCTACCCAGAAGACTAGAGTGTTTAAAACAAATTAACTAATCTGCAGTCACTTACTAAGGTTGAATGCCTTGCAGAGAACTTGCGGTCAGGTGCCTCGCAGACAATAAATCAACAAGTACCCTATAATTTTCCCACTGATTATGCTGTTTTTCTTTTTTTTTTTTCAAATTTGACAATTTTTATTGTTTTGTCATTTCTTGGAATGTAGAGGGTACAGAATGAAGAAAGGGAGGGGAGGTTGCAATTCCATAAATAAGTTGTGCAAGGTAGTAATTACCGACAGTGTCTTTAGGCACAATTGTGAAGTTACATACAATAGTTATTGAGCAGTACCAGACAGTTGACATTCGTACATTGGCCCTGGCATATATACCTTTCCCTTACCCTTGAGATAGATGTGAGAGCCAGAGCCTAACCTTATGTCTCAATAGTGGTGTTTGACATGCTTCCCCATGGGAGACCTGATGTTTGCTTGGGGTCGCCTGGGGTTTAGTCAGGTAACTAAGTAGGTTTGCCTTTTTACCTCTAGCTTTGTTTGGAGTGGTCGTACTCCTTGTGATCAGTTAGTCTGACTTTCTCGTATGATGGGATAATCTTTGATGGGTATTCTAATCTTTGAGGGGTATTTTATAGGTTTAGGTCCGTCGTGAGGCCAGCTCACGTTTGTAGGTTCTCTGTTGTACCACCTTTGTATGTTTCCCATTTATCCCATGCTATTTCCCAGTGCCTCCGGCGCTTATTATGTGGTTTGTTGGGAGGCGTGTTTTGCCGTCTCATTATGGTTTCGAAATGGCCCGCCTGGCTAATTTGCTGCATGCACATGGAGATAGAGGGTACAGTCTGTGATAGCCAGTTTTGTGCTAGGGCACCCAGGGCTGCTATATTGATATGGAAGATTAGATACCTGTCTGGCTTAGGTAGCGCTTTAGGAATATTGAAAAGCACGTAGTGTTCTAAATTATGAGGCAGGGAGCATCCCGTGCTATTTGTAATGAGTTTGGATATGTCTTTCCAGTATTGTTGTAGGCTGGGGCAAGTCCACCATATGTGTGCCATGGTCCCTGTGCCTGATTTGCACCTCCAGCATTGTGTCGGAAGAGATTGGTTGTATTTGTGTAGTCGTATGGGCGTGAGATACCATCTATATAATAGTTTTTTGGCTAACTCTATATGTCTTGAGCATAAAGAAAGGTTTTTGGGAGTGAGGATCATATATTCCCATTCTTGTTCAGTAAATTTTTTGTGGGTCTCTGTTTCCCATGCTTTGATAAATATATGTTCATGCAGTTTGTGTTTTGTGGGTAGTGTTGCGTATATGGAGGATATGAGTTTCTGGGGTGGTGTGGGGTTGGTATACATTTCCTCGAATGCTGTCATCTTTTGTGTCTGCGTATTGATTGTTTTCTCCTGAATTTGTATGCGTAGCCATGAATCTAATTGGCGGTATGAATAGTGTGCTACTATCGGTAGCTTATGGGAGTTTTGTAATGAGGCAAAGGTCGTTAGGCCCGTGTTAGTGATTATCTGATGTATGAATTGTATACCATGTCTTTCCCATATTCTGTAGTTAAAATCCGGGATAATGAGCGCTAGTGACTTAAGTGGCATGGCTTTAGAGATTGTTGAATTATTTGTTAGGGTGGGATTATGCTGTTTTTCTGAATGCAGTCTGAAAGAATTTCAAATTCTATAGTGTTGTCACCAGGATGTAATCACATGCAAGCTAAAATCTTCAGTAGTAGATATCATTATCTATACATTTACTAGCAACCTTTGGTCAAAGCAATGATCAAAACGTATACATGGGATAACATTGTTAAATGTGCATCTTAAAGGTTTACTCCAACCACCATGATGGGAGGAGTCTGAATGTGCAGTGTTTCAGCATGATGAGGCCTGAGCGGGTTTCTCTAAGCTTTTGACCCTTCTCAAAGTTCTCATATTCTGTTTTTGTTGCAATGCATTTGTTTGGGTTCTGCTTAATGTAAAAGATTAATCCAGACATGGACCCTGTACTCACTGTGCCCAGAGAGGCATCAGTTACACCTAGCTGACAAGGCCCAAATAAGGCCAATAGGTTCATCAGGGGTTGCTGTATCCCTCGTTCAGATGTACTTGCCAGCATTTCAGTTTTGGACTGCTCTCATGGGTGGGATCAGTCTGATATGGAAATAGTACAGGTTCCCTTTGTAATGACACACGTGAGCAAAAACATGTTGAGACCTGAGTGGGAATTAACCGAAGCTACGGAGTTTCTCTAAGCTTTTGCCTGTCGTCAGAGTTCTTTTATTCTGTTTCTGTTACATCCAGCTATATTTTTAATTGCATGCAGGGGAGCAAGTTGCTTAATGTCAATTCTGTACATAAATTATGTCTGTCATCATTGCACAATGCAAGCTGGTGATAGACGTAATTGCTTCTTCCTTGCATGCTGAAGAAGCTCTTGTCTCGACTGTCTCCCCTCCTTCCTACACAGAGGGAAGCCCTCCCACCTCCCAATCCCACTTTTTTTTTTTTTAAATCCCTGCCCTCCAAGCCTATTATACCATCATCACTGAAAAAAGGTTGGAGAAATCCATTAACTAATAAGTCAATAATATGGTTCAGAATAGCTATACTGTAATTAGGATACACACAAGTTTGTTTACATACCCAGTGCCGGTGTCTGTACTTTGGGTGTTGTCATAGTCACTGTCTGTGCCACTGCCATGCCGATCCGCTTTGGTAGGCTGGAGAAAACACAATTGTTAACAATCTAATTCCCATCCAAATTCCCCATGCAATTAAAGGGACGCTATATGAATTAAACCAACTTTAGATTAATGAAGCAGTATGGGTATACAGATCATGCCCCTTGTATTCTCACTGCTCAGTTATCTGCTTTTTAGGAGTTAAATAATTTGTGTTTCTGTTTATGCAGCCATAGCCTCACCTCCCCTGGCTGTGACTCACACAGACTGCATGGGGGGGGGGGGGATCAGAAGTTAACTCACTTTAGAAGGTTTTGTCTCCTACTCTGTAAATTGTACTTTATTCACACACAGGAGGCTCCTGCAGAGTCTAGCAGTGTATTAACAGAGACTGAGATAAGACATTGTATGATTATGGCTACATAAACAAAGTGATTTAACTTCTAAAGGCAGATAAGTGAACAGTGAGACTGCACAGGCATTGTCTACACACCAACACTGCTTCATTGAGCTAAAGTTGTTTTGGTGCCTATATTGCCCCATTAATCATTAAGTAATTTATAGAGAGAAAAGCTGCTACAATGCAAATTGTACAGAAAGGCCTGTACTGTATAATTATCTTTACAGGAAATGTCACTTTTTGTGTGGTTTACAGAAAAAAAAAAAATCCATCACGACAGATTTAAAAGGTGAAAAAATTAAGATTAAAAACACATGCTATCTAATATA
Organism: Pelobates cultripes; assembly: GCA_933207985.1. NCBI lineage: Eukaryota > Metazoa > Chordata > Amphibia > Anura > Pelobatidae > Pelobates > Pelobates cultripes. The sequence continues at coordinate 71,963,459 of OW240912.1, forward strand.
GCTTAAACAATAAGGCTAAAACTAAAGGATAGCTTCAGACATGAATAAGAAGGAAAAAGAAGAACAAAGATGAATTTTGCAGACAAGCAAAGTATTAAATTAGTAAAGACTCTGAATGTAGCCCAGAACAAGCCCTGGTTTCTCTCTGGGTAAGGATTCATATTTAAGTTTATTTTAATATTGGCAGTGGCTTCTATGTGCACGCAGGATTGAGCCCTGTTGACCTAGTACCATCACACATTTTATTCTATCCGTGAGTCGAAGAGTTCTGTGCAGCTCCGTCTTCAAAGCCACTGTCACTACTGCAGTGTGGCAGGGAGTATTGCTGTAATTGTGAGTACTGGGGGAGTGGATCATTCACACCTTGGACCATGCACAGAGCTCTACAACATTTTTTGACAGGCTGATTAAGAAGAGAGCTTTGCTGTCTTTACTCCTCTCTCATTATCCCCTAAAGGTGATAAGCCCCTTTGTTTGATAGAACTTTGGGGATTATTGATCTCTATGTAGATATGTATGTGACTGAGTGGATGTATTTCCCTTTCCATACGTTTTCTTGTTTATACGTATTTGTATACATTGTAGCTACTTTGACATCTCTGCTGAGTTATAGAGTTATAGTTGCTGCTGTTTTTTCTTTAACAGCCTAAGGACAGGGCGAATTAAAATCACATTATACTTTTATATTATTTAGTTATTACACAGCACACAATTACTGTGAGTTTTATAAATGAGTGTGTCTCTTTATGAGATGAACAGGCAGGGAAGGCAAGGGTGGATTCCAAATTTTTACTTTGGGTTTAAGGTACATTTGGAACATAACGCCTCTGGAGTGAATAAATGAGAGATTAGTTCAGTTTTGATTGGCGCTAAATCGTGAAAAAAAATCTACATCAGGGCAGGTTATCCTTGTAAGTCTCAACACTGTTTTATTAGGCAAAACATAAAAAGAATACAATTCTCTTGCAGGACAATTACAGCTAGTTATATAATAGTTTATAACTAGTTTAGCTCGTTACATAATTTGTCATCTGACTATTTATTTTTAAATTGTTAAAGGTCAAAAGAAGTGACATTTCTGTTGCCAGCCATGATCATACATATCTACTTCCAACAAGACTTTCCCTCCCCAACATTGACATGATCCCAAATATCACAATAAAAAGTGAATACATAAGGAAGGGGGGTACATCACCATATTCCGAGCAGTGTCCAGGGGTCCAGAGAACAGAGGGGAGGACAAAGGGGGGAAGGGCACAGAAGAGGCAGAGATGCCTTTCCGGATCTAAAACAGGAATGGGAGTGTCATGGGGCATGCAAACAAACACAAAGAGACCACCAAAACTCTATACTATATCACGAGATGTACATGGGATAATTATCAGGTTAATAACATAGAACACACACCTCCACCAATGCAACATTCAGACGGCTTTTGGTAAAACAAGGCAGACAGGACATAGACTGGGTAACAATTGTGGTCAGTATAGAGCAAGCACTAATATTAACAGGTAAAATGAATGCATACGATAAGGTTCCCAGAATTAATAAGGAGAACATTAAGATGTTTTACTCAAGTAAGGGAACACTGGTAGGGCGATAAACCGCTTTCCTGCTATTAAGTCAAGCAGTGGCTGTTTAACCCTCACAATAAGAGATATGCTTAAAAGATATTCGTTGAGAATTGGTTATTTACTAGTCAGTAGTAAAAAATTTACAGGAAGTTATATTAAAAAAATAATAATTTGTACAGTATCATAAAATGAGTGGTCAAAATATCTGCTGTCAACCGCAGCCTTTTTACCAAGATATAGTTATATGTAAGGAATATAGGGATCCCATCCAACATTCCTCAATGATTTGCCAAATACACAGAATACAGACTGTGAATGATTGACTGGAAAACTGTAGCCAGTTTATGGAATATCTGCCCTGCTTAACACAGATCTACTTACACAAGAGTATTCATTGTTTTACTGCTTTACCCCCTAACAAAAAAAACCTATTTTTTCCCCACAAAAATAGAACCATTTCACTAAAAAAAATGGGTTGTTTATAGTATTAAGCCAAGAAACAGATTTTCTAAATGTTCACACTTCTCGTTTTTCTCCCAGCATTTTTAGTAGCGGCCCTTTTGTGCCACTGGACGTTGTCTGCGATGAGTATGGCAAATGTATTAGAGATAAAAACCATGACATTGTAGATACACATTTGCAGCTATAAAGCTTTGATAAATAGTTTGGGGAAATTAAATGATTTTCATGAAGGTTTTCTAATATGAGGGGATCTTCCAATTGGATGTTTGTAGAGATACCACACCATCAGCTTCCTATTTATCAAGCTCAGTACCAAGGAGGATGAGGTTAGCCCTGAGGTTGCGGGTTAGCCTCAGGGTAGCAAGGAGGATGAGGTTAACTGATTCAACAGATTGTTGTAAATCTGAAATCTCATGAGACTATACCTTCTATTGTACTGCTCATAAGATGTACTATAGGTTAGACTATATCTTCCTCTGATTAAGCCACTTATATCTTTTAAACACTACTGAGATTGGAGTAAAGACATGGTCGGACCAATGTTTGGTTATTATTGCAATACATTCTCCTTTGAGCCGCCCTCGACATAGAATATGGAGTCTAATTGGTCCATTCAAACTGGAGGCACTCTGTAAAACTATAAACAAGGTTCTTTGTAGTATATAACACCACTGAAATCTCAACTGGCTACCCTTTGGGAAGCACATAAGGCAGTTGTAAAGGTTTTTTTTGTTTGTTTTTATTCGACAAGGATCAGGAAAAAAAAAAAAGAAAAGAGCTGAAGTTCTCTCTCTCATACAACAAATACATTCTGTTTTTATTGGTATTTTTCATTTGAAAGGGGGTACAGAAAAGAGAGGGTTGGGTAAATACATATTTTAAAAAGATAACATAAATCCTTATTACATGACAGGACATATAGTGAGCTACAAGGCTTAAGAGCTCATAGACCCTTTCAGATCAATTGGTAGGTCTATGAATATGGCAATAAGTCAAGCTAAACTATGCAGAAAAAATAAAGGATGGCAGGGGAGGTGCTGTCATGATCCTGATAGATATCCTCTGTTCCAAAAATATTATTCAGATTTGTATAAGGTTAAAGAACATGATAAATTCTCGTGCACATCCAATATAGAATACCTGAGTAGACATATCTTAATCGTAATGCAGATATTAGGGGAACCTAGACTGGGAAAACACCTGGTTATATATATAACATTATACGTGTAAGTTACCAGAGTTTGTATGGTTCTGTTATCCAAGCACAGGCGGTAACCCGATTCACCAAAATGATTTCTCATCCTATGAATAGTTATGTCCCACACTTGATATATATGTGATATGTGTGTATGTAGATATACACACAAACACATGCACATAAAATAAAAAAAAAACCAGGGGTGATGTCAAGCAGGAAGTGGACAGAGTTAAATGCCACTTTGTCCAATACAGGGATTCCTGTGCTGCCCCCCATTCCATTAACAAGCTATCAGAACTGCAGATTTCAAGGTAGTTAATCCTTTCACGTCAGCTGAATCAGGAAAAACAGATACTTGACACCGTTTTCTCCTGGATGACTATACTAGGTAAATATACCAATGCACCTCCATACCTGCACATCTGCTAGTACCCATCTTCAAAGTGAAATATAAAAGTAATGAGTCAGAATAACTGAATTACATAATCTAACTTAAAAGGACACTTATGACACTTTTTTTCTTCTTTCATTTTACAAAAAGTGTAGAATTCAATAGAAATTGGCACTTTTATAAATTAACCTGGTTACACCCCCACAACTGGTCTTGTTACGTCCATTTTTGTTTAGCTCAGTGAAGCTAAAATCAAGAGACAGGCAATTGCCTTGGAAAGACTTCTCACTGAGCTGCATTGGGAAGTCTGTGATTAGACGGCCACAGAAATTCTAGGCTAAGGATGTAGAGGGTGGATTTTTTTTATTGTGCAGTGGAGTGTTCCCTTTAAAGCATGTGTCAAACCTGGACCAGAAAAAATAAAATTAAAAAAAGTGAAGTGTTTATCCTCAAATTAAATAATTCTGCTGAACACTAACATCTAATACAAAAATATTTCCTTTATTAATTCATAATTAAACATAAATAATATATTTGCATTAGATTTTGGTGTGCAGCAGAATTATTTAATTTGTTACATTGTTGTGCTGCTTTGGACAGCAGTTTTCTTGCCGCACTCGTCTCATTAGTATTCATTGGTGCTAGAAGTCTGTTTTTTATATTATATAGGTGTTAGCCTAAATAATAAAAACATATGTGTTGATCCTCATACAGAGATCACATCCCTGCATTGGGAGATTAAAGGATATTTAATTTGACTGTAACTTTAATAAACGTAGAGACCCCAATATACCAAGAAAGGCAAACTATTGCATGAATCTAATAAATAAGTAAAGAAACAGAGAATAATACAAACCCCAGAGTGGAAAGGCTGAAGTCTGTTTCCCAGGTCATCTGTGGGTTGTCCAAAAGGTTTAAGTGCCGCCCCTGGTTCATACATGGAGAATGCCTGACGATCTCTCCGGTGAGCTGCAGGCAACTGGTGCTCTGTCCTCTCGGGATTTGCTGGAGGAGGTGGAGAAGGGCCTGTCTGATGTCGAATCTGTGAGTTCTCGGATTGCAGCTTGTGAATCTGTAGAAATGGTACATTAAGAGTATAAGTTACTCTATTGAGGATTACTTGCACACAACTTGAATATAATGAAGTTAGGCAATAGTAAACCCCAAAACCAGGGGGCTGCACTCACCTGAACATGCATAAATGGGATGCTGCTGGGGTCAATTTATATAATATACAAGACCCAGCTTATCCACTAAACAGCAACTTCAATGTTCACAGATTTTATTCGTTTTAAAAAACAAACAAAAAAACCCATCTAATCTAGGCAAAAATTACATTGACGTTGTGGCAGGCTTATGCAATGTATGATCATATACTGTAACTACTCCCATTATTTTTGCCTAATTTTTGCAGGTGGTATAGCTGCCCATTCGCCTTGGCAAATTGCCTCCGGGTCATGCAAAGTCTTTGATCATCTTGAATGAACGCACGTTTGAGATCTCCCCAGAGTGGCTCGATGATATTAAGGTCAGTAGGCTGTGATGGCCACTCCAGTACCTTCACCTTTTTCTGCTGTAACCACTGTGTCCACTTGGCCTTGTGCTTAGGGTCATTGTCATGCTGGAAAGTCCAAGAGCGTCCCATGCACATCCTTTGTGCAGAAGAATGCAAATTATCTGCCAGTATCTTCTGACATGTAGCATTCATCTTGCCATCTATTTTTATAAGATGCCACCTCCCCCCGCCCCCAGTTCTGTTATCATTATGATTTAAAAAGGAGCCAAACAACTATGTGATATTAAATGGCTTCATATGATCACTATTTAATAAAATATTTTTTTTTTCCATGATCAGTAAAAATTTCCACCAAGGAATGCAAACTTTTGAGCACAACTATATATACATATATATATTCACCAAGAGCTATATGGAATAATACAAAATATTAGGCATCATCAGAAAAAGTGCACAGGGTCTCAAACATACTTTTCAGCAGGCCTACACTATCTGGGAGTAGGAGTACTTGGCCAAATCACAAATCACCACAGAAGCATCAAGTAGTCAGATTAGGGAACATTTCAATATGTTTTGCTTGAAGTTATTCTATGTCCAGAAATGCAAATAACAATGTTGGAATTACATGCCCCAATTGTGTTAAACCAAAGTCTGTTAGACAAGTGACCATATATGTACCTCTCTCTGGAGTCGTCGCAGCTCCTCACTTAAATTGCTATTCACTTTCATCAGTTGCTGCACCTTGGCATCAGATGTTGCAAGGGCTTTTTTTACCTCTAGGTACTCCTGCAGGGTGATAGGGCCGTCAGATAAGTCTGAGGAGTCCATGCTCTATACAGAGAGTAGAGAAGAAGAGCAAAAAAAAAAAACACCCACAAGAGAAATGACAAGTCAGAGAACACCAATCACTTAGAACTTGACACAGTCAGAATTAAAAAAAAAAAAAAAAAACGGTCTAAATTAGCTTCAATTAGTTCCAAATATCAGACATGCTTAGCCAATTGGTTCTTCAACTCATTGTTGGAGCTCTATGCTCATCATTCTCCACCAAACATTCCTAGCTGAGAAAGACATGAAATACAGTTTACAACAGCTTGGGAATCTACCACACTTTTACCTTTCCTGACCTAGAATTGGTGCACATTTTTACCATTATTCATCAACAATTTGCTTGAATGCATGAACATTCAACCAGAACAAAACATGCAAACTGCAACAGCATGAGACAAATATCCCATTCTCTAGTGTCCACATACAAGGCTACAGGAAAAGTTGGTTATTATATACGTGCATCTTTATCCCCAACTCTCACATTTTGGTCCTTATTTTATTTTAATATTTATTTTAGTAATCAGGCATTTTAACTGTGACCAACTATTTGTACTGATTTTCATGGCATATTTATCCAAAAGTTCCGCCGTCAAAACATCACTGGCTATATCTATAGAATAGAAGTTAAAAGAACACTATAGTCACCTAAAGTACTTTAGCTAAATAAAGCAGTTTTAGTGTATAGATCATTCCCCTGCAATTTCACTGCTCAATTCACTGTCATTTAGGAGTTAAATCACTTTGTTTCTGTTTATGCAGCCCTAGCCACACCTCCCCTGGCTATGATTGACAGAGCCTGCATGAAAAAAAAACTGGTTTCACTTTCAAACAGATGTAATTTACCTTAAATAATTGTATCTCAATCTCTAAATTGAACTTTAATCACACACAGGAGGCTCTTGCAGGGTCTAGCAAGCTATTAACATAGCAGGGGATAAGAAAATCTTAATTAAACAGAACTTGCAATAAAGAAAGCCTAAATAGGGCTCTCTTTACAGAAAGTGTTTATGGAAGGCTGTGCAAGTCACATGCAGGGAGGTGTGACTAGGGTTCATAAACAAAGGGATTTAACTCCTAAATGGCAGAGGATTGAGCAGTGAGGCTGCAGGGGCATGTTCTATACACCAAAACCGCTTCATTAAGCTAAAGTTGTTCAGGTGACTATAGTGTCCCTTTAATGGTACTAATGGTCAACTATTCTAGAACTGAACTAATATTACTGAGGGCTGAATGGTATTCCAAAGTCCATTGAAACAGCTCCAGTAACATACTATTGGAGGTCTGACCCGTATTTCTGATGTCCCCACAAATGTCCTGTCAAAAACAGCATATATCTAACAGAATGGGCCCCATGTTGACACGTTAAACAGGGGTCACAACTGTAGTAAGTCTGAGATGCAACATCTTACATAATGGGCTTACAAATACATATATTGCTTAATAAGTATGGATAGGAGTCTGCTTGAGCTGTAACTGCACAACATTCTTTTTAAAGTGTCACAGGGGAAATATTACTTCATTGTTGTGGGAAACCAACATTTTTAAGATCAGCTACTTATCTCACCCGGGCTCTGTTGTTCCTGGAATTCCAAAGCACTTCTTGATCCGTGTCCTCATCAGATGCTACACTGTCATAGTCATGCTGGTCATCACAGTCATTGGCATTCCTCAAAGTATAGTCTAGGTTGTCTGTAGAACAAGTTATGCTGGTTACCAGACTCTTTGAATTCTATACATTGCTCTCCCCAGATCAGTTTTCCTAGCTCTTACGTTATTTATTTTTTTGTTCACATTAAAAGGATTACTATGTGCTCGGAATAAAATATATGAGAGGTTCTCCCTTTTGACAATAAAGACCATTCCTAACCTTATAAAACATTCAGCAAAAATATACTAAAGTCAAGGAACAATCAGTGCTGAACATTTATATAATACACTCAAAAAGATTTCTTAATAAATTACTTATATGCGCTAAGAGGGGTTAAGGAGGAATTGACCATCTTTATTAATAAATACAATGTAATTAAAAAAATAAATAAATTACCAATATAAAATTCAAGTTAACATGATTCAGTTGATCATTTGTGCTATGCAAAAAAACAAATGTGTGTGTTTTATTCTGCTAGAAAATTATTTTAGTAATTACTACAATGATAGTCAAATCATTTGGACAAAAAGCAGGTTCTCTCAGCAACCAATACCCATCCCATCTGCATCTGCCAAGATAATGTGGAGGTATACATTCAAGTTGATCAAATCCTAGATAACACAGAGGTTTCAATACAAATATATCCTTGGATGGCAATGGCAGGCTCTGAGCACTCCAGATAAAGAAATAAGCAGTTGTGCTTGTGTTTTTTGTTTGTTTGTTTTTTTTGGTAGAGGAACATGTATCTCAACACACACCAACTATCTGTGAGAATCAATCAAAATGAAGGTATGAATAATTGTAGTGATTGATCACATTGTGCCCTATAGTCCATTTATGCTATCATGAAGTGGCAAACGAAGATTCTATATAAAAAATAAAATATCAAATAAGGCAAAGTCCTTAGCAAGATCAGTTTAGTTCTTACAGTTTAAATTGGAACTTAAACTAAATTAAACGTTTAATTGAACGAGACTATTAAAAGAAAAAAAAAAAATCTATACTACATTTTCTAAGAATACTTTTTCTACTTACATTACACGTCTGTCCAATGGCAAAGGATATAAACAAAACTTAGTCACATGCAGAACAATGAACAACAATTAAACAAAATATGGGAAAAACTCACAGAACAGTTAACGAAAACACGGGAAATGGATATAAAAGTCATATGAGACAAGATGTTCATTCAGGGAATGAATATAGGAAATAAGGTCAACATATCTCAGAATTAGGAACAAAAACAAACAAAACAAAACAAAAACATTTAACTGACAAAGTCACTGAAAGTCCTACAAATGTCATCTCTAAACATGTAGCGTTTGTCACAAGCATGTGTGTATGTGTGTCTCTCTCTTTCTCAAAGAGAACTGGAGATAGGTTGTGCTTGATTAATTTTAGAACCCATTGAACATACAGACATAGTAACTACAATGAATAATCTAAACTATTTTGTAACAAGGTTTAAACAATCAAAAATCAAAGATCCTTTCTGAATCTATACACACACACAGCTGTAAGGACTAACCTGTGGAGATCACAGAGGTCTTGCCCTGCTGCCGTCTCTTGGCTTCACTGAGGATATCTATTATCAAAGTGGCAAACTCCCGTGCATTGAATCGTGCCAGCTTCTGACGTCCCTGCCAGACAGATGTATGGAGCCAGGTTAGAAAAATAACTCACTAGAGATACAATGAATCAAGTGTAAAGAGTTTATGATGTTAATCAGAACATGTTAAAAATAAAATAAAATAATTTTTTTTTTTTTTAATCGAATAAACATTAAACAATAAATTGGCCAAGTGATGAGTACTTATTATAGCTTAAACTGCTTTCTGGGTGAACCAGTAACAACGGAGAATTACATCTTCCATTAGGTGCTTTGCAGAATGTCTCTTTAGGCAAAATATTCTCTCTGACACATTGTGGGAGATGTATCTAAGTGTTCTAAAACGGTCTTATCATTGGTCTCTAATCTGTTCAATTTATTAAAGTGTTCTAAAAATGGTATAAAAGTGTTGATGTTTCTCTACCTAAATTCTGCAGATTTTCATAGAAATACCCATTTTAAAGTCGTTAAAAAAATAAAATAAATAAAAGTAGTGAAACAGAACACTTTTCTTGTGGAAAAAAGTGACAAAAAGATTTGATAAATCAGTTGAGTTATAAATAAATAAAAATAATAATAATAATATTCTGTTGTACATTCAAAAATGCCAGTTAGGGTGCAAATAAAACAACATATGACAAAAAAAATAAAAATTTAATAAACTGCTCAAAACAAAAAAGTTAAAAAAATAAACTAAACCAAAAGCAGTCAGCAATAGTTTAATAAATATCCCCCTTTAAACGTTCTCCATTTTGATACAAAGGATAATCTAGCAATGAGTGGCAACTTCAAATACCAGACACACTTGCACTAAATTGTCAGTCACATCATTAATGTTAAATAATGGACATGACTAGTGGTAGTTTAATCTACTGTATAATGACTTTTTCCTATACATTTTATTTGGGGATTCTTAAGAGTTCCTTTTAATCAGAATTTTACATTCAAATTACAACTCTCTAACAAACAGCGACCTATGAAAAGTCTGATTTTTAGGTGAATTATCCTATGCCGTACCTCCTAAAATTGAGAGGTAAGTCAGTGGGATGGAGCTCTAAAAGGTCTGTTCTAAAAGCTTACCAGGATGGCCACTGGGAAACCCAAACACACACCGGCACATACAAACACAGATAAACACACCTTGACACACAGATACACACACCTTGACACACAGATACACACATACACACATAGATCACACTGTGTGTCAAGGTGTGTATCTGTGTGCCACAATGTGCCAGTGTGTATTTGTGTGTCAGATACATACACACACAGATACACACACAGACACATACCAGCACATACCAAAAAAGGTTTATACAACTTTTTTTTTTTTAATGGGAGGGGTGTCCACAATGTTGATACACTATGTCAAAGCATTCCAAGGGACAAATTAATTGGGAACCCCTGCGCCAGAAGATAACAAATATGCTCTGCTTGTCCCGCAACTTAAATTTTTTTCACTAAAATAAGAATTCTAACATAATTTGACTTAACTTTGACATTTTATTAGAATTCTCACTTTATTAAATAACCCTGACCGTGTCATTCAACAATAGGTATATGGGCAAACACAGCTCACTCTGTCGCACTTTAGATCTCCTGCCTGCATTTGTGTAAGTTCATTTAGCATTAGCCTGATATTTAATTATACGTATACAGGATGTATATAAACCAAATGCCCAGCCACAAAGAGCAGAATTATTATTATTATTTTTTTTAAAGTGTGAGGTGGACATCATAGTGCTGATCAACTCCACTTTGTAAAATATCGTCACTATGGACAGTCAGATCTAATCTTTAGGAGTCCCGCATCTTGAGGGCTAGAGGCTCCTACTGATCCTTTCATCTCTGCCCAGACGAGAACATGCAAGATATTCACAACTACAGCAAGGGCCTTCTGCCTAGTTCCCGGCTACACCTAATATTGTCCATCCTACAGATAGAGGCTCTAGGGGTCTTTACAGAACGTTAGCAGCCAAAAGGCTAAGTGTACACTCTACCTACCAAAGGTGTCGTCTTCTGGCTTAAAACCTTTGGACTTTGACTGTGATATTTCTGGCAAGAATGCTAGCAACAAACAGCTGTTATGACATTCTTGGTTTATTTATGGTTAATAAAGGTCTTTCAAGATACCAACACAGACACTAATAAATTATGCAAATGAACAATGAAAGTTCCAAGCTTCATGCACAGACCAGGTGACCTAACCATTGGCTTACCTGGTTCCTTGTGGCAGAGTACTCTGGATTAACAGGTAGGAAAGGTACTGCACTACGCTCAGTCACCAACGTGCTGTGATTCTGGGTTGTCAGCCAGACTGCAAGAGAAAAGCAGAGTATGGAAATGTTATTCCCTAATGAGACAACAGGTTCTTCTTCAACCCTGGGCTGTATGATCCTATCTGGAACCTTTACATGAACTTTAACTCCTGTATATCTTGGATTATTATGCTGTCTTACAATTTGAAGCATCATATAATTGGTTGCCATAAATAGTGCAAATATGAATTATGCTCATTATTACTGTGTGTTAAGTCCATATAGACAACTCAATACTGTGCAATGTCTGGACTCTGATGGCAGGCTGAAGCTGTTGTAAGTTTTATCCAACAATGGCAGCAGAAATGGGTTGCCCTCTCCCATAATTTTAAGTGTCGTGGTTGAAAGTTGGCATTGCTCGTCTCTGTTTATTGCTATATGGTTTTCCAGTATTTAAAAAAAAAAAAAAAGTATATGAGGCTGTATATTTGTGCCATATTTAAATTTTTGGTTAATGAATTTAATTAATCAAGTTAATCAAACTTATTTAAGCAGAGATAACATGTACTTTTTCACAGCAAAACATTTTATAAAATGGGGGTGTGGCTCAGATGTCGAGCTGTATGGACAGCTGAGCTAAGAACTCTGGTCACCACGCCCCCCAAAAAAGTATTTGGCAAACAAATTCAGCGCTTGTACCTTATACTGGGGGTTACCCCACAACTTCTAAACATGAGAGCATCACAAAAGAAGAACCACAAAAATTAAGTTGCTGTTGCTTTTCTATTCCCAGCATCCCACTGCACACAGACAATCTCCCAAGATGGCGCCTGAATAAGTCCTGGAGGCCCTCCTGATAACCACAAGGATGCGGCTACTGACTCCTCCATCTCATGCTCTGATGCTACAGTCCCCATTGTCTCAAATGCAATAAGACTACTTACCTAGCCCACAAAACTGAGAAAAGCACGGCAAATGTATTAAATTATGGTTTATGCCCCCTCTGTCACAATCTGATTACACAGGTTAGGTCTAATGTCAGAAAGATTGAGGGTTGATCATATGGGGGCCTGATGCAAATGCTTACAAAAGTTCCCCCTTTTCTAGGTGTCCCGCTCCCTTGCCAGGCAGGACCTCCCACTTTGTGTCACCAAGAACATGTTTGAAATACCCCTTTTACACCTGTCCTTACTTCTTATTTTACAATGTTTGGAGGTATTACTCAACAGATGGTGGTCTCAAGACACACTTCTGCACATCATTTTGTTATACATCAGTAGTGACATATTTGCGTACCAAAAAAACAAAAAACACCCCAAAATGAAACTGGAAGATAAACTGATTGAACAGGGAAGACGTATAGTAAGGCATATTTGGGCACACACAAGGGAATAAAATAGCAAAAGAGTCAGAAAACAAGCCTAATGTTGAGCATGGCACTATTTGAACATAGCAAAAAATGTTTATTTTCTACTCCTCATTTGCATTCTGTGCCTTTGCTATGCCTGGACTGAACAGTACTGCAATGTAATTTGCTAGATTCCGAACACACATTTTATAAGAACACGGAGCATCACGTGAGGAAAAACGCTCATCACAAGTACAGACAATGTTTTTATTCAGTGGTGTAATTTCCAGAGAAGTGACCAGTACACTTTAATAGTGCTTTCAGCTAAAATGTAAGTCATGTGGTAATTAAAATGTGCTCTCCTACGTGTTTGACACTAAAGTCCTTCTATCAGAAAACATTAAACATCAATATATCTAAAACCGGGGCTCTATTCCTAGGGGATATATCTCTCCTTCGCATTGCCTCATCCTGCTGATGTTATTTTCTACCGTTATTCCTGCTACTTCTATATTTGCTTCTGATAATAAACAAACATTAACTATACTTTACATTGCATACCCTTTTTTTAGATACTTATTTGTTTTGTGTAGAAACTGCAAGTCTAGATTTCTCTGCAACCGACATCAGCATCACACCAACCTTGTTAGCCTTTTTCTTTTAATTATTCCCTGGTTTTATAATCAGACAACATTTAATAAAGGCTGTTTAAATATTCACTTTTCGAGACTGCCTTTTCTTTTTTTTTTTTTCTTCTTCTGCATTTCTACACCAATATATTTTATTCAAATGTATTTATTCATTTTCTGTGGCTTTGTGCACTTTATTTTTGTTATTTGATTAAGTACGTTAGCTAGGTAATGAAGCCACTTATTTATATATTATGCTCATTTGGAACTTGGCATTCCCCAACATAGTAACACAAGCTTGGTCATGTTTCTCACCATTCGAACGCGTTTCTTTATTTTGTTTGCTTTATGAATTTAGCACAAAAAATAGAGTAGGAACTAACCAAAGCTATTGAGGTGTCTGTCTGTTCTTACACTTCATTTTGACTTAATTACCTATTCTTATGGTTAAAGGGTAATCCATACATAAACCCCCTGCTCCCAGTGCCTAGACGCACATCACCTGCACCTCAAGGATGAGTTCCAAGAATGCCAAAATAATTATTATCTGGGTTTCCCACCTGGATTTTCTCTGTACTTTTGCTTTGTCTTATTCATATATTTCGAGACTTTGAGCTGCTAGTAACTCTGTTAACCTAAAGACTTCAGAGGTATGAGAGAGAAAAAAAAAAGAAAATTGAAACAAAGCAAGCATGCGTTACTAATTTAAACTTCATTTAAGTGTACTGGTTCAAAGTAAAATGGCTGCAGCAATCAGTCTAGCCAGGAAACATTGACTGAAAGTACCACATTCCTTAATTGTGGCAATCATCCAATTAGCAGCCTACCTAGTCAGAGTTAATAACTACACTGAAAGACGGCCAGTATAATTCGCACCCTTTCCTTTGGCATGGAAAGTAAAACAAACACTGCCATACAATTTTAAATCCTGCCCCCATCTTACATTGCCATGGAGGAGAAAAACAGAATGCAGAGCGGATTGAAAAGCTATGTAAAAGAAACAGTGTTAGCAGAGAATGGAATTCTATAGCTTTAATTAAACAAAAAAACAAAAACAAAAAAACAATGACCAAGTACAATGTTTTGAACTGCAAGGAGCTAATTTAGCGAGAGTTTTGTTTGGCACTGCAGTTAGCTGGCAAAGCATTATGGGGAAAAGTAGTTTTCAATCACTTGCAGTGCCAGGTTTAGCCATTACTTTTTTAAAGGCAACAAGTGTTGCCCCTATCTGTGCAGAATGAGGATACCCATTTCACTTTTGACACCCTACTGGACCCCAAATACCTAATTAAAATTACAGGTTTCCTTTAAGTCTGCACATTTAAGTCTTTCATAAAAACTCAGTCATAGTACACCGAAGTTGTGGCTTTGTTTACACAACGAGCTAGGTGTTGACAGCATTGGAGCAGTTAATAAGGGACAAAAATCAGTAATGCATTTTAGAGAACAGAATTATTATGGTCACCATGGCGTAATATAAAGAATAGGCTGTGTCACGCCAATCTAGAATACTAAACAAGGAATTCTGGTAGATGCTTATGACAAGATACCACATGGACTGAAAAGGCAATAATTTAAATGAATATACACACACATTACATTACTATATATATCTATACACTGTGCTAGCCATTATGATTGTATATTATTTTCAATTTTTTTCTTTTTTTTTTAAAGGACCACTCTAGGCACCCAGACCACTTCAGCTTAATGAAGTGGTCTGGGTGCCAGGTCCTTCTAGGGTTAACCCATTTTTTCATAATTATAGCAGTTTCAGAGAAACTGCTATAATTATGAATGGGTTAAGCCTTCCCCCAAAGCCTCTAGTGGCTGTCTCATTGACAGCTACTAGAGGCGCTTGCGTGCTTCTCACTGTGATTTTCACAGTGAGAGCACGCCAGCGTCCATAGGAAAGCATTGTAAATGCTTTCCTATGAGACCGGCTGAATGCGCGCGCAGCTCTTGCCGCGCGTGCGCATTCAGCCGACGGGGCGGAGAGAAGGAGGAGAGAAGGAGGAGAGCTCCCCGCCCAGCGCTGGAAAAAGGTAAGTTATTACCCCTTTCCCCCTTCCAGAGCCGGGCGGGAGGGGGACCCTGAGGTGGGGGCACCCTCAGGGCACTATAGTGCCAGGAAAACGAGTATGTTTTCCTGGCACTATAGTGGTCCTTTAATAAAGACCTGCACCGTGAATGTTTACATGGTGTGTTCAATAAAAACATGGCAACATTTCATTCTTTGTGTGTTATTAGTTTAAGCAGACTATGATTGTCTATTGTTGTGACTTAGATGATGATCAGATCACATTTTATGACCAATTTGTGCAGAAATCCATATCATTCCAAAGGGTTCACATACTTTTTCTTGCAACTGTATATATATATCTGTATATATATATATATATATATATATATATATATATATATATATATATATATATATATATATATATATATATATATATATATAATTAATGATGATTTTTCAGATGTATTTCATGTACCTGATGTGTGCTACTACTGTACAAAACCCCATATTGGGAACAGCAACATCTCCGGAGTACAACAATACCCCCAATGTAGGAGTTTGCCACTATTCTGTGAAGCTAGAGTACCACATAAGAGACCTGACCATTTCAGTTTTTACGGTTAGAATTTTTATAGATGGATTTCATTGGCCTAATGTCTCATTTTGGGGACTTATAGCAGTTTGACTGTTCAAATTACCCACAAAGGCCTTCCATCTGTGAAAGTAGACATTCCAGTGTATCCCATATGGTGTATGTTGTGCGTTAGATCACTGCCATTTTTTCACCCGTTTATGTTTGTGATAATTTTTTTTTCTCCCATTTTTAACATACTGATTACAATTTAATTAACCGTTTCTGAAATCGGATATGTGCCACTGATCAAAGCAAACATATTGTGCTCAGCAAACTCTTCTGATCAAATCAATACTCCAAATGTATGCCTTTGGAACTAATGTGCGACGTTACAGTGCCATACAAGAGACATGACTATTTCAGGTTTTACAATAAAAATCAATGAATTTGATGGGTCTATTACTCATTTTATGGCACTGTAACAGTTTCATAGTTCAGATCACCTTATAAATGCATTCCCTTTGTGAAAGTAGGCATCATGGGGTATGTCATAGTATATTTTGAGCCTTATTATACAGCAATTTTAGCATAAATTTAGTATTTTATTTTTTTACATGTACATTGCAATTTACTGGTTTATTTTGTAAACTTGACATGTGCTACTGTAATGATTAAAACAAATACATTTGTGCTCCGCTATATCTCCTGTGTACGAAATGACTCCCTTTGTATAACCTTTTCAAGTATTTGTGAAAATACAGTGCTGAATTTATAACCTGGACATTGCAGTTACCTGATTGCAGCGCTCAATTTAAGCACTGTAAACAGAGCAAAGATCAGTTTGAGGCTACTAACTATGGCCCTAGCTGATAGAGTGAACCCCCAGATATCAAAATATACCTGGGTTCTGTGTTACCAGTAGAGATTTAACCCCTGCTGGTACTTTTACTGCATGACGGTTTATGCCAGCGGTCGTCAACCTGGTCCCTACTGCCCACCAGTGGGCATTTAGGATTCTAGGTGGGTGGTAGCAGAATCCTCCCTCCATCCAGAGAGATGAACGCTCTATTCATCTCTCGCGCACTCAGTGGTAAGCAGGAAGTGTGAGCGTGCAGATGCGAGTGCACAAAAGCGCCAGCGTGTGTGCCTGAACATGCATGTACACCTGTATCGCGCGCTAATACACATACGAACGCGTGCGCTCGTAGAGGAAGGGGACGACTTGGTGTAGGTAGGGGGATACAGGATAACAGGGAGCGGAGTACATGGAAAATAGGAGAAAGAAGGAGCAGAGTACTTGTAGAATAGGAGCAAGAAGGAACAGAGTATTTGTAAAAACGGAGAAAGAAGGAGCAGAGTACTTGTAGAGTAGGAGAAAGAAGGAGCAGAGTACTTGTAAAAAAGGAGAAAGAAGGAGCAGAGTACTTGTAGAATAGGAGAAAGAAGGAGCAGAGTACTTGTAGAATAGGAGAAAGAAGGAGCAGAGTACTTATAGAATAGGAGAAAGAAGGAACAGAGTACTTGTAAAAAGGAGCAAGAAGGAGCAGAGTACTTGTAGAATAGGAGAAAGAAGGAGCTGAGTTATTGTAAAAAAGGAAAAAGAAGGAGCAAAGTACTTGTAAAAAAAGGAGAAAGAAGGAGCAGAGTACTTCTAAAAAAGGAGAAAGAAGGAGCAGAGTACTTGTAAAAAAGGAGAAAAAAGGAGCAGAGTACTAGTAGAATAGGAGAAAGAAGGAGCAGAGTAATAGTAGAATAGGAAAAAGACAGATTACTTGTAAAAAGGAGCAAGAAGGAGCAGAGTACTTGTAGAATAGGAGAAAGAAAGAGCAGAGTACTTGTAGAATAGGAGAAAGAAGGAGCAGATTACTTGTAAAAAAGGAGAAAGAAGGAGCAGAGTACTTGTAAAAAAGGAGAAAGAAGGAGCAAAGTACTTGTAAAAAAGGAGAAAGAAGGAGCAGAGTACTTGTAGAATAGGAGACAAAGGAGCAGAGTACTTGTAAAAAGGAGAAAGAAGGAGCAGAGTACTTGTAGAATAGGAAAAAAAAGGAAAATAAAAAATATAAAAAGGAAAAGGAGAGAATTGTTGTTGGCTAATAATAATAAGTGGGCTACCTAGCTCAGCCTTCCTGCTGGGCATTGCTCTAAGGAAGGTAAAAAAATTGAAAAAAAGGGAGGGGGGTGGGGGAGAGAGATATTGAAGAGGGAGAGGAGGGGATCTGATGCACGAATAAGAAATCATATTATGAGCTAACAGAGAAGTCGTCTGAATATCACTGAAAGAGGAGACCTTTGTTTGTTCCTTACGAAAATCGAACCAGATATCAAATATTTAGTCTCGCAGCATTAGCCTCAAGGATCTCATTAATCACTAGTAAAGATAATTTCAATTAAGTTTATTGTTTTCTCATTCAACTTTAAAAAGTTAAAAACATTATAAACATGCATAATGTAGAAATAAAAAGATAAATGTACGTACATTTATTTTATTTTTTAAACACCCTCCTTTCTAAAAAATATTACGCACTTGCGCTAAAAAATAATAATCGAAAACTGGTGGGCGGTAAGGAAATTTTTCCATCAAGAAAGATGCATTAGTGGGAGCTAGGTAGAAAAAGGTTGACTACCCCTGGTCTATGCAGTCACTTAGTATTAAAGCCTTCCACTACATGATGGCATAGACCGTCATGTGGTCCTTAAATAGTTAATGAATTCCCTGTAAGGTTGTCAGGTCTTGATCAAGTCCCCTCTAAAGAAAAATATAACATGTAGTGACTGAAAATAATTTTAGAGTGAAATAATTGAATTTGAAGTTCTAAAGCAGGCACAAATTATTTGTGCACGCAGTATTACTGGCAGATTGCAAGATTCTGTGTAAAAGTCTGTAAAACATGAACACTTTATCCAAAAACAACAAGGAGGCTATTTCCCTTATGGCAAAACTGAAACACCTGCTCCCGCAACAAGCTCACTTTCGCCTACTCAGCACCCAAGCTCTAATTACATAGCTCATATTAACTGCGCATTGTTTTTTCAGCTGCTGCTGAGAGAAAGCACAAAAACAAAAAGGATATTCATACACACAGTGCGCCCCACACAGCCCTGACTTCCCAAGACACTAAGCTGGAGGGCCCAAGAATCTCTGTAACAGCTAATGGAGATGTAAAGCAGTGTTACTGTGAGTACTGCACATTACATGACTTTTAGAACACTTCGAGTCAAGGTCAGACAGAGATGACAATTAGCCCTGAATCCCTTGTTAGTTACTTATTCCTGCCAAGCAATAGACATCACTTGGGAACTTATCCGATTTTCCCTAAAGGCTCTAGGTTTAGCAGAGAATCCAGCGATCCTGGGTAATTCATTCGGTGTCATATTTCTCTCGCATATAAGAGAAAACCAATTAAAATATTATTCTTAGAGGAACACTATAGGGTCAGGAACACAAACATGTATTCCTAACCGTATAGTGTTAAAACCCCCATCTAGCCCCCCTGGGTCCCTCATGCCTCCATAAATATAGCAAAATCTTACTTGTATACAATCCAGAAGCTGTAGCTCTGCATGCTGTTTACCTCAGAAAAACAAACTGTCTGCTGACATCATCAGAAGTGGTGGCCTGATCCAATCACAATGCTTCTCCATAGGACTGGCTGAGACTGACAAAGAGGCAGATCAGGGGCAGAGCCAGCACAATTCAAACACAGCCCTGGCCAATCATCATCTCCTCATAGAGATGAATGGAATCAATGAATCTCTATGAGGAAAGTTCAGTGTCTGCATGCAGAGGGTGGAGACACTGAATGTTCGGATGCATTTTAGGCAGCCATGACCCAGGAAGGATCTCTAACAGCCATCTGAGGAGTGGCCAGTGAAGTTATCACTAGGCTGTAATGTAAACACTGAATTTTCTCTGAAAACACAGTGTTTACAGCAAAAAGCCTGAAGGTAATGATTGTACACACCAGAACAAATCCAATAAGCTGTAGTTGTTCTGGTGACTATAAATACAATTAAAGGGACACGATAAAGCACCAACATATTCCAAAGCGCTGTACAATTGGGGAAAAAGACAGTACAATACACACAGACCAATACAAAAGGTACAGAAGGGCCTGCCATTGAGCTAAGATTTAGGCACTAATGCTCTTTTATACAGTACTTAGCTAGATAGCCCATGAGCTTATAAAACAATTAAAATGTGGTGTGCAAGAGTATTTCAGAACATTAAGGATTAACATTTGTATTCTTTACATTGCCCTACAATAGTGCAGTACTAACTGGCAAAACATGTGTCAGATAACCAAAAAAAATAAAATAAAAAAAGACATGTACCCATTTTCTGGTTTACAATGCTTGGGGTATTTGGAATCAGGGTGGCAAGTTCTATCAAGCCCAAATATGGAGAAGACCTCTGCTCATATGATTGCAGACGTATATTTGCCACAAATGCTTTAATCATATCTGTCTATGCACGCTGTAAAAGTGAGATATAAGCTTTGTTTTATTCCTGCAAAGTCTGGTCCCATTCTGTAGTTATATATATCAACACACACGCAGAACACATGGGATATAAAAACCGCAATCACAATATAAGGGTTGTAGAAATTGGATTATTAAACACAAGCTCTCTTTAGAAACACATTTGCTCAAACACTGCTTCAGTGTTTAAGAAATCCAATATGCAAATTAACTAAAATGTCTTTATGGTTAGCCAAATGTTAGGCTCCAGTCGAACATAGTAAATTTAATCCCACCACCCACCACTCAACTTCATCAAACTGGGGCTTAACTAACCAAATGGACCACCTTTCAACCTCGTAATCTTTACAAAAACATGATGTCAGAAATACATTCTCTTGGATCAACAGCATAATATAAATAGTGAAAGGCTGAACTTAATGCACTAGAGTCTCTTTATTGTTTTAGCCTTTATTGCTACAAGTTTGATACTTGGTAAAACCCTGAACCATATATTGACGGAACACTAGCAAGATGTCCTTATCATTAATACTTCTATAGTTATTAAACTAAATATCTCTTTATATGAACCCTCTGCCACTGCTATACTTATGGGGAGGCTTGACTCAGAGTGGCATTATCTGTTACTTGGCTCTGTATAAATAGTTTGTTTCAGCAGTTTGTGTAAACAGAACCAGACAGACAAAAGAAAACCAGGAGAACAATTACCGACTGTAATATCAAAGAGAGGCTTTCTTTTTATCGCACTACACATATATTGGATCTCTCCTCCATGCACACACACACAGTGCCCCTTTACCGGATACTCATGCTATTTAGGTAAATGGTCACGGAGCAAATTGTGAGGCTGCAATTCAATACACCTTCGCCAAGCTTGCAGATAGGGTCAAACAGTTAATAGCTTGACCAAATGCTAGATTCGTTTTTAATTGGTGACGTCAGGCATGACGGTTTTACCATCCCAGATATAACAAGTCTCCCTTCATTTTCACATACCTACAGTAAAGTCTACTTAGAATGGAGCCACAAAAACATCCAGGGATAAACACATTTTATTTTATAGTCTGTGTGCAAATGCAGATTTGTTCACCATGATAGAAAGTTAACATATACGAAAATAACAGGAATAACAAAATAACTTTACAACAATGGTGTAATGAAGGGAATACATTGTTAATCCTTACGTCACCAAAAGACTATGCCAAGTTCTACTACAGTCATCAAAGAAGATAAGGTTACAAAGGACATGTGATTACCAAATGTGGAAAATTGAAGAGCGCAAAGACACTCCCTGGTATTTATGATTTCTTCTTGTAGGTGGTGACAAGAAAAAAATAAATAAATCGCATACATTCATCCTGCATTGTGTGAAACGTGCAGGTTGCTGGTGGTGTAA
This sequence comes from Pelobates cultripes, assembly GCA_933207985.1. Classification (NCBI taxonomy): domain Eukaryota; kingdom Metazoa; phylum Chordata; class Amphibia; order Anura; family Pelobatidae; genus Pelobates; species Pelobates cultripes. The sequence continues at coordinate 71,985,401 of OW240912.1, forward strand.
AAACAGTGTCACGGAGCTTCACTGGAATGCTGTAAAGTTCCTTAGTATTACTGCTAACCTGGTACAGACTGCTGATCAAGTCTACACATCACATCACAAATAACTCATTAGCTGATGCTTGAATAGCGTAATGACCATAGTTTACACCAATGGCCGGCACGGTCACCTAAACCCAAACTGCACTTCTTCACGAGGTTGGATGGAAAGTCAACCATATGAATGTGGTCATGAATATTTGGCTGAAAAAAAAAAAAAAACCTACAATAATCTGCACAAAACTATTGTGAAAGTACAGACAAAAACTGATAAGAATGAAGAAATCCAGCTGCTTGCTAAATTCATGCTGCAATAAATGGAGGCGGATTTAATGAAGGGGTCTTGAAACAGTGTTTAACCAGGAATGAACAGCTACCGAGCGCAGGTATATTAATTTCCACATTAAGCAAATGATTTTTCAGAATTCCATGAGAAAATCTGTATTTAAAGCATACGTCAAAAAATTCCAAAAGTACACACAATGGATATCAAAATTCTAATCTTTTTCTGAAAAGAATACAGCATGTATGTAATACAAGTTTGAAACATTTCATAAAAGCATGCACTCCCTTTCAAGACTACTTTCAAACCCTAAAAAAGGCAATTTCTTACAAGCAGACTCCAAGTGCATTATGAAGCCATGTTTATCAGCTATACCCACACCCACTGGGAGGTTACCACATATATCCACTACTACTCTTGTACACTTCATTGTGCATATGTATTGATGTACCACATAGGATGGTTTCTTAAAATTCCACATTGCACATTTGGTATATATACAGTACATATAAAACAAACACACACACACACACAACTTTACCTAAATGCTATATTATTACTACACTAAATATAACATAGCTAAAAATATTCAAACATGTTAATACAATATTGTGCAGTAAGAATATAAAGTAAAAGATATCTTCTGAAAATGATGAGGCTTGGAACAGACAGCCCCTTAAAAGTAAAGAAAAATGATCTGATAGGAATGGCATGCTTGACTGGTGGTTCTGGACCAATTCAGACAAGTAAAGAACTTTCTTAATGCTTATTAAATCCATAGCACAGAAAAGTTAGAAGAAGAAGAAAAAAAAGTCTAAACTATGACACATGTTAAAGAATAGGTATTAAAGTGCATTCAAAAATCTATTGTAACTGTCTGGAAGTGCAGAATGGACAAGGCAAACGCTTTCTAAAACAGAACTAAAAAAAAAGACATAGACCGACACTGAACATGGAACGCTACAATGACTTAAGATGAATAAATAGAATCCAAGAACAAAGATATTTACCAGTATTTGCAAGAATACAGCCATGATGACAACAAGCAGTCAGTGTGGCTTGCAAGGACTAACCCACGGTTCAAAACTATGCAGAAAACCAAAACCAGATAAAGTATGCAAAGAGTACCATTGCAAAAAAACAAAAAAAAAACACATCCAGAAAGGTGAGTGAAACTTCTTAAAATACGACCACTCTATAGAACTAAATAGTTGGATTTGATGTTCCCTACATTTGCATACCTGGCAATGCTGGATTCCAGGTAAAACACAGAAGAAATAAAAAGATGTGTGTTATATACAAATCCAGAAGCTACTAATTTTGTCCAAAGTCCTGCAATAGGCAAGCTGCAACTCGAGCAGTGGGAAGGGATGGAAGGCTAGAAGCAGGCAGCTTCCTAAAACCAGGGTGGAGAATTTCCCCTGCCAGCTCTGCGGTCCAGTGTCTCGTCGGCACTTGGGGTAAAGCAGGGAGACGAAGCATTAAAAGCTCTGTCTGCTCTCTTAAGATGAAAACCTCTGTTAAAGTCTGCTTACACTGCTGAGAAATTGGCAGCCACATGGAATGTGGGTTGGGCCAGGAACTTCATAAAAAAAATATGTACATCAGTCACTTTGTTCAGTTTTTATTTTTGTTATGCTTACTCACATGTGGATTCCACTGTGCTACAAAATGTATCCCCTGGCACACAGGAAGCACAAGGAGAGATACACTGGGTTAACCCTGTTTAACTTTAGAGCAATGGAACTATCCTATTATCAGACAGTTCTTCCCACATGCTCTTGGCATATCCGACATCTGACGTTTCTGTCTGGAACAAGTAGGGTGGGCTGTGCTCGAGCAAAAGAAAAAAATGTTTGTTGACTGGTTTGTTTATATAGCTCCAAGAAACAAAGATCAGGGTGGAATCTGGTGGAAAAGTCATAAATTTGAAAATAACCTAAGACAATGTAGATAATTAGAGAGCAAAGTGTAAGGAAGATCAGGGGTGTGCTGCAGTTTGCATAAGGCGTTTATATATAACAAATAATAGAACATTTATTTTACGCACTGATTAAGGAGTTTAGTTGTTTTTTTTGGGGGGGGGTTCGGTAGAGGCATCCGGAAAACTTTCAGTTTTTAATAATACACAGAAACATGTCCACCCAGAAGATTGATCAGTAGCTTTAAAAATTGGTATATATTGGTAATATTTAAGTCAAGCTAGATACATTATTCAGCTATGGTTATAACCCAATAAGTTATTCTTAAAGGATTACTCCAACTAAAAAACAGTTTTAGTTGTATTAACCCCTTCTGTGCTGGTTGCCATGCAGCCATTGGCTGTCAGGCACCAGCATGCTGTGCGCACTGTAGTCAATAGTGCAGAGAATTTTGACATTAGCCACACAGGAACTTTGTTCTGGGCTGACTAATGACGCTGCCAGAGGTGGAGTTACACCTCCAGCAAAGAAGTGGTTAATCTCTGTATGTGCGGCCTTTCAAAGCGAAATGCTACACATGCAGACTCCAGGCACCATGAACACTTCAAATCACTGAAGTGGTTATGGTGCTCAGAGTAGATGACTTTTATTGACACACTTGATAAACTTATTGACCCCACCAACCTCACTATACAGCACAGTCCTCCATATCCTTATTTTCCCTCCCCTACTCTAATTTCTCCCAGTTCCAACTCTCTCTTTCCCCATTTTTCTGCACTAGAAAATCTCAAAGGCTTGCTTTTTTTTGTCACTGCAAATCCTTGTATATTATTATTATTATTTATATAGCGCCAGCAAATTCCGTAGCGCTGTCCAATGGGTACATTGGATGTGATAACTCCATATTAACATTGTGTATCTCTTCTTGATGCCATGCATCAATAATTTAATAAAAATCCCATAACTTTGAATGGATAATAAAAAAATAAAAAAAATTACATTTAAAAATCTCCTTAATTCAGCTCACTTACATGTGGTACCTCAAGCACAACTTATCATGGGACCCACGCTCTTCCAGTTTTATATAAATAAAGAGCAAAATCAGAGGTGCCAAGTGCAGCCCCTTGGATTGTTTGGTACCAGCAGGCTCTAGAAGCATATGGCTAGTCCAACACATCAGGGATAGTTTGCAGTTTGACACCCCTGAGCTAATGTTTTCTGCAAAACTAGGTATATGGGGGACATTCAGGATTCTATACTTATATACCCATAAACGGACAGTCCGTTTTCAAGCAAGGGAAAGTAGTTAATTAAGAGTTTCATAGGTGATACCAAACCTAGATTTGTTGCTTGTGTTGTAATAAGCCAGGACATATTTGGTTATACTGCACTGACTGCTGCAAAGTCCATTGTAAAACTTTCCAGAAAGCCAAAGACTAAACACATAAATTGCATAAAATAAATAAAAACTAACAATACACAATCTTTTTACCAAACTCATATCCTTGACATCTGTTAGAATATATATCAAAACATAATGTAGGAATTTACCTGCATTATATTCCTTCTGTCCTGTCTAAATGGATTAAATACAGAGTGCAAACGGCAAATCTAGAGTTTATTTGAAGAACAACGCCAGACTCTTTACAAAACCAATAGGAAACAACAGGTTACAGACTTCACACAGAGATAGTAAGGACAAAAGATAAATAAGTATTCTGGATAATAGTAACCTGTTACTGCAAAAGGTGGGAGAGGCAGCATTCCATTGTACAATGAAACTATAAAATAAGCATTTTCCGTTTAATGCAACACCTATCCCAGCTTGGACACCACCGATACTGCGGTAACATCTCATGACTGCAAACGACTGGTCTGGACTTGACTGTAAGGTGGAAGTCACAGATTCTTATTGTTGTCTGGGCTGTTTTTTCTGCACAGATCTTTGTGCGCAGAACCATATAGGGGCCCTTTCAACTATACGAAGAATAGTCACTGACTCCACCATGCAATTAGCTCACTTCAATGAGCTGTTTTATACCAGTTTTGAAAACGTTCAAAATAAAAAGAAATCGATTTTCTTCTACACCATGTTTTTTAGAAAAGCCTTGAAAATGACAATGCGATCAACAGAGAGCTTGTTCAGTTTTCTTTTCAAAATCTGTATCCAATTCTCATTTTAACCCAATGAGAAAAAAAAATGTCTAATGTAAAGAATAAGATCTGAGGCAGATCTATAAAGATACATAGAAAGCCCTGGTTAAAGAACAGTTCTATAGCAAAAATATAAAAGGGAAGTTATTCAGCAGAAAAATGTGGTATGTTTCCATGGTGATTATACAAAAATCCCATATGAATAAATAGACTAGAAGAAAGGATAAACGCAGAGCTAAACTACATGATTAATTTGAAAGTAAGCAAAATAACAAAACACACAAAATCCAACAAAAATATTTTACTCACACAATTAAAGGAGAACTATAGTTTGTTCTCCTGGCACTATAGGGTGATTAGGTCCCCCCCCACCCGCTGGGCTGAAGGGGTTAAGACCCCTTTAGCCACTTACCTTTCTCCAGCGCCGGGCTCCCTCTGTGCTGGGGAACTCTCCACCCCCTGCCGACGTCAGCGCCGAATGCGCAATGCTTTTTCTATGGACGTCCAGCGTGATTTTCACAGTGAGAATCGCGGAAGCGCCTCTAGTGGCTGTCAGTGAGGATGGATTAACCCTGCAATGTAAACAGTATGTTTACAGCTGCAGGGTTAAAACTAGAGGGACCTGGCACGTACACCACTTCATTGAGCTGAAGTGGTCTGGGTGCATATAGTGGTCCTTTAATAGTGCAATTTTTTTTTTCTTTGAGTGTCTATGTAACTTTCTTTGAATGCAATACAAGTTCTTGAACAGAGTGAGTGGAACCAACAAAGTCCACATATGTCAATCAAACAACAGAACCCTGTAATGTACAGAAGCACTTCAGTATATTTTAGCAAACATTCCAAACCTTAAAAAAGAAGGGTTTTCAATTATTTTTACCTGCATCATTCTCTCTCCGATCAACCTCATCATAGACATCCATAGCCAGCTCTTCAAAAAGTCTGTTACTGAGCTGTGAGCAGAAAGAGCAGTTAATCATGAGAAAAATAGGGGGTGTAGGTAACATGCCACTCAAAGACATAGGACAGACTGCGTAGATAAAAAGATAATAACACATGCAAAGCGAGAGCATCAGTGCATAGGAAATATGACAGCCAGATAATTAGAATGGACACACTGTGAGCAGACTGAATCAGGCAAGTAGTTCTGGAAGGATATACAAATGCCACTCATAATAACAACGTAGCCGAGAAATAAAATGAAAATATAGAAAAATAAACAATCCTAAAACCAAGAACAGAAAGTGGAAAAATTCCATCCATAAAATAAAGCATTTAAATAAAGCACTATGAATGATGGATCTGATCCTTCAAGCAGGAAAACACTCACTTTTTTTGCAGACAAAGAACACTTACCGCCTGGAGCTTCTTCTTTGCAGCTTTAGCAAGCTCCGACAGGTCCAAACTGAGGGGGAAAAAATACGATGATATAAGAACGCAATAGGAAATCTAAATTTTGCCCACAATCTCAATATACTTCATAAAAAGGGTCGGTATGGATCCTTCCCTGGGGCAAGTCTAACACGATAACAGCTTAGTGTGACACTGGGCACACACTCACACATATATGTAGTAACACAAACTTCTGCAATAATAAAGTTTTGATTTATATGTTGGACAATATAATACGCTTGACAATTGTAACAAAATTGTGGAGCTTAAGGCAATTGCTACTTCCTTTGTCAAACTAACAAAGGGCGAAGCTTGCCTTACGCTCCCCCCTTTGTCAAGATTGCCAAGTGTAGGAAAGACACATAAGACAAAGTAGGCCATTCTTTAATGTTTTAAAAAGAACCATATCAATAATGAAGAAAAGAAGAGCAGATTCTGAAGAGGAAGAGAATAGGAGAAAGGTAAAGTGGCTGACAGAGTCACGTTAAGGAAAAAATTGGAGACAATACAATGTCCAGCAGACATAACACAACAGAGAGAAAATTTGCAAGAATGACGGTGGCAGATGGACAAAGCCTACGGTGCGTATATTTCTGCATGTAACACTCTATACACGTTACGGTTTCTTTATGTGAGTTTGTTTCTGTGTGTGGTATAACTCCGGACATGATTTATGATGCCTATTAATAAAATTATGTATTTGTGTGGAAGTTATCTAATATACAGCTCATGATTATATATAATGTTGTGCACAGGAAGGTCACTGTTGGAATAATGTATGAGGTTTGTGGGTAAACATAAAATTAAGAAATTTGGAATTTAGATAGCATTTAATGCCTTTCAGACAAATGATGTGCCAAGACTGTGATGGTAAAATTTGATTTCTGTATTATCTTGGTGTGAAGGGTTTAAAACAGTTTGGATATTTCAGCTTGCATTTTGCAATCTGTTTTATAATTCCCTGTTTAATGAATAGAATCATATAAGATAGTCAGTGGAACTCCAATCTTGGACTGCAGCTATAGTGGATATATCACATGCATTCTTGGCTGTACAGAACACACAAGGGATTCCGGGAGGATCCGATTATGAGAAAGTCATCTCGAACATCAGACATGCCTAAGATTGAAAGAGTGTGTAGAGATACACCTGGTTGCCTGGAGACCTGAAAATATAGCTTAGTGTTCCCTGCTCGCTCTATAATTGCTCACTGTAGGGGGTTTCTGGATTTAAACAGCATTAAACCGTCACTGTAAAGCACTAATGAACCATAAAGAAACAAGTGAAATATTTTTTTCCACGGACATTTCGCCACAGTTCAGTCCAAGGCCATTACAGGATTTAATGTGTCCAAACCCAGATTGCAATGGCCTGAGGATCTGTCTGACAGCAAGAGCTTTAAAATAACTGTAATGCTTTAACAGATCTGGTAAGATGTGTAGTTAAAAGATTAAAAATCTAAATCATATCCTTTGGTTCTCGCTCTATTTGACTCTGCGGTGCTCACTAGACTGTGGCAGCATGCCATAGTCACACTGGTTTATACTTTGGAACATAGAGTAGGGGACACTTCAGGCATCTTAACTGCAATTATGTATCATTTTCATTTCTCTTTCCACAAGTTGGTTTTTCTCTTTTGCAAAAATAAATAATGAATATAAAGAAAGAAAATGTTCCTAAATTGTTCCCTTTTAATCTCTAAGGAAGGGCTGCGACCTGAGCAGGTAAAAACAATACAGCACCACCTTTAAATTTATTTGCTGCATGCTCTTTATTACAATGTGGGGAAAGGCTTGAGCATATGCAATGCACCCAAAAGCAACATCTCACTCACTTTATGAGAAACACCTTTAAAAACAACAGCACACACAATAAAGTAATCTCAATGCTGTACTCTGTTCCTTGTTATTTTACTTTTTATATATATCTTTTTTTTTAGAGCATTGCAAAATGTGCAGCTTACATCTGCATTTGGGTATGTATCAAGAATAAAATGTTTAAAACTGTCCCGGCCTACAGTAAACACAAAATTCACAACTGACTGCAGTTTATGGGACAGCCTTTAATACGGGCAGTGTGGGGACAATGCACTAAACACCAAGATGTTGTGAAAGGAACACTATAGTGTTGGGAATACAAACGTCTATTCCGGACACTACAGTTCTAAAATACCCGTTTAGGTAGCCGGCCCCCTTGATTTTACTCACCTTTTTCCAGTGCCAAGTGGGTCTCCTTGTGACTATCACCACCCCCTTGACTGAGATTATCAAACTTGATGATCCCAGCCAATCCAATGCTTTCCCATAGGAAAGCATTGTGAGACTACTGCGCATGAAAGGCAAAATACTGTGCCAATCAGCATCTCCTCATAGAGATGCATTGAATCAATGCATCTCTATTAGGAGCGTTCAGCGTTTCCATGCAGATTGTTGAGACGCTGAACGTCAGTGCTGCACAAATGGCAGAGAATTGATCAGTGTGACTGCAGTGCCATAATCTATACAACAAAACTGCTTATTATAATTGCCTCATAGTGGTGACCAACAGAGAAGCCCCTCAACTCAAGTTCTCTTTTCCTGGAAAATCCAGCTTGCTATTGAATACGTAGAATAATGTTAATTGATATCTGCTATCTCCGATGTATACGATATGCTTTCATTTCAATGGGGCCTATGAAACCCTCACCCCTTTGCATGTCATTTTATGTGCTAGTTTTTTGCACTAACCTTTGCAGTGGTTTCCTTTTTGTACAATGGAATTTGTAAAACTCAATGAACACAGTATGTTAAAAAAAACCAAGAAAAAAAAAACTGCTTCATTAAGCTAAATTGTTTTGGTGCCTATAGTATCCTTTTTACTTAACCACTTCAAATTTGATGGCATTTTAGGACAGTTTATAGGCTCTAGAGTGCAATACCTTCTTACATATACATCAAATAATAGGGACATATTGTATACACTCTGATCACCCAATTAAACCTTTATCGTTTTGGAAGCACACAATGTTAATACATACATCATTTACCTCCCCTGTAACCTCAAGGAAAAACGAACGCACATGAAAAAGGTTCATGTGGGTGTATGTCAATTTAGAGAATAAAGTTCCAGAATAAAAGATATATAGTATATAATAAAGGTCCAGAAATAACTAAATATAGAAATATAATAATGTGCAAATTACAGAAGCCTAATATTCTACAGATAGTGTGTTTGTTTCAGAACTATACTGTACAAATCTTCTTTCTATGGTATGCATGTTAGCAGAAAGTACTCCGCTTTTTTTTTTTTACCTGCGGCTTTCTTAGTTACCCGAATTGAACTGTAAATCATTCTGAATGAAACAATATAAAATGTCTACAGTCATCTCTAAATGTGGTTTTCTGTAATAATCATTCCATAAGCTAAAAAGACTGCAGACCCCTTGTGTTCTTCCAATAATAAGATTTCTCTTGAAAATTAGCAGTCACCTGCCAGGAATAATAGAGCTGTCTGTTTTCACATTACAAGCACTCAGTATGAAAGAATGATATTAAATAAAAGCAATGATCTGACCCACGTCCCCCTGCTGTGACACAGTACCTCTGAGGCACACCTCTTGGTCGGGTTCTAAATCCAGTGCAGCACGAGAAATGATGGAAGAAAGACAGAGGTTAAACAGAGTTATTGTTATTCATAGAGGCAGAGAAAAAAGGCTTGAACAGAAGAATATAAAGCGTGCAGGCTGTATAATGTTAGGAAATAAGAATTGACATTTAAATAGGAATTAAATCTCCTGCCAGTCATTCAACACGGCAAGGCTTTTAGTGCACTCTGAAGCAGTCTTAATAAAACTGTAAGACAGTGGCTACTTTCTACTACGTTGTCACGTTGTGATTTTAAATGAGTTTATGCAATGGTAGCGACATTAGAATCTCACCTATTACCAGTACAACAAGCCAGAAAGTAGTGATAGTGCAAAAACAGCAGTTTTTCGGCTAACCCTTGATTCTGTGTTTATCATAGTTTACATTTTGGCAAATGTATAAGTTATTGATTATCCCCAGATTTGATAACTGGATCACATCCTCAGCACAGAAAATTATTTCCATAGATGTAATGGCAAGCCTAATTAAAATCCATCATATGGACTACATTCACATGACACTCAGCCAAGCTGCTAGCATAACATCATAGGAAACACAGTTGGTCAATAAAAGAAATGCAAGATGTTAACAATCATTGATGAGCTGCAAATTTTGTGATATGAGCGGGTGGAAAGGTAGGACAGGATACATCAGAATTGTACCTACAGGTTTATTAGATTGCAGTACTAATGAGATTAATCTAACATTTTTACAGATATGACTTTTGACACACTCTGTAGAATAAACATAAGACATAGAACAGGGATATATTAGTGGGGCTTATTTACTTAACAGTCAAGACTAGCACATTTAGAGTCCAATTGCAATATTTAGGCTAAATTAGCGGATTTAAAAAAAATTCTAGAACCCAGACATGGTCACAATTTGGTTATTTTAGCATAAAAGTCACAATTCCGTTTCCATTTCACTGTTTTGTGAATAAACCCCATATGTCCGAACAATTGAAAAAGTAAACCGTTAAAATTCTGCATTAAAATGCGACTGACTCACAGTACATAGGAAAAAAATGTTCCACATAAAATCATAAGATATATTATGGTATGTTTTTTTCTATGAATGCCAAGATATTGCTCTGTTCTGAACCATCATTGTAATGTACCTAAAAATATAACTCTGAATTATAAACACACAAAGTAGCAGTTTTGATGTGGCGGCGTAATGAATCCTGTCATAAAATGCACTTTAGGACACGTCACAAATATATAAATACAGTGTTTAGCTACCACTGACCACCCACTGTAATGGCCTGTTAGCTTAGAATTTCCCATCCATGTACAGCTAGAACTGTGTGGTTAGAACAAGATCTATTTATTTTGGCTTCTCACACTGTGCGTCACCCCTCAATCTTCTAGTCTCACTCTTTTGTGTCTTTGCCTTTGATTTCCTCCTCTGATTCATCTACAAGGCATGCCTTCCTTTCTCTATTAGCATTATTCATTAAAGTGGGAATTGTTGGAAAGATTAGACCAAATTTAAAATTTCAGACACACAGAGCAAGGTAAAGACGAGAAGAGGAGTGCTGGATGGACCGGAGGTGGTTGTTACATGAAGAGTAACACCATGTAACTTTGAAGATGTCGGGACCGGCATCTATATCTTGCTACTTTACACTGAATACATCACGTATCTTTGTGATTATATTTATTCAATGTAAATAGGGGTGATTTATGTCAAGCTGATTTTTAAATTACAGGTTCACTTTAATCCTTCATGACAAGATGTGTCATCACAATATATTACGATTTCTCGAAGCTCTCATCAGGAAAATATATTCCAAAGAAAAAAAACAGAAAGATTTGCTTAAATGACCACATGTTGCATTTGAATACATTGAATGATAAATTTCCCCCCTACTCCTCCCCCATTTGGTGTCCAAATACAGACACTATAAAATGCAGACACATGCAGTGTGTATGACAGCATTTAAGGGTTTGTTACCAACACTGAGTTGTGCTGACTTTGCAACGGTTTATTTTGACAAAATTCAGTCTGAAATAGCAAGTTACTTGCTGCTTTAGTAAATAGATAATTATATTATTACGTATACATTTAAATAATGACTGTCACTGCCAACACTGTCAAATTGCAGTTTTTCTGTGTGTTTGCTTGATTTAATTAATACAACTTAAGTTGCAAAAAACTCACACTTAAAAAAATAAAGAAAAAAAAGCAGAGAAGAGCAAACTGCAGACATCATGGAGAGAGGTATGGATTGATGGTCTAATCATTAAAGGGACACTCCAGACCCCTAACGCAGACCATCATGCTGAATTGCTTTGGGGGTTAAATTAAATTCTTCTCTTTTCTATTTTAGTTTCAATTTCAAAAGAAAAATTGGCACTTTTAAAAGGCTCCTAATTTGTACCTTCTGAACACAGCCAGGGAAGCCCCCTGCCTCACATTAAGTGCTTGCTTTATTTTTATTTTTTTAAGTATATATATATATTTAAAGCAATGTAGTTCTTGGCTGCTTCCAATAGATGGAGCTCCAACATTTCTATGCATCATCAGAACTTTGGATAGAGTAGTGTTAACATTTACTGCAAGGTGCCTCTTTATACTGTATCAAGCATTTAGAAAATATTAAAGTGAAACAAGACTTATTCTTTTATATATTATATTATACCCCTCATTTGGATCAACCAGTCACTGAGTAGTGTTACGGCTCTGAACAGTTCAGGATTTTTCTTATGATCCTACCTTTTAATTACCATCAGACTATCTTATTTTAAAGATACAGCATACTCTTCTAATAAAAAAAAAAGTTTTATCTGTCACGTTATGCTATTTTTTTTATTTTTAGTTTATTAGGGGGAGGGGGTTCTTCACACTATAAAATACACTGTAGTGACATTTCATGCATTCATAAAGCAATCAAGCAACTCTAAATGTCGATTTTAAATGCTCACAGATGAAAAAAACATGTTAAACATTTGCAGTTTCCTCTGTTCCTTCACAGTTCCTTGGTTCTCTCAATGTCATGAGGAGAGAGAGAGAGAGAGAGCAAGCCGCAGTGCTTGGAAGAGAGTAGGCCTTTAATGGTTCTATGGAGAATATGTGGGTGGACTCATTGCAGAAATTCACACATGGAATGATTCATACAAGACTGAGGGGGCTGCAGGATTTAAATCCCCTCGTATAGCTGCAGAACTAACATTAAAACCTAAAAGCGTCAAAAGTGGGTTTTCAACTGTAACAACATGACAAAAAACAAACAAAAACATTTTATTATTTAAAATGGTTCACAGATTTTATAGCAACAGTTTTATTAGCAGCAGTAATCACAGAACAACAGGAGAGCAAATCAGCTAGCCTAGCAACGACCTTACAAGAGAGCAATCCAGCTAGCCTAGCAATAACCTAACAAGAGTAAATCAGCTAGCCTAGCAATAACCTAACAAGAGAGCAAATCAGCTAGCCTAGCAATAACATAACAAGAGAGCAAATCAGCTAGCCTAGCAATAACCTAACAAGAGAGCAAATCAGCTAGCCTAGCAATAACCTAACAAGAGAGCAAATCAGCTAGCCTAGCAATAACCTAACAAGAGAGCAAATCAGCTAGCCTAGCAATAACCTAACAAGAGAGCAAATCAGCTAGCCTAGCAATAACCTAACAAGAGAGCAAATCAGCTAGCCTAGCAATAACCTAACAAGAGAGCAAATCAGCTAGCCTAGCAATAACATAACAAGAGAGCAAATCAGCTAGCCTAGCAATAACCTAACAAGAGAGCAAATCAGCTAGCCCAGCAATAACCTAACAAGAGAGCAATCCAGGTAGCCTAGCAATAACCTAACAAGAGGGCAAATCAGCTAGCCCAGCAATAACCTAACAAGAGAGCAAATCAGCTAGCCTAGCAATAACCTAACAAGAGGGCAAATCAACTAGCCTAGCAATAACATAACAAGAGAGCAAATCAGCTAGCCTAGCAATAACCTAACAAGAGAGTAAATCAGCTAGCCTAGCAATAACCTAACAAGAGAGCAAATCAGCTAGCCTAGCAATAACCTAACAAGAGAGCAAATCAGCTAGCCTAGCAATAACCTAACAAGAGAGCAAATCAGCTAGCCTAGCAATAACATAACAAGAGAGCAAATCAGCTAGCCTAGCAATAACCTAACAAGAGAGCAAATCAGCTAGCCTAGCAATAACATAACAAGAGAGCAAATCAGCTAGCCTAGCAATAACCTAACAAGAGAGCAAATCAGCTAGCCCAGCAATAACCTAACAAGAGAGCAATCCAGGTAGCCTAGCAATAACCTAACAAGAGGGCAAATCAGCTAGCCCAGCAATAACCTAACAAGAGAGCAAATCAGCTAGCCTAGCAATAACCTAACAAGAGGGCAAATCAACTAGCCTAGCAATAACATAACAAGAGGGCAAATCAGCTAGCCTAGCAATAACCTAACAAGAGTAAATCAGCTAGCCTAGCAATAACCTAACAAGAGAGCAAATCAGCTAGCCTAGCAATAACCTAACAAGAGAGCAAATCAGCTAGTTTAGCAATAACCTAACAAGAGAGCAAATCAGCTAGCCTAGCAATAACATAACAAGAGAGCAAATCAGCTGGCCTAGCAATAACCTAGCAAGAGAGCAAATCAGCTAGCCCAGCAATAACCTAACAAGAGAGCAAATCAGCTAGCCTAGCAATAACATAACAAGCGAGCAAATCAGCTAGCCTAGCAATAACCTAACAAGAGGGCAAATCAGCTAGCCTAGCAATAACCTAACAAGCGAGCAAATCAGCTAGCTTAGCAATAACCTAACAAGAGAGCAAATCAGCTAGCCTAGCAATAACATAACAAGCGAGCAAATCAGCTAGCCTAGCAATAACCTAACAAGCGAGCAAATCAGCTAGCCCAGCAATAACATAACAAGAGGGCAAATCAGCTAGCCTAGCAATAACCTAACAAGATAGTAAATCAGCTAGCCTAGCAATAAGCTAACAAGCGAGCAAATCAGCTAGCTTAGCAATAACCTAACAAGAGGGCAAATCAGCTAGCCTAGCAAAAATCTAACAAGAGAGCAAATCAGCTAGCCCAGCAATAACCTAACAAGAGAGCAAATCAGCTAGCCCAGCAATAACCTAACAAGAGGGCAAATCAGCTAGCCTAGCAATAACATAACAAGAGGGCAAATCAGCTAGCCTAGCAATAACCTAACAAGAGAGCAAATCAGCTAGCCTAGCAATAACCTAACAAGAGAGCAAATCAGCTAGCTTAGCAATAACCTAACAAGAGAGCAAATCAGCTAGTTTAGCAATAACCTAACAAGAGAGCAAATCAGCTAGCCTAGCAATAACATAACAAGCGAGCAAATCAGCTAGCCTAGCAATAACCTAACAAGAGAGCAAATCAGCTAGCTTAGCAATAACCTAACAAGATAGTAAATCAGCTAGCCTAGCAATACGCTAACAAGCGAGCAAATCAGCTAGCTTAGCAATAACCTAACAAGAGGGCAAATCAATGCAATGCTAGGCTAGCAATACCCAAACAGAATGGCTGAAGAGCGCCAACGACAGCCGGTGAAAAACTTTCTGGAAAACAAACACTGAGACATTGTTATAGTGTAATTATAGTGTAATTTAGAGACATTGTTATAGTGTAATACTCATTGGTTTTGCACACCTTGCACAATTCTTCAAGTGTTTTTTGTTTTTTTTATTACATTACACCAACAAGAAAGAAAGAAATCTGTTCATATTTTGACCAGATACCCGTTGAATGCAGCAAAATAAAATGCCTGTCATGTCAGAAACAAATTTATTTTGCCCTATCCGTTGGTGTGTGCTTTTTTTATTTCTCTGTAATAAATGTAAGGTTTTTGTTTTATTTAACCTGAGTGGGAGAACATCAGTTGATTTCAGTTCCACAACTGCTTCTTTGCAATTTCCTTGCCTATCTCACTGGCATATTGATCTCACTCTATAAGAGGATCGGTAATCTCAGCGATTTGCTAGACCTGTGACAGCTAATCTTTGTCAATCCAGCTGTTGTGAATTGTATTTCCCATATTACTCAGAAGGCCCTTGGCTGACTGTTTACGAGGGCAACTGACATCCACAAAGCAGACATGACAAGGGACGGTTTCTCTTATATCCATCCACCACTCCGCTCTGTTTTGAATAATCAGTTGTCTTAATCAGCTCAGCTCCATCAGGTCAGTGCTAGTGACAGCTCAGTTACACACAGCCTATCACTACACCTCTAACATTATTTTACTATCGTGTTCCTTCTCCAGCACTTATAATTCAGGTGAGGGAGTATAATTACTGATTCACAGAACATTCACAAACATTTTACACGTTAACATAACTCAACATAAATCCAGCCTTGTGATAAAATCACTGTTTTAATGAACTGAGCTGTGAGAGGCACCTGTGGCTCCATACCAGCATTTAACCTGATTATAACCTGCATATCACCATCATTTCAGGAATCCAGCAGCTTAATTTGCATACATTTCATGTTATCTTGTTTTTGAGAGTAGTTCACATATAATTTATATAACCTCACTACCTCTTACAATTCAGCATTGTATCAGTGAGCTGAAGCTTTGAAATAATCTAGAAGTCAGAATTGATGCCATCGTGATGCAGAAATGTCAGTTTTCATAAGTTAGTAAATCAGCAAAATCACATCTAGCTCATAAAGCACTGGAGATAGTGATAGTTTCTTTATATACCTATAATACTTTTTAGTCTTTGGCTAGGAGTTCACTGCTTATCTAGCTCAGTTTATCACTTGACGTTATGTTTCCAACCACAACTGTGTACAACTTGCCATGTGGGGTTACGAAGAGCCCAATGGAAACAGGATGCAGCCATGTGACCGATTTCCTGGACACAAACGACACCAGAAGTGAGTCCGATATTTAAATACATCACTAACCACTACCTGTATCTAATAATAGTATTCGATTAGGATTCAAATCCCGAGCTTCTCCAATCTACTGCACAATTTTGTCTGTGTAAAGCCTTTATTCAATCTTTAAGAACACTGCATGGTATTAAAAATGCAATACAAGCTTAAGGGAAATATGATATTAGACAGGTCTGCTGCACAGATTACACTACCAAGGGTAGGCAACATTCGGCACTCCAGATGCTTATTGACTACATCTCCCATAGTGCTCTTATTTATTGCTGGCAAAGCATCAAGGAAGTTGTAATCACCAACATTTGCAGTGCCAAAGGTTGCCTAACCGTGCGCGACACCATGGTCTAGCTCTTATACTGGTCCATGTTCATTATAGCAGACAGGTACAAAGATTATCTATAAAGATATCTACTAGAGAAAGGAAAGGAGAAAGAATTTACGCACCTGTCAGCCATTTGAGGAATAATGTAATGCCCATTCTTATGGTCTGTAAATAAAGCAAAGTAAGTCCGTGAACGTATGATTAGCAATTCTTTTTTTATTTATTTTTTCATTTTTTTAGAAAACCATATTACACAGCTCTTAAAGCGACCCAGTTACCTTAAGTTATGATTACATAAATTAGTTTAAAAATATACTGCAGGAATTTGCATCATGATGTGTGACTTTATTTCTCTAATATTATTTCTCTAATATTTTGAAAACCAATATTTCCAGAAGATTAAAAGTCCTAATCATTGTACATCTAGTACGTGAAGATCTGACAGGTAGGTGTCTTGGAAATTCATCGACATTTTAAAATAAATAAATAAATAAATGGAGGAGAGAAAGGCTTCTCAAAGAATTCATGGAAGTAGCCAATAAAAATGTGAAAAGACTGAATGGTGCTAACTAGCTGCCTATATATTACTATGCAGAAAAACTAAAATACTACTTTCACTTATTTGGGGATTACGAATGCCTGGTGTACACAAGTTATCTAAGTCACGCAGCTTGTCAACTTTTTTTATAGAGATTTAACTAGCTATTTTATTATTTAAAAACTTTTTTTCTTTTTAAATTACAGGTTATCATACTGGGTGCATTAATCATAATGTACTCTAGAACTTATATAGGCTAATTTAAAACTATTTAGTGTATATCACTGCACCACCGGATATGTAACAATATTACATTTATACATGCTTGAATAAAAAAAAAAAAACATTAATAAATTCATCTGAGTGAAAAAAAAAAAAAATTCTAATCATGTAGATACAAAATAAAGAAATGCAAACACAAATGAAAGGAGTATAGAATTTAACCTAACATTGCTAGTTCTATGTGAGCTGCACCATTTGTTTTTTTTTTATTTGCAGATAAAAGAAACATTTATACACTCACATGTCGGCCAAATGTTGGTTTGAAACTTCATATATATATTTTGCAGTACAATGATTGGGGTGGGAAAGACAAGATATTTTTTTTTCTGCTTCTGTTTTTCCGTTCTCTTTCCCTTTTTTTTTTTATTTGGTCTGTGAACAAAGTGGCAGGAAAATATTCCAATCACTGTACTGCAAAATATATGCACGAAAAGCCGAACAGACATTTGGCTGATGTTCAGGTTTAAAAAATGTTCTATTATCAGGGGGAAAAAATGGCACGGCTGAGACAAACTTTCTTCCCATCTTGTACAGTATGTGTATTTTTTCTTTGCTATCTTTATATTCTTATTGCTTATTACCCTCTATTGGTGTGACTGTCTCTCCTCAATCATTTTTTGGGGACCCATGGACAGAATAGTTTGACTCCAATCCAAACATTTTCAACAATACGTGGCTCGGTAGGGTCAATGATTTGGATACATATCGGCTTGGAGTTTGCCAGATCCCCTAATCGACTCAAATTTGTGTGAATTGCAGTTCAGCCCAAAACAAATCTATTGGTTACAGCTGTCACATGTATTCCTGACACTATAGTACTGGAATACATCATTAGGTCCCCAGCCCGCCTTACTGTGGAGATGAAAGGTAATTTACTTACCTTTCCTCCACTGCTGCACTGGTTACACCGCAGCTGGCTCCACCTCTATGGCTGAGATAATCAGTCTTGATGATCTCAACCAATCCAATGCTTTACTATAAGAAAGCATTGGGAAGCTATTGTGCATGCACACCAAATCACTAATCAGCAACACCTCATAGAGATACATTAAATCAATGCATCTCTTTGGGGAGCACTCAGCATCTCCATGCAGAGAATGGAGACTCTGAACGCCACTGCTGCACACTGTGCAGTACTGAGATAGAAAGCACCTCCAGTGACCGTCTGAGTGACTGCCACGATAGGTGTTACTGGGCAGTAATGTAAACACAGCCTTTTCTAAGAAAAGGCAGTGTTCATAATGCTATGACTGCTAGGACATGCTATTGATACCAGAACAACTACATTATGCTGAGAGGCATAATAATTAAAACTCAAAGATACATAATCATTAATAAAAGTTTCATCATAACTGTGTGTGAAATTTTTATCATTGCGTACCCCCTATTGCCCTCAATGGGACTTCTGTGTGTGCCAATATTACGGAAACAAGTAACGCAAATAGTGCCTGCGTTGTGCTGAAATCTACAGCCATTATAGAATTTATAACTCATAAAAAAAAAAAAGCAAAACGCTGTAAAAACTGCCACAACATTTTCTCCTAGACTTATCGTCTGTGGATTTCCAAAGACAACACATATGCTCAGTACTTCTGCTCAAGAGAGCAATTTGTTTCCTAGCACTAAAATTTTATCTACAAAAAGCCAGGAAAATATCACATTTAGTATGAGTACAAAGATATCTTCCTGTTAGCAGTGGGGATTTAGTTCCACTGTGGTTTTGTGAAGACAATCTGCAGAAGGGCACATGACATAATCTTCCATTTATAAGTGTCAACAAGCAAATTAAATTCTTGCCCATACTGGATGAAACTGAGATTTCTGGTACAGGCTGGCTTACAATTAGGGAAGAGTTCTTTTGCCATTCCCTTGATGGCTGTAATGCTGGAACTACATAATGCACCTAATCCCACCAAAATTTATAACATAATTACACCGGAGCTTGTATCATCAAGGCATGCTATAAAGGCACTGTGGATAACTCACCTGGCTTGCGCCCACAGAGGTAAAACGCCAACCTGTCCGTCAGTTCGTACTGACACTCCACTAGTCTGTCTGCCAGGTCGTGGTGACCTGCTTGCCTATCGTACAAAAAGTATTTGGTCAAATATCGAAGTAGGTAACAATCATCTACGTCAAAGTTTCATTGTAAGGCATATTGATGAATATGTTACAAACACTGGGATGTTAACATTTTATATTTTTGTCGCAATGCAAATCCTAATGTAGTACATAATTTCCTTCTATTCTTAAAGGACAAGATTTCTGTGTCCTTTACCTTTGGCGGAACATAAATATTAACCTTGGAAAAGAGCTTACGAGTGTATGCCTGCACGGAATGTTCTCTTTATTTATTAATGGCATGCCGACACAGAACCAATATCACTTAATGAATAAAGCACTCCATTCTTGAACAGGATCTCAAGTGATGCGATTGTCAGGACTGCTAACAGATTAATATTAATAGCAGTGAAGGGAAACTTCATGGTCCTATAGTTCCATGGGGAAGGTGGAGGGGTCTGTTGCTCCTCTTGTTTTAAAAAGAATTTGCTATGAATATTTTTTATATTTATTTTTCCTTTTTTACTGAAAATGTTATGTCAAGGACCCTCTCCATACCATTAAGGTTTAAAGGGACACAATATGCAAGGAGTTAACACAATTGTTAATGCATTACATAAATGATTAATTACAAAAAATATGCAAACTTTAAATTGAATGATAAAAGAGAGAAATTAGAAGCTTTACATTTCTTAATACTACTGCACTTGCACAGGATGGAATTTTGCAACCGGATTCAGAAAAGGGTCCAACAACTAAGAGACACTCAATATTTTATTTTTTCATTTTTTGGGTGGGATTTTTTTTTATTGGGCAACTATCCAGGAGGGATTTATGCAATATGTGATTAAGCTCCCAGCAACAGTTACATTCAACAAATTTAATGAATATAAATGCTGAATACACAGATAGCAACGCTACTGTAGCTGCTCGGAGTGTATTTACAGCACGATTCATATTTTCACAAGCTGAACATGCACGCAGCTGTGTCTGTCTGAGCTGTGCTTTAAAAATCACTGCAGTTATATGCCCTGCTGGGAAGGAAGAGACCCGTAACATGTGCAGTGATAAAGGACCAATTTAAATTCCATCAAAACTTTAAGAGTCTTTTGCAGCCAGGCTAATTTTGCGTTAAAAAAACCTAATCCTTTAATGAGAACTACATGCAGGAGTATGAACTGAATGGATTAACAGATTTGACTAAGCTGGGCAACAAGTTGCAGAGAAGACATTTAAATGTGTGTGTATGTATGCTAACGGTAAAGTCATATTTTTGTATTAATAATAATAACAATAATAAATTGGATATCGTAGTTTTGAATTAATGTATTATACTTCATCTTCTCATTTACCCTTGCTGCATGAGGGCACCATCTTTAGCCCTCTTCGGTCTGCTATGACGATGCAAGGTCTGAAATACCAGCAGGAGGCATTTTTGGCCTTGTGCATGATGTAAACACCCACTGTCATGTGATTACCTGTGACAGCTGTGCTTCTTACCAAAGAGGGTTAAACATGACTCCTATGGGACCATGAGTAAGGAGATGCACTAAAAAGATGTATCAACACATCTATGCATTAGACATTAATACACAACACGCTATAATTTATGTTAGACTTCATTTGAAAGAACAATAATGCATGCTGACAATTTTCAAGTATGCATCATTTACTTAAATATCAGAGGATGAAACTTTACTACAAACACATGCATGGTATGCTTTGTGTTAATGTGGTTAAAACTGTGAATTTGGCTGACAAACTAACAGAGGTGGTGTAGGGTATGCTTAAAGGAACACTGTACGCACCCAGACCACTTCAGCTCATTGAAATGGTATGGGTGCAATGTCCCAGTCCCCCTTAGTCCTGCACTATGAATCATTACAGTTCCAGAGAAACTGCAATAATTACATGGCAGTACTAAAGACTGCTTCTAGAGCCAGACAGCCACTAGAGGCACTTCATGCTGGCTAGGCGACATTTGGTCCCTTAACTGATGTTGGACATCCTCACGTTCTGCAAGATGACATCCATGGTCAGTTAAATCCCTATAGGAAAGCATTGAAGCATTGCTTTCCTATAGGAAGGGCCTAATGTGCTTGTGCTACTAGCGAAGGACATGGCTGCTTGAATCGGGTAAGTACAGAAAGGATTGGGGAGGACAGAGGGAGGAACAGAGTAAGGAATACATATTTGTATTCCTTTTACTATATAATCCTTTTAAAAAGAAAAGAGAGAACAGTGGCTTTGATGCCAATGTAATGTTCTCATTAATTTAAAGTTTCTAATTTAAAATAATTATATTTGTCAATGGATCTCGGGGAACATTAAGACTGACATAATTCCAGTGGTATAGTAAGGCTAAAACCATTAAGCAACTGTGTTATTACCAATCTAGCATTCTATAAGCCAGACTTCTTTATAGCAATTGTTTTCAATGCAGTAATTTAGCACGGTCTTGAAAGCAAACTGTAACTGTATTTATCCCACCAGGCACCAAATGTGATGCAACATCACAAAAACGTGGCAATGCTAAACCAGAAGTGACATAGTGCTAGAGTAAACTGGCAAGATGTGGATTCTATGAGACAAATCCTGTTATCCCTTGTGTCTCCCTGTATTATTAAAGGCAAAGACATGGTATGACAGAAGACCCTGGGAGCTGTGGGATGCATCCCTCGCAATTGGAGCTATTACTACCCACAGCCAGGGCAAATCAGCCTGTGGAGCATGTGAGTGTGATTACTAGCCATATACTAATTCACCAATTTATCTATGTAAAAGTCAGATGGTCTGCACAATTACGTGTTTGTATTATCATTTACAAGGTTTATTGTGAAAAGATTGTTTAATTATAATTTCCAAGCGCACCCCTATTTTGGGTATTTTGTTGAATTTGTTTTACTTTGGGATGAGTGCTGCTGGTTTTATATGCACAATTTCATCCACATCGCATTGATTTTGGATATATTGATTCACTTTTATTGTTTATATTTAAGTGCTTGCCACATTTATCCACACTGCTTCAGAAAGCAATGGGATAACAACTGGTTGCTCCTCGCTTGAGTAAGGTATGGTCTTCAAATATGGTTTTATTTAAAATTTATAAGAATATGGTCTTAAAGAGTAAGAATGCATTTCTTTTTACTCCTAAATTCTCTTTATATATTGCCAGTGCAAGTGAATTATGTTATACCACTACTTAGTAATCAACATTATTACTCCATCAGACTGTGTATTGTGACATTTAATAAGGCATACTACTCCTGTTTGGGCATGTTTTTAATATACTTGTGTTAAATTTGGATTTATTTTGCTTAAATCTTTTTTTTTTTTTTTTTTTAAGGGTGTGATTTAGACCAGCAGACGGGCAGCTCTCCATGCAGGGATCAGCTAAACTTGATTTTCACCCAGTGTCAAGATATTTTTTTTTATTTTTTTTTAAATGATGTGGACATTTTTGTAAACATATGCTGTATACTAAACGCCCTTACCTGCCATAGTCAATTGGCGTCCTCCCATTAACATCTGGCGCACCTGGATCAGCTCCGTATACTACCAGCAGCTCAGCCTGGAGAACTTGTCCCGCTTTTGCTGCTACGTGCAGGGGTGTAGTGCCTTTCTCCTATTAATAAAAAAAATCATGGTTGTTACAAACATATGTACTATTTACACAGCCTTGGGCAATACATTGTCACAACACGGCCAGACGGGATTAAAACCTCATACTCAATCTCCAGGCTCACGCTCAAACACAGAATATTTATGTGCCTGGTTATATGTTCTAATTACTTGGGGATTTTTCTTCTAAATAAATTAGTAATGATTTTAAACAGGGCGTCCTGCATTCAGCTAGTTTACCTTTTTAAAGGTAAAATCAGTATATTGAACGTATTAGGGCACCCGGTTGCATTCTTACTTTGTTGTTTTTAGTTTTGGTGGGTAGCGAGAGGTTAAATTGGATGCACTATAAAGGAGAATTTTATTTGAGCTAACTCTCTCCTCCCTCTCAACCCCTCTCCAATGTGGGGTAAAATGCCCAATCCACAAAAGGGGTTGTGGCTTTTTTAAATAGGACTTTCAGCAGGTGTGATTGCGTCATCTGACTTGGGACTAACACCCCGCTAGGGATCCACATCATGGCTCATTTACAATTTAGCCTTTAAATAGTATTGGAAACTATTATTATTAACAACTATGGCTTGTTGCATCTACAAATCACCATAGAGATATTCAACCTTGCATTTAAATTTATTTTCGTAGTCGATCGCGTCTAATAGCAGCCACTACGGATAACAAACGACTCCAAAAAACCACAGAAAAGCACACCTAAGGAAGGGCTCTTCACCCTGTGTGGCATGTAACAAAAGGCAAGTGGCAACCATCTAGTAGCGACAAGGTTAATTTCTATGTTTATATAGGGTGTATGGAGATTTAACTGTTGTTAACCTTTTTTCCACCAGACTGAAGGTTGATGTTAAAGGGACACTATAATCACCAAAACAACTTTAGCTTGATGAAACAGTTTTGGTGTATAAATCATGCCCCTGTAGTCTCACTGCTCAATTCCCTGCCATCTAGGAGTTAAATCACTGTAGTAATGCAGCCCTAGTCACAACTCCCTACATGTGACTTGCACAGCGTTCCTGAACACTTCCTATGTTGCAAATTTTGTTTAATTTAGAATTTCTTATCTCCTTCTCTGTTAATAGCTTGCTAGACCATATAGGAGCCTTCTGTATGGAATTAAAGTTCAATTTACAGAGCAGGAGATAAAAAAAACGTTAGTTTAAGTTATATCTGATTGAAAATTAAACCAGTTTTTTTTTTTTTTCATGCAAGCGGCATCAGTCACAGAAAGTGGAGGTGTGGCTAGGTCTACAAAAATCAAAACAAAAGTGATTTAACTCCTAAATGGCAGTGAACTGAGCATTGAGACTTCAGAAACATGACCTATACACGAAAACGGCTTCATTAAAGGGATATTATAGTGTTAGGCATACATATCTGTATTCCGAACACTATAGTGCCCTCTATTTACAAAGCGTGAGGATGTTCAGCGTCAATTAGGGAACTCAAGAGTCTGCTAGAATCCCGGAAGTGCATCTAGTGGCTGTTTGATTGACAACCACTGGAGGCAGTCTTAGTCCTGCAAAGTAATTATTGCAGTTTCTCTAAAATTGCAACATTTACATTGCAGGACTAAGTGAGACAGGGACACTGCACCCAGACCACTTCAATGAGATGAAGTGGTCTGAGTGACTATTGTGTCCCTTTAAGCTATAGTAGTTTTGGTGACATAGGAATAAAAGCAGCATGTAATTAGCAGCGGTAGGGTTGAATACCAGTTGCTAAATAGAGTGCAGTAGCTTCCATAGAGAATAATGAGAGCCATCTGCTGCTACTTAGTGACTGGCTTTCAGTAGCGGCAGTCAGGGCAGCCATCAGGGGGTGACAACTATGACGGTTGTCACAGGCACGGCGGTCCTGGGGGACACACTCTGCATCCACTACACTGACACACACGCTGCATCCACTACACTGACACACACTCTGCATCCACT
The DNA here is from genome assembly GCA_933207985.1 of Pelobates cultripes. NCBI lineage: Eukaryota > Metazoa > Chordata > Amphibia > Anura > Pelobatidae > Pelobates > Pelobates cultripes. Next base: position 72,010,474 of record OW240912.1, read on the forward strand.
ACACTGACACACACTCTGCATCCACTACACTGACACACACTCTGCATCCACTACACTGACACACACTCTGCATTAACTATACACACAGCATCCACTACACAAACATCCTGTATTCACAGTACACACACTACATCCACCACACATTCAAACACTCTGCATTCACTATACAGAGACACTGCGTCTAATACACACACTACATCCACTACAGACGCTGCATCCGCTAAACACATTGCATCTAGTACACACAAACACTACATCCACTACTCAAACTGCATCCGCTACACAAACACACACTCTGCATTCACTGCACAAACAGTATCTAATACACACAAACACTACATCCATTATACACATTCTAATTCACTTCCACTATACACACTACATTCAGCCTTGCATCATTGTCAGCGGACTAGGTAGGAGTCCTGTGGGCAGAGTCGTGGGTGGGCCAGGCGGGGGGCGCTTTGTCAGGGGCCCCAAAATTTCTGGTGGCGGCCCTGGCGGCAGAAGACAACTCCACGTAACTACTTGTGAAATTTTGCAGTCGGTTAACTCTCTAAAGGTAGTGACAGACACATTAATGAGAACCCACATGTCACTAAAAAGTAGCAACAAGATTGTAAATGAGCCCTAATTGTTTAAAAAAAAAAAAAAACTAAAACAAAGAGCAAGAAAATACAGAAAAAAAGACCACTCAAATCACTTTCCCTTCAGTGGGTCCCAGCACAGGTCCCAAGCTAGTATTAGCTCACTTGTGCCACTACAGAGACATCCCCTCTCCCCCTACAACCGTGCTATAAGTTTTAATAAGCATTTAATAATAAAATTAGCAACCTCTGCTATGTGTCTCCTAACTAACTGCTGCTTTGCACATCCCATTTATTAGTCAGCATTCACAGGAAGTATCTATTAAACGCTTATTCAGTGCATAAGAATGCAGAGCAATCAGGGGAGTGATTACCGGGTGGAAAAAATTGGCCTGAGCACCGAGGGAGAGCAGACGCAAGCAAGTCTCCAGGTTTCCAGTCCGCACGCTGGAGTGAAGTTGCTGCAAAAGAAAAAACACACAAAAAGGACAATTAGATGAAGGAACAATTACACATACTTTTTCCAAGTGTAAAATCATTTGTATGTCGGTACCACCACTGCTGAGAACATCAGCTATCCAAGCACACTGCTTAGCGATTGTACGTTAGATGAGAATTAAAGAAATTCTAAGTCGGTTCTTATATCTCTTGTAAAACTGGTTAGATAACTCTAGGATACATGGTTTAACAGGAGTGAACATGTCAGCTTTTTACATAAATATATCTATTCACTTAAATATTAAATAAACAAACAAAACAAAAAAAGTTTCCAATTATTATCCATCACTTAGGAAACAATAAAAAAAGTAAACTAACGAATGTGACTTCTTTTTTTTCTAAACGATTTCTAACATCTGTTAGAACAATCGCTCAGTGGAGCTTAGGTGCAGTTACAAAGGCAGCCACAGGAACCAGAATGATCATTACGGAATGTCATATGTTACAGAATTTGCTGTCAGAAAAAAAATCACAGATATGTTCTACAAGCTAACACTGGGAATATTTTTTTTTTTTTTAATTCTTTATTTTAATTGTGCATTGATAGACATGTCATTAGCAACAATTCAATTGCATAAAAGAGTTTACAACATAATGAAACATAATGAACAAATTGCACTTTTTCTTTTTTGGTTATCATGAGTAGATACATAGGAGTTATACAGAATATAAATGTAGCAATAAAATAAATTGTATTCGTAGTATTCAAATTCTAGGCTGAGGGTCCATAGTATTTACAGATTAAAAGCAAACAAAGAATAAACATAACCTGTCATTGTAGTCAAGATATACTGGGTTCATCAAACACTAATACGCTTGACTAACTTACCTTGGTTATGAACGTGTTCAGAGTTAGTAGCGCAGTTAGAAGTTGGAGGCTAAGGAGTAGGGTTTGTTAGGGAGATACCTTCAATTGAAGCTGAAGTAGAATCAAGAGAATACAAGGCTACTTGTGAGGAAAGAGTACCCCTAAGCAAGGGGGCAGCCGAGAGTATTGATCAATTTGAAAGTGCAATATCGGCTAGACTGGAACAGATCTAGAGCACGGTGATATGACCCGGGTGAGGGCCTAAAATGTGCTGCTCAAAATAGGTTCCACGTGTAATCATTGAAAGCAGCAACAGCAATTTTACGAAAATAAGGACATAGCTGTGATGGTCTCAGTGGGACAGGAGTGGTTGTCCTCTTCACACGTTGCAGTCATAAAGCAGATGGAGCTTCCATAGCAGCTCCTGGAACGAATAGCGCCACACTTGCAAAGTCCCAGGACTGGTCTGTGGTCTGCTGGGGGCCATGGTAGAGTCCAAGTTTGTTAGACCTAGTGTTGAGAGAAGGGTGGATGCTTCAGCTCCAGAGGAGAGTTTATGGCCCGATCCATTGTGGGAGATGATTAGATATCTAGGTGTTACCCACCTGTAGGCTACACCTGTGGAGAACAGTCGGCTTGTGAGTTGGTTTAGGGATTTGCGCCACTGAAGTGTGGCTCTTGTTAAGTCCTGATAGAAGATTTGTGATTCTTCAAACAGATGGTGAGATTCTTCAAACAGCAGGGGTGTCCTTCCCCATAACGCTGTCATTATATGGGCTTTGTCTTGCAGTAAGGAACAGTGAATGACGATGTTTCCAATAAAGGGGGTAGAGGATTTATTTAAGGTAGGAAGTTATATACCCCTGCAATGACTATTTTTTTGGCTACAGCTGGGCTAAGATGGAGGCCAGGAGTCTTCAGACAGTGTTGCATTTTCTCTGTAGCGATGGTAGAGGGTACGCCGTGGATTTTTACATGGTTGCGACTAGGGATCGACAGATATTGATTTTATTTTTAGAGCCAATACCAATAATCTGTGAACTTTCAGGCTGATAGCCGATAACTTACCGATACCGATATTCTGTAGTTTTACGGTTTATAAAAAATAAACTATTTCTACACAAAATTATGTTCACTGAACATGCTTATGAGTTAGTTTTTTTTTTAGGTGCAATACTTTTTTATTAAGGTAAATGCACAAATTATACAGTCAGATTTTTTTTATGTTTTCAAGAATATATGTCTGCGCAGTGGATGCAGTGAGAGTATTTGATTAGTGAATGCAGTGTGTGTGTTTGTGTAGTGGATGCAGTGCGTGTTTGTGTAGTGTGCGCAAAGTGAATGCAGTGTGTTTGTGTAGTATGTGTATAATGAATGCAGTGTGTGTTTGTGTAGTGTGTATATAATGAATGCTGTGTGTGTATATAACGTGAATGCAGTGTGTCTGTGTAGTATGTGTATAATGAATGCAGTGTGTGTTTGTGTAGTGTGTATATAATGAATGCTGTGTGTGTATATAACGTGAATGCAGTGTGTCTGTGTAGTATGTGTATAATGAATGCAGTGTGTGTTTGTGTAGTGTGTATATAATGAATGCTGTGTGTGTATATAACGTGAATGCAGTGTGTCTGTGTAGTATGTGTATAATGAATGCAGTGTGTGTTTGTGTAGTATGTGTATAATGAATGCAGTGTGTGTTTGTGTAGTGTGTATATGATGAATGCAGTGTGTGTTTATGTAGTGTGTAAATAATGAATGCAGTGTGTGTATATAAAGTGAATGCAGTGTGTTTGTGTAGTGTGTGTATATAATGAATGCAGAGTGTTTGTGTAGTGTATATTTGAGTAGTTATGTAATGTGTGTAAAATGGGGTGGGGGGGGTGGGAGGGGGCATTTGAATTTTGTAACTTTTTTTACATTTAGTTTTAGTCCCCCCTCCCTGCTTTTTACCTGGCCAGGGACTGGGGATGTGGCATTCCCTGGTGGTCTGGTGGCCTGGACTGTACAGAGGGGGTACAGCAACACTCTTACTTCCCTTCTCAGAAGTTCCCCTGTCTAACTCCTGCAGCCTGTGTGCAGTGTGGCCATGGTAACCAGTGGCACCACTCTGATGGCCGTGCGACTCACGAGATTTAGATAGGAGAGTTGAAGGGAGCTGCTGGCAAGGTAAGTAAGAGTGTGCTGCGGGCCCTCCAGGAACGCCAGGCCTATGACAACCATCTCGGTTTTCATGCACTGATGGCGGCCCTGGTCTGCATTATCGGTATCTTTAACCCCTTAAAGACCAAACTTCTGGAATAAAAAGGGGTTAAAGGCAGATGCCAATATTGCTGAAAAGTCAGAATATCAGACAGACCGATAATCGGTTGATCCCTAGTTGCAACAATGATGATCCTCCTGCATGGACAACTGAGTGGCCAGCATCTGATTCAGATTGACTTGCATAGTGGATTTATCGCTTTGTACCTCCTTGATCTCTGCTTCATTTGCTTGTACCTTTTCTGTAACAGTCTGCATATCTGTCTTGAGTGCAGCCAGGTCAGCAGCTAGAAGTCGCTGAATGTCCTGCAGCAGGTTTTGCAAGTCTTGTTTGGTAGTTGGTCTTTAAGGTAGCATCATTGCTTGGAAATGTATGTCGGGGGCTTAACACAATATGGCCATGTGGTGGAACTGAATCCTCATATTTATTTGCCAAGATAGGGGATTTTAAGTAGCCTTATTAAATGTAAAGCTGTATTTTTGTTTGTGTTTGCACTGTTCCTTTAACTGTATTTTGTATATGTTTTGGTCTTTACGGCAGTCCCATTGCTTGGAAATGCATTTTTTGGGTGTGCCCCAATTCCCACTTTTTTCTGTGTAGATTTGGAATCCAGACCAGATTCCTATTGCACTGAGCACCTCAACCATCAACTATGGATGCCCCTGTGGAGGTGATCACAGGAAAGCTTAAATTGAGGAGTCTCTTGTAGCAATTTATACTGCAAGTAAGTATTGCAAGTTAACATGTAAATCTCCCATGTTAAAATTAGTGTAGGGCCCACCGATATGGGGATACTGTGACGTAGTGGTGGACTCAACACAATATGGCTATAAGGTGGAAATGAATCCTTATTTGTGATTTTTAGTAACCTTGGTAAATGTAAAGCTGTATTTTTGCATTTTGTATGTTTGCGCTGTTCCATTAACTGGTTTTTGTTTGGTAGTTGGGCCTGGCTCTCCAGAGGCTCCCTGAGTGAGTTTTGGTCTGAGTGTGGTGTGACCTGAGCCTGGGTCAGTGCTGGCGGAGCACCTGGAGTATGCGAACCTTCTGCAACGGCCATTTTAACCTGAGGTTACCATTGAATTAAGGCCCCAATATCCCGCTGTTCAGCCGTATTGCTTCCCTCTGGCTTCTGGGAACAGTGTCCTATGGCTGGCTTAGAGGTAGAGGGAATAGGAGTGAGGAGCTTTGTGGCTTTGGGTGTGTCTTCCGGATAGGCCCCCGGCAAAGAGAGATACAAGGCCTGAGAGTGAGAGTTAGGACTTTGGCCTGCGCTTTTGCTTTGACAGATTCAAGGTATGAAAAGAGGGCAACTGTCGATGCAGACTCGAGTTCTGTATCAGATTCTGGCACAGGCTCGGCTGGATGGTGCTCTTGAAAGGAGATGTCTGTCAGATTAGCTTGATCGAATCGGGAGCTGTGAAGATGGCGTCTGTTCATGTTTGATGGCAAGCTCCATCACAGTTTCAAAGCAAAAGGTATCTTTTGCATGTAGTATAATTTAACAGGTGTCAAATGCCAATGAGGATGGCACTCTGCTTTAAAGCTATGAATAGTTTTTATTCATTAAGGACTATCAGGTTTTATAATGAATGCAAATTTCCAATTTGAGGCCAAAATTGACCAATTAGAAAACAAACATTATCCCAGTCAGTTTGACCATTTCTAGCCTAAAATTTGTTTCCTTAAAAATTTCTGAGAATTTTCAGTTGAATAACCCTGTCAATACGAAGGACAGGGTATCTGAAAATCTATCAAGTTCAGCTACAACCTGTAGGTTGTCATGCTGTTAACTGTGCATGTCTACAATGTCCCAATGTACTATGAATTGGAGTAGTCAGAAATATTTAGAAGCCAAAATACATATAAGTAATCAGCCTTTAGATCAGACTACAAAATGTTCCAATCCACAACATGACTATACAACACAAATAATTTCCAAACATAATGAACTACAAAAGGCCATACATTAGAAATACATAAAAAAAAAAAAAAGAAAAAAAAGATTGTCACATAAACACTGGACTGTGTGCTAGTTCCATATACATAGTTTGCTTTTACCTTAACAAGAGCACCATTATACTTTTAGGTGTTTTATGGATTTATTCTAAAATTGCTAACATTAAGAGGATGTACTTAATAACAGTAATACTATAAGTAGCCACAATTAAAAGAGGCATACTGGCAGTGCAGGTACGCTACTACTGCACCCTGGGCTGCAATGACAGCAGTGCATCCTGCACAGTATGTTTATGGGTTCTTAGTGTTTGGTATGACAAGCTTTTGGGCTGAAATTCAGTATGCAATATGTTTAGGTGACCGACAAAGTGAACAGAGAAAAGATTTATCCTGGAACTGCTAATGAACATATTCTTGATTTCTAACTACTGTTTCTTGTTTTCTCACTTTCGAACATTAACACGATTTGAAGAAAGAAGAAACATATGCCAATTTGTGATTTTATTCCAGCAAGCAATGACGATCTGGCATTAATTATCACTTTTCACTTTGGTTTCAATTAGCCATTAGCAGAGAATATAAAGTACCTGAAGAACGGCTGTCTCTTGTTTGTTGTATTCAATGCAGCAAACAAGAAATATCCTGGGGAGATATAGTGATTTTCAAATGTGGGAAAATGAGTCAGTTCGATATTTTTTTTGTGCCTTGAGCATTTTTGCTTGTTAGTTCTTGGGACTCACATTTCAATATACAGGAATAGTTATGTAAAAAAAGTACGGCAAGTAAAAATATACAGGGGATGAAACTTTATCTTTCACAAAGAATATACTATTTGCGGTATCGATACTGGGATATAAGATTAAATTGACCAACAAACTATTATTCCTGTGAATCGAATCAGCAAAGCCTAATCATCCTGACTGCTCACTGGACAGAATGCATGCCCCTTCCCCCCGCCCCCCCAAAAAACAATTACCCAAAATTTGAATAAACATATCCTGAGTAAAGAAGGAATGAGATCTTCACAGTGCTTATCTTTGTTTTAAATAAAGTATCACTAATGTTGGTCAACAAAACAATGGAAAGGCTAAATGTATTAGTAGTGCTATGGCATCAAAGATATAGGGGGTAAAATGGGGACGAAATATACCTCATCATCACATATTATTTTCATATTAGGAATTGTGCTATTCGCTCAAGCACTTTTTTTGTTTTATTACAGTTTTATAGAGAATTAAATTAATGTTTATAGAAGTTTGATGGAAGACACATTAGGAATAGGTGGGGTTACTGACAAATACATCCAATTTTGTTTTTCTATAGACCTGAATAATTTACCTTAAATTTCAGACACTAGGGATTGAACAAGATCCAGTAATCAGTCGGTGGTCTTCCATTCATCTTCCTAGAGATTAAATGGGCATGCAAATGTGTATGACATCACATTCAGACACAGATCTCATTTCTCTCATCCCAACGCTGGTCATATTCACGTTCAATCAACGGCGCATACTGACAAGTGAAATCAATCTAGCTGGCTCCATTTAATTGTGTATGCTTTACTAATAACTGTAAGCACCATAACCTCTGCAGCTTATTGTAGTGGATATGGTGAAAGGAGTCATTGCTGTAAGCATTTCAGTGTCATCACACACCTATGCCAACAATCTCTGCAAGTGCACAAGTTAAGAGGGCCACATATCACCCATCCTCACTGAAGCGGATCCATGTGCTGGGGTCATTGTGTTCATCAGATTTTTTTTAGAGGAGTCATTGGGGACGTTCTGTTTCTAGTCAAGACAATTTTTAGAGGTTTATATCAGGACTCCACCAGTACCCAAAGCCCGGACCTCCTGAATGCAACTCAGATTATATATGTGTGAGTTTTGGCTACGGGTGCCAAAGAGCTCAGTTTTTTAAAAAGCAAACCTGTGAAAAATGTTTAACAGAAAACAAGAGTATTGGACCTAAAGACTCATTGCCCGATAACCTATAGTTGTCATGGTGTTTAGTATCCACAACTAAGTACTGAGCATTTTCAGGAGTGTGTAGCACAGTTTTACTGGAACCTGGGAGAATTTCTCTTCACAGTTTCTCACCATTAGGTAGAAAACCATATTTTTGTCAAAACTGGATAGCTTCAAAGTATACATTTTAAACGTTGCTTATTTATCTCATTCTATGATCAGCCTCAGGGTGGATTTAACTTGTTCAAGCATCTGGAAAGAACATTGCAAACCTCTCCAAATTATGTATATGCGCAACACATATCCAAAATGTAAAATGTACTTAATAATTTACACTTCACTATAAAGTTCTATTAACAGGTCACAATGCAAAGTTTCAGAGTTTCCTTTATTTGGGGAATGTTGGTTGGAAAAATATAAATCAAAAAATACTAATGGCTGATTTTTTTACAATTTTTTTTACTTCTCATGAAAAACTCATCATGTTCTTTTATTTTAACCTTGAAGTTACCTTACTAAGATCTTTGGCTGTCACTCCATCGTCATCACGGCATGGTAGCTTATGTACAAATGCGAGCATCTGATACTTGGCACGGATAAATTCAGATTTTGTAGGGCTGAGAGAGAAAAGAAGATGTTCAGTGTATCCACGTAAATGACAGTGGGGGTTATAAGGTTCCATTCTGGAGTAAAATGTAATCACTCACAATGCAAATTGAATGTTTCTACTAATCACGCCTCTGTTTAAAAAAAAATTCTCAATGATTGTGCTTTGATACAAAGCCCCATATAACAATGTTAGAGGAGAGCTGTGATACTCACTGTAGCTTGTCCTGTGGGTTGGCTTTGCGTCGACCACTCTGAATCTGTGCAGGGTCCAGCAGTGAGTGTTCCCAGATGGAGTTTGCACCATTGCTGGCTAATGTGTGCACCATCTATTGGGAGCAGAGAAAGAAAGCAGCATTAGTAACATGTAGTACAACTGATGATTTCACATTTAAAGATCTCACCATGGAAAAGAGGACATGTCACTACCTGAAAGCCGTACACATGCACACGATATTATTTATAAAGGCACACATTTTATTCGAATTGTGCTACACAGCGTACAGATCAACAGTTACACTGGGGCTTCTATAAACACAAAATAAACAAAGTGCTTGGCAGTTGATAAGAGACTTTGAAAAAGGATTCCAAGAAAATGCAGTAAATGTCGGTGCCTGCCAAGTAAGTTATGGAGAATGAAATCACGACAAATAAGGCTCTACAAGAGGAATTTCCAAAAAGGTAAATCCCTAGCTGTTGTAGAACTACAGCTACCACAATGCATTGCCAGATTTAATGGTGCCGTTGCATCATGGAAATCTACAGTTCTACAGCATTTGCAGATCTACCTTTTCAGTGACCCCTGCTCTACCTAGGCCTCTGGGTATGTATCGCCACATCACAACCAGGGCACCATCAAAGGGTAGGATTTTTTAGTTACCTAAAAGTTGTCTAGTCCCGGGTTCGCGTCTACCAACTGTAAAAACTGTGGTTTGTAGAACTTTGGAACATAACAAAATCTCTTTTCTACCACAGACATCAAACTGACAAAATGTATCTATATCTATATATACACACACACATATATATACATATCTATGCAGGGCTCATCATAATGCCCATAGTAATAAAATATAAAAACACAATTTTGTACAATGTATCAGTATTGAATGGTGCACTCATACACATGCTTGCTATATACCTAATGTGCTCAGTATTATCAGAAATAGGTTAGCTTTCCAATGAGAACATCTCTACACATATACACACACAACAATATGTTTTTTGTTTTTTTTAGCACATTGTTTTAGTCAGTCGCTTCTTTATTATTATTATTATTATTCTTTTATGCCCTAGTCGTATTTTTTTTTTTTCTTAATATACTCCATTTTTGGGAGACACAATGGTTTATCAATATTTCTGTCACTTTTTCAACAAGAAAAGTGTTCTGTTCGCCATTTTTTCCAACACTCTAAATTTGGCCTTTTCTGAACTAGGTAGTTCTGCAAAGAATGGAGGAAATTAGGCAAAATACATCACATTTAAAAGTATTTTTAGAAGAAACATTTTAATACACTTTGATAAGGCTTCCTCATTATACCGTATAGTTGGATAAAGGATAGAGATATAAATCGGCAAAGATACAAAGAGGACGTACTGCAAGTAATAGGAATACAAAGGCTATAAAAAGGTTAAAAATATATATTTATAGTGGCAATATATTACACACAGACTCCTACTAATTTTAAACATTTAGAAGACACATCTCACTGCATACATATCCCCCTTAAAACATATAAATCAACATTGGCTTTCATTACAAAATATGTTGTGCACTGTATCATTCAAATGAAATACGAAGTACATATACACCCTGTTCCAAATTATTATGCAAATTCTATTTAAGTGTCACAAAGATTAAATATTTTGTTTTTCAGTTTAACTCATGGATGGCATTGTGTCTCAGGGCTATTTTGATCACTGAAAACAATCTCGGACACCTGTGATAATTAGATTGCCAGGTGAGCCCAATTTAAGGAAAAACTACTAAAGGAGGGTGTTCCACATTATTAAGCAGAGGACCATTTTCATGGAATATGGGGAAGAAAAAGGATCTCTCTGCTGCCGAAAAGAGTGAAATAGTTCAATGCCTTGGACGAGGTATGAAAATATTAGATATTTCACTAAAACTGAAAAGTGATCATCGCACTTTTAAGAGATTTGTGGCTGATTCAGACGGGCACATTGAGGAAGATTTCTGCCAGATCCATGCATCAGATCAAGAGAGCAGCTGCTAAAATACCAATACATAGCAGCAAACAGATATTTGAAGATGCTGGAGCCTCTGGAGTCCCACGGACATCAAGGTGTAGAGTCCTCCAGAGTCTTGCAACTGTGCATATAGCTTCTATTTGGCCACTACTAACCAATGCTCATAAGCAGAAACGGCTGCATTGGGCAGATAAATATATGAAGACTAATTTTCAAACAGTCCTGTTCACTGATGAGTGCCGTGGATGGTTGGTGGACAGCCACCCTGTTCCAACAAGGCTGCGACGTCAGTAAGGCGGTGGTGGGTCATGTTTTGGGCCAGAATCATGGGAAGAGAGTTGGTCGGCCCCTTTAGGTTCCCAAAGGTGTAAAGATGACCTCTGCAAAGTATGTGGAGTTTCTGACTGACCACTTTCTTCCCTGGTACAGAAGGAAGAACTATGCTTTCCGTAATAAAATCATCTTCATGCATGACAATGCACCATCACATGCTGCAAAGAATACTTGTGCATCAATGGCTGCTATGGGGATAAAAGGAGAGAAAGTCATGTGGCCTCCAGGAGGCTATTCTGACATCTTGCAAACAAATTCAAGCAGAAACTGCCCAAAAACTCACAAGTTCAATGGATGCAAGACTTGTGAAGCTACTATCAAATAGGGGGTCCTATGTTAAAATATAACGTGACCTGTTAAAATGTTTAAAAAGTTGGGGGTGGGGCCTGACAGTCAAGATGGCCAGTTGTGTTTCCTAAGAGCTCCCACATCAGAGAGCAGAACACACCAATTTCACGTGAAATTAATCACGCTACCGTTTCGAAGTACCCGGAAAATGACACAGGACAGCCCAGGGAACAAGATGATACCTGTCCGGAACCCAGATGCAGCGATAACGCCTAAGCCGACCATACAGCATGATTCAGAGCGGGATCCAAAGTCTGGGGGAGGCGTCCGATCCCCCGACGGAGGTAAAGCTCACAAACGAGACTCAAAGACAACCCTGCAAATCCCCTGGATATCCCGGTCCTTGCTGGGGACGACTAACCCGACAATAAAGCCTGACACTCCACAGACTCGAAATGCCCAAAGAACCGCCATCACTAAAGCACCTGCCCAAGCCTGGGAGAGCATGGAGAAACCAGTTGATTGCTGCATAACGCACACTTATTACATGGCAAGGCTGGAGGCAATTTTCAAGGCGTTCTGGCTAAAACTCGAAAAGCGCATGCAACGAAGCGCCGAAAACAAACATGTCGACCAACCGTCCACACCGCCATGAGGAGGTCATAAAATGGCCGCCGCAAAACGATCACGCACCCGGGGGCAGAGTACACAGCCCGACCCGGCACACCACACCGCAGGCCCCAAAGACTGCTCGGAGCACTAAACCTCCTTCTGGGCAGGGAGTCGCCGAAGACATAGGGAAGTGACCCCTACAACTGCCTGGGCTGGAGGATCTGAGCGGGCCCATCGCCAGTACACCTGCCTCCCGCGACACCCACCGGGACACGCTCAACCACAGATCCGCAAAATAGAAAGCGGCAACCACGCGGACGTACCCCCAACATGGCCTGCAAGTGGGGTAGGCTGAGAGATGCCGACAATAACTGCTCGCCGCGGAGACAGAGCACAAAGGCACTTGCCCCCCCCTGGATTATTCAGCTTGTTCTGCTATTTTTCGTGTGATTGAAAATGAACTGCAATACCGGCGCCGGCCAGTAGGTGGCGCTGTGTATGGAGAGAGACAGGGATAGGAAGTTGGATCTTATCCCTGCTTCTCTCTGCTGATTGAAACCGCAGGGGAGCAACACATGCAGCCAGAGACAGCCTACAGATCAGGTAAGTGAGGGATGGGGGGAGGGTTTGAGATAGACTATAGATTTGGGGCAGCCTATAGATTTGGGGGGCCTATAGATTTGGGGCAGCAGCCTATAGATTTGGGGGCAGCAGCCTATAGATTTGGGCAGCAGCCTATTAGGGGAGTGAGGATGGGGAGGGTTTGAGATAGCCTATAGATTTGGGGGCAGCAGCCTATAGATTAGGGAGTGAGGGATGGGGGAGGGGATGGAGATAGCCTATAGATTTGGGGCGGCAGCAGCCTATAGATTTTGGGGCAGCAGCTTATAGATTTGGGGGGGGCAGCAGCCTATAGATTAAGAGAGTGAGGCTGGGGGGGCAGCAGCCTATAGATTAGGGGGTGAGGCTTGGGGGGCAGCCTATAGATTAGGGAGTGAGACGGGGGGCAGCACCCTATAGATTAGGGGAGTGAGACTGGGGGGGGGGCAGCAGTCTATAGTGCATTAGGGTGTGCACCCTAAAGCACAAACACACGCCATGTGTATATGTGTATGTGTGTGTGTGTGTGTGTATATATATATATATATATATATATATATATACTGCTGTGTGAGGGTGCTGGTAGTGTGCTATGTGGGTGAGGGTGTTTTTGTGTGTGTTTGTGAGAGTGCTGTTAGTGTGCTGTGTGTGAGGGTGCTGTTTGTGTGGGAACTGGTAGTGTGCTGTGTGTGTGTGTGTGTTTGTGTGTACGTGTTTGTTCGGGTCCTGTTAGTGTGCTGTTTGTGTGCTGTTTGTGTGCTGTGTGTGTGCTGTGTGTGTGCTGTGTGTGTGCTGTGTGTGTGTTTGTCAGGGTGCCGTTTGTGTGTGAGTGTGCTGTTAGTGTGTGGGTTTTGTGTGTTTGTGAGGATGCTGTTAGTGAGCTGGGTGTGTGTGGGTGCTGTTTGTGGGCTGTGTGTGTGCTGTATGTTTGGGTGGAGGTGGGGGCAGATTAGTTAATATCCCATTCCTGCTGCCTTCCCTGGTGGTTCAGTGGAGAGTGAACTCTAGCCTGGGTTCTCTGCTGCCTCCCTCCATGCTGCTGTGGACCGGTGAGGTAGAACTTTGATCTCCCCACCGGCCCATGGAGGCTTAGACCAGAGCCGCCGCTCCGCGTAGCGTCGGCTCTGCATGAGCCGACCGGGGAGATCCAGAGATCTCCCCTGCCGGTCTCAATCCATTGGCGTGCCCATGCACACCCGACACACCCCGTGCACACGCCTATGGAAGTGAGGGATGGGGGAGACAGCCTACATGAAGAGTCAGCAAGGAGCAGGAAGGTAAAGTAAGAAAAGGAGAAGGAACAGAAATGAGCAGGAAGGGACATCAAGGAGCAGAAAGGGGCAGCAAGGAGCTGGAAGGGACAGCAACGAGCACAAAAGGTAAAGTAGGAGAAGGAGCAGAAAGGAACAGAAATGAACAGGAAGGGTCAGCAAGGCGCTGGAAGGTAAAGCAGCACAAAGGTAAAGTAGATGGAGCAGAAAGGGTCAGAAATTAGCTGGAAGGGGCAGAAGGAGCACAAAGGTAAAATAGGAGAATGAGCAGGAAGGGCCTGCAAAGAGCAGGAAGGGGCATAAAGGTAAAGGAGCAGAAAGAATCAGAAGGAGCACAAAGGTAAAGTAGGAGAAGGAGCAGAAAGGGACAGCAAGGAGCACAAAGCTAAAGTAGAAAAGGGAGCAGAAGGGCGCAAAATAAGCAGAAAGTAGCAGAAAGGTAAAAGAGCAGAAGGGGCCAAGGATAGAAAACAGTGTCAGAAGATAAAAAAAAAGACTGTCAAATGAAGGAGAGGAAAAGGAGATTGGAGCAGGAAGGACAAATGAAGTGAACCCTCCACTTTATTCTGGACACCACATCATAAGGCTTTGGTACCTGGGCCAGGCAGGGAAACGCTGGACCTTCTCATCTCCAAAGGTAAAAAAATATCAGTATTAATGTGTTCACTTTTATTTACTGAGTGTCAGGAAGCACAGAGTGCCGTTGGGTAGGGGTGTTGCTGATTGGCTAGAGCGGTCAGCTGGCACTCTAAGCCAATCAGTAGCTCCCCATTCATAAAAAAGTAAAAATATTTTATGAACCGGGAACTAGCGATTGGCTTAGAGCGTCAACTGTCCACTCTAGCCAATCAGCGGCACCCATGCCTGACGTCAATCTGCACTTCCTGACACTCTGTTTCAGAAGCCAAATACCACTGAGCGACCTGGAGCTGGAGGAAGCCTTTGGGGTTAAACCATTTGAGAGTGATTTAACCCCTTAAAGGAAAGCGAGCACCCAGGGGCTTCCTGGCATCATAGCATTTTCATTTAGGTGAAGTTGTTATGGTGACCAGAATGGTCCTTTAATTTGCTTAAAGGAACACTATAGTGTCAGGAATACAAACATATATTCCTGACACCATAGTTGTGAAAACACTATTCACCCTGGCTTTATGTGATAATGGCTATGCCCCTTCCCTTTAATGACACTGTCAAAAAGGTACCAAGCATGGATGTCATTACAATTATGCCCCCCCCCCTGGAAAAATTCCTGCGGACGCCCATGGTGACGACATGTATAATATGCCTATAAGTAACATATGCCACTCATGTATATATGCCTATAGCTAATGTATGTTTACAACCGTATCGAGTATAAACTTAGAGTACCACATATACAATAGTACTAGCCAGAAATTATGCTTAAATATGTGCTGCAATATCTTACTGCTTAAGCCAGTAATGGTTACCGTATATACTCGAGTATAAGCTGAGTTTTTCGGCTTATACTCGAGTCAATGTCTGTATTGTGGCAATTTACATTGCCATAATACAGACCAGGACCGCCGGGCTCATTACAAGCCCGGCGATCCTGTTGGGGGGCTGACAGTGAGCGGTTACTTACCTTCCTGCAGATCCTGTCAGCTCCCTCCTCCTCCGTGCAGCTCCTCTGTCAGCTCCGTTCTGCTCACAGTGTAAGTCTCGCGAGACCCGCGGCTCTCGCGAGACCACTTACACTGTAAACAGAACGGAGCTGACCGAGGAGCTGCACGGAGGAGGAGGGAGCTGACAGGAGCTGCAGGAAGGTAAGTAAGAGCTCGCTGCCAGCCCCCTTCCCCCCCCCCCTCTGAACTGCCAATGCCACTGGACCACCAGGGATTCACTATTATTTTATTTTAATAATAATAAAATAATGGAACACACAGGCCTACAAAGGTACTACCATTTATATGATGGGGACACATTTAAATTGTTTGAGGAGCTGAAACAAACTGCACCGCTGCAAACAAAAGACCTATTTAGATACATCCAACTACGCGATTTCGCGACACGCCCTGGAATACGAAAGGCAGCTAGGACCCCACTAACTAGCTATGAGAAACTATGTATCACCGAATCAACCCATAAGGGCCTGATCACCACATTATATGCACAACTTAGCGCCCCGGGGAGAGACGCAGCACCCCTTAATTATGTCACCCAATGGGAGCAGGATCTCCATCAGACACTGGAAGGGGAGGACTGGAGGGACATATGGGAAGCAGCAGCGAAGGTGTCCGTGTGTGTAACACTTCAGGAACAGGCATACAAAACCTCCTGAGATGGTACACCACCCCGGCTAAATTATTTAAAATGGGGAAAACCACCACGGACACATGCTGGAGGGGCTGCGGAGAGCGGGGATCATACGTCCACATGTGGTGGACGTGTCCCAAAGTGGCCAGATACTGGTCGGACATAGAGAAGCTGATGACGACGATACTAGCATGACCAATACACAAAGACCCTTGGACTTACCTGCTAGCTAAACCACAAGATGACTTGACGGCAAGAGAACAGAAACTAGTTAATAAAATTACCTTAGCGGCCAGAAGGGCGCTGACCCAACAATGGCTCAGCCCGGACGCCCCCTCTATACACAGAGTAATCCATAAAATAAAAGACAACTGCCTAATGGACAAATTGACAGCGCAGATTCGGAATACCATGGGCACCTTCTCAAAAGTGTGGCAACCATGGGAGGACTATGTGGACAGAATGGCGCAGACGCCATGAGACACACCAGCAGAGCTGGGTGACGCATTGCCTCGCATGTGCGGTGGGCGCATCCGGTATGGCCCCGACCCCACCCCCTCCCCACCCCTCTCCCATTTACCTTACAAACAAGTTCAGTATGGAGCTATAATTTCAACAGCCGATAGGAAGACACACTCTCTGAATAGCGGGCATCTCATGGGCAAGGGCAGTCCCCGCCAATACGGGAATAGCAAGGCCCCACAGCAGTAGAAAAACGCATATATACCGTATATAACGAGGTATAGGCTCGTCTGAGAAGGCCCTCTAACAGACCCGCACAGACAACGCATGGTTAACATACATATTGATGTGTAATCAACTGTGGTATAGACCTAGACATACCGGGTCATCCTGTAAATGGGCAAAATCAGAGGAGTGTAGTGCTTGCTAAATGTAGTGCTTGATAATTCCATATGATGTGATATGTTACCGAAAGGATATCTGAGTATTTCGATACCATGGTATTGTAAAGATGACACGATACATGTATGATATGTGATGCTCCATGCCTGAATTCAAAAATAAAGAATAAAAAAAAAATAATAATAATAATAAAATAATATTATTAAAATTTTTACATTTTTTTTTGTCCCCCCTCCCTGCTTGTTGCCTGGCCAGGGAGGGGGGACAAAAAACATTTAAAAAAAAAATAATGCAAATATTAAAATAATAATAATATAACATTATTATTTTAATATTATATTATTATTATTTTAATATTTGCATTATTTTTTTTAAATGTTTTTTTTTTTTGTCCTCCCTCCCTGCTTGTTGCCTGGCCAGGGAGGGGGGACAAAAAACATTTTAAAAAAAATAATGCAAATATTAAAATAATAATAATATAATAATACAATTATATTATTATTTTAATATTATATTATTTTATTATTATATTATTATTATTATTTTAATATTTGCATTATTTTTTTAAAATGTTTTTTTTGTCCCCCCTCCCTGCTTGTTGCCTGGCCAGGGAGGGGGGACAAAAAACATTTTTTTTAAAAATAATGCAAACATTAAAATAATAATAATATAATAAAATAATATTATTATTTTAATATTATATTATTTTAATATTATTTTATTATTATATTATTATTTTAATATTTGAATTATTTTTTAATATTTGCATTATTGTCCCCCCTCCCTGACCAGGCAACAAGCAGGGAGGGGGACAATAATGCAAATATTAAAATAATAATAATATTATTAAAATAATAATATTAAAATAATATAATAAAATTAAAAAATTTAAATAAAAATGCCCTCCCCTCATCCAGTTTACACACACTGCATTATATACACACACACAACACACACACACACTGCATTCATTATATATACACACACAAACACACACTCTGCATTCATTATATACACACACACAAACACACACTCTGCATTCATTCTATACACACACTGTAAATAAATATTCAATTAATGTAATTTTATTGGGATCTAATTTAATTTAGAAATTTACCAGTAGCTGCTGCATTTCCCACACTAGGCTTATACTCGAGTCAATAAGTTTTCCCATTTTTTTGTGGTAAAATTAGGGGCCTCGGCTTATATTCGGGTCGGCTTATACTCGAGTATATACGGTAAACTGCCTATGTGAGTCCGTGGACGCATCCTTCCCAGCGAGCCACAAAACTTATGGTTTAATTCAGCTTGAGAAACTCATGACTTATATTACTAACGAGCATGCTTTAAACTCGACACTCCTGTACTTAAACATAAAATTAGTGCACCTTTATGATATTCACCACTGTTCACATTGTTCTGTTACTTCTGTATTGAAATATGCATGCGGATTGCCTTTGGGGTACCACATGCTTGTATGTTACCCTCATAAAAAAAATTTAAAAAAAATGTTTAAAACGTTAAAATGTTTTTATAAGTTTGATTTAAATAGCATGTGATTTCAGTAAATATGCTGCAAACACAACAAATGACAATTTTCAGTTCTTTACAACCTATTAAGTGTTTTGAAACTTACTGTGCGTAATAATTTGGAACTGTGCATTGTAAGTTTATGTTTAAAAAAATACTGTTATCATTAGCAGGTTTGTTTAATAAAATTTGAACTGTACTCTTAATAGTTGATAACATGATAATTATGCTGGCTCTTATTTACATCAATTATTTAGGTAAATGAGAAAAATATCATTTGCGTAATAATTTGGAACAGGGTGTATAGATTTTCTGATAAACACAGAATTATATAATGATATAACTCTTCATACAATCAGCCTATTCCCACTGGTTCCTTATGCTGCTATTTTGAGACTGACTTATTCCAACTGTGTTTACAATTGTTTTGTTTTTTTACAGATGGTTCGAGCAAGTTCTCCCAGCGGTTTAAATGTAAAATGTTCAACTACATGACGATCTGGGAATGCTTAGCATATATGTGCGTTAAGCTAGATAGCTGAACATGTAATGAGCTCTCACATTCTTGCCAAACACTGCAGAACTACTTACAAGTGTAAATAAATGTGATGCTGTTCAGTAAAGAAATCCTGGCACTGAAAGCTTTGTGGAATAAAAGACAGACAGGGAGATGGATACATTCTGCATTGGGAGTAGGAATTAAAGATATGATTACATTCCAACCTTCTTAAAGTGAACAAATGATGAGGGTGATTAGTTGTAGGTACTGGGCACAGTGTTCTGGAGTAAACACGTTGTGGTACACCAGTGCCCCTGTGTGCAGCTATCCGCATGTAAAGCCACTCCAGACTTCAAATTTAAAGCCTTTTCTGCTATGCTACACACATTTGTAATGCATCATCTTCAACATACATTAGAGTAGATTCCTCTTAAGTAATTCTCAAGTACTTCAAATAAGTGTAAATGGACGTTTGCCTTTTAAAGCAATAGGAAGGTTGCCATTGATCATCTGCTTGCACTTCACACTGTAAGGACCAACATATGCTCTAAAACATTAAAAGAGGAACAGTCATTTCCTCAATTATAGCACTACCTAATAGCTGTCTAAAGGTTAGCCATTGGTTGTACCAAAATATTTTAAACATTCTTTGATGTTTCTTTTATTTTTACTTACCGTATATACTCGTGTATAAGTCGATCTCATGTATAAGTCGAGTGCAGTTTTGTGACCAACAATTGTGAAATATGCTATGCCTCGTGGATAAGTCGAGGGTAAAACTTGGGGCTATGAAATTCTGTGATTTTTATAATTATATACACACACATACTCATACAAACACACACTCTGCATTATATATACACACACTCACACAAACACACACTCTGCATTATACATACACACACACTCATACAAACACACACTCTGCATTATATACACACACTCTGTGTATATAATGCAGAGTGTGTATATAATGCAGAGTGTGTGTTTGTGTAGTGTGTGCGAACTGGGTGGGGGGAGGGCATTTTTATTATTTTATTTTTATTTTATTTTAATATTATTATTTTTTATTTTAATTTTTTTTTGTCCCCCCTCCCTGCTTGTTAACTGGTCAGGGAGGGGGGCTATCTTAATCCCTGGTGGTCCACTGTAAGTCTCGCGGTCTGGTTGCCGCGCGGATCGTTGCCATGGCTCTGACGGCCGCGGCTCTCTAAGTTGCCATAATACAGACAGTGACTCGAGTATAAGTCGAGTGGGGGTTTTTAAGCACAAAAAAAATGTGCCGAAAAACTAGACTTATACTCGAGTATATACTGTAACTATTTTGCAGGACAATGTTAACGCTTGCAGTGTGGTGCATGCATGTGTACAGCACTGCAGCAGATTATACAAAACGCGCAGGTATTCATGCAGTATTACTCAGATGCCTGAGCACAATTGCAGGGCGACCGAAGCCTGCTGAGGCTGAAGTGCAGTGGAAATGAGTAAATATATATTTTTTATTTTTGAAAGAATGCCTTCTCCCCACAGCAGTCATTAACGATGGATAGGGGAATTGACAAAACATGACAACAGTAGCTTTGACTTTTGACAAGTTATGTCAAGGTAGGATTTTACCATAAAACAAAGTGGTCCCTACTTGGTCTTATCTATTTTAACTGCACTGGAATTTCTGTGAAATTCTAACGCAGTCATCATGAGCATTTCCTAAGGATTTTATCACTATGAAAGGCTTTTAAAAAAAATTAAATTCTGGTAATGTAAGACAAACATTTTCACTGACCCAAAAATGGTATAAAGGTGGAGTCAGAAAGTACTGGAACAGTGAGATTGTGTTAACATCATTCACGACATATCGGCAGCTAAATATGTGAAAATAAATATCAAATATGTGATTTTAATTTCCCTAATAGCTTGGACTTTACAAAGTTGTGTTTAATAGTTTGTAGCGCAGTTTTGAGGACCAAGGAGAGGTTTTAGCGAGCTGGTCAGCACAGAGTCATGTTTAAATATTATTTTTGCGATTTATATAGCGCCAACAGATTCCGTAGCGCTTTACAATATTATTAGAGGGGGGATTTGACTATAAATAGGACAATTACAAGAAAACTCACAGAAATGAAGGGTTGAAGAGGGCCCTGCTCAAACGAACTTACAGTCTATAGGAGGTGGGGTATAAAACACATTAGGACAGGCAATAGAAGTCAAATTAGGTGGGAGTGGAGCAGAGCTGGAGGAGAGAGTAGAGTGCTGCCCTTTAGGAGAGAGCAAGAGGCAGGTATGTGAGGTAGAGGTTAGAGGTTAGTCTGGGAGGCAATAGGCTTTCCTAAAGAAATTAGTTTTTAGGCACTTCTTAAATGATTGAAGACTAGAGGAGAGTCTGATAGCGGTAGTCAGGGTATTCCATAGGACGGAAGCCGCCCACGAAAAGTCTTGCAAGCGTGAGTTGGCCGTACGGGTACGAGCAGCGGACAGAAGAAAGTCAGGGGCAGAGCGGAGAGATCGAGAAGGGGCATGCCTATGGATCTGTGAGGAGATATAAGAGGGGCTAAGATTATTTAGTGCTTTATAGGTATGGGTTAGCACTTTGAATTGACTCCTATAGGATACAGGAAGCCAATGTAAGGACTGACAGAGGGCTGAGGTGTGAGAGGTCCGACTAGAGACGAAAATCAGTCTGGCAGCAGCATTCATTACAGACTGTAGCGGGGCAATACAGCTATTGGGAAGACCAATTAGGAGAGAGTTACAATAGTCCATGCAAGAGATTACTAGAGCATGGACAAGATCTTTAGTAGCATCTTGTGTAAGAAAGGGGCGGATGCGGGCAATGTTTTTGAGGTGGAATTGGCATGATTTGACAACAGACCAGATGTGAGGCTCAAAGGTGAGGTCAGAATCAAAAGTAACACCAAGACAACATGCTTGTAAGGATGGGCTGACATGGGTACCACCAATCTGAAGGGAGAGCGAGAGAGGAGGATTAATATGAGAAGGAGGAAAGACAAGAAGTTCTGTTTTGGAAAGATTCTGTTTCAGAAAGCGGTAGGACATCCAATCAGAGATAGAAGAAAGGCAGGACATCAGGGGAGAGGTATGGGGAGGAGAGATATATTTGGGTGTCATCAGCGTACAGGTGGTATTTGAATCCAAAAGAGGTAATAAGCTTGCCAAGAGAGGCAGTGTAAAGAGAAAATAGAAGGGGACCAAGGACAGAGCCTTGAGGGACTCCAACTGAGACAGGACGAACGGTGGAGGTATCATTAGAAAGGAGACGCTGAATGAGCGTTGGGAGAGATAGGAGGAAAACCATGAGAGGACAGAGTCACAGAGACCGAGTGATTGAAGAGTTTGGAGAAGGAGAACATGATCAACAGTGTCAAAAGCAGCGGAGAGGTCAAGAAGAATTAGTATGGAGTAGTGACCTTTGGATTTAGCTGTGATAAGGTCATTAGTGACTTTGATAAGGGCAGTCTCAGTAGAGTGGAGGGGGCGGAAGCAGGACTGAAGAGGGTCGAGGAGAGAGTAGGAGTTGAGGAAGCAGGCCAGACGGGTGAAGACTAGTCTTTCAAGAAGCTTTGAGGAAAAAGGGAGCAGGGATATAGGACGATAGTTAGAGGGGGAGGATGGGTCGAGACATGGTTTTTTTAAGATGGGTACTACAGTAGCATGTTTCAGGACAGCAGGAACAGTGCCAGAAGAAAGAGAGCAGTTGAAGATGTGTGTTAAGGAGGGCACAAGACAAGAAGAGAGGGATCTAATAAAGTGAGATGGGACAGGATCAAGTGGGCAAGTGGTGGGGCGAGAGGAAAGGATAAGTGCAGCCACCTCTTGTTCAGTAGCCTGGGAGAAGGTCAGAAGGGTTGGAGAGGCATGATCCAGGGGAGGTTGAAAAGGTGAGGGGCAAGGTGATGAGAATGATTTCCTTATCTGTTCAATCTTGTCAGTAAAGTAGCAAGCAAGACTATCAGCTGTAAGGTAAGTTTGGGGGGTGGCCACAGCAGGGCAAAGAAGAGAGTTAAAGGTATCAAAGAGATGCCTGGGATTGTGGGAGCATGAACGAATAAGAGAAAAAAAGTATGACTGTTTGGCAAGGGCAAGGGCTGTGCTGTATGAACGCAATATGAATTTGTAGTGTAGAAAGTCTGACTCGGTGTGAGACTTCCTCCAGCAGCGTTCAGCAGAACGAGAACATCTTTGCAGGTAGCGTGTTGATTTAGTGTGCCATGGTTGGGGGCGTGTCCTCCTTGTGGTGTGTATTTGGAGAGGGGCTGCAGTGTCCAGGGCTGAGGTGAGTGTAGAGTTATATGAGGAGATAGCCAGTGAGGGACAGGAGTGAGCAGGAATGGATAATAGCTGGGAACTGATATCAGCTGACAGCTGCTGGAGGTTTATAGAACTCAGATTCCTTCTGAGTTGAGGGGGGTTTGGTTGAGGTTGTTGTGGGAGGGGGCTATTGAGAGCAAATGATAGGAAATGATGATCTGAGAGAGGAAATGAAGTGTTGTAGATGGTAGAGACTGTACAATCATGAGTGAAAATAAGGTCTAGAGTATTGCCTGCTACATGGGTGGGGGAAATAGCCCACTGCGATAGCCCAAGGGAGGAGGTAATAGAAAGTAGTTTTGAGGCTGCTGAGGTCAAGGGTGCCATCCAAGAGAGCTACCTCTGCATGAGGCGTGCAGCTGAGAGTCTTGGGAGCTATATGCTGGTGTGTGTGGGACCCAGGTTGCAAAAGAGAGTCTGGGTTAGATCAAACAGCAATTTAAAGGTGGGGAAGGCACAGATATTGAGGTAAGAAATAGCAGTTAATGAGGAAAACTAAATAAACAGAGGAGAAAGTATTTGAGATATAAAGATATGAGGATAGGTCATAAATGGTGAACATAAATTAACAAGACTATCAGCAATAGCTCTAAACTAACAAAAATAGGGGTAGATCATAAATGGTGGACATAAGTTAACAAGACTATTAGCACAATAGTTAACAAATAAACATTCATATAAGCAAGAGTTTAGCAAGGAGGGTACAATGTTAACAACGGAGCATAGTTATACTAAATGGGAGAGAAGTGAGAAGAAAGACTGAGAAATAGATTAATAAAATAAGTGGTGCAGAAATCCATAGGTAGACCATCCAAGAGAGCTACCTCTGCATGAGGCTTGCAGCTGAGAGTCTTGGGAGCTATATGCTGGTGTGTGTGATCCAGGCTCTGAATGAGGCTTGCAGCTGAGAGTCTTGGGATATATATGCTGGTGTGTGTGTGATCCAGGCTCTGAATGAGGCTTGCAGCTGAGAGTCTTGGGATATATATGCTGGTGTGTGTGATCCAGGCTCTGAATGAGGCTTGCAGCTGAGAGTCTTGGGAGCTATATGCTGGTGTGTGTGTGAGTCAGGCTCTGCATGAGGCTTGCAGCTGAGAGTCTTGGGAGCTATATGCTGGTGTGTGTGTGATCCAGGCTCTGAATGAGGCTTGCAGCTGAGAGTCTTGGGAGCTATATGCTGGTGTGTGTGTGAGTCAGGCTCTGCATGAGGCTTGCAGCTGAGAGTCTTGGGAGCTATATGCTGGTGTGTGTGTGATCCAGGCTCTGCATGAGGCTTGCAGCTGAGAGTCTTGGGAGCTATATGCTGGTGTGTGTGTGAGTCAGGCTCTGCATGAGGCTTGCAGCTGAGTGTCTTGGGAGCTATATGCTGGTGTGTGTGTGATCCAGGCTCTGAATGAGGCTTGCAGCTGAGAGTCTTGGGAGCTATATGCTGGTGTGTGTGTGATCCAGGCTCTGAATGAGGCTTGCAGCTGAGAGTCTTGGGAGCTATATGCTGGTGTGTGTGTGAGTCAGGCTCTGCATGAGGCTTGCAGCTGAGAGTCTTGGGAGCTATATGCTGGTGTGTGTGTGATCCAGGCTCTGCATGAGGCTTGCAGCTGAGAGTCTTGGGAGCTATATGCTGGTGTGTGTGTGAGTCAGGCTCTGCATGAGGCTTGCAGCTGAGTGTCTTGGGAGCTATATGCTGGTGTGTGTGTGATCCAGGCTCTGAATGAGGCTTGCAGCTGAGAGTCTAGGGAGCTATATGCTGGTGTGTGTGGGACCCAGGCTCTGCATGAGGCTTGCAGCTGAGAGTCTTGGGAGCTATATGCTGGTGTGTGTGTGATCCAGGCTCTGCATGAGGCTTGCAGCTGAGAGTCTTGGGAGCTATATGCTGGTGTGTGTGTGATCCAGGCTCTGCATGAGGCTTGCAGCTGACAGTCTTGGGAGCTATATGCTGGTGTGTTTAATTAAATAAATTATTTAATGTAGTATTCAATTCACAAACCTTTCAAGAAAAGATCCATAGTGCAAATTAACACTAATGTGCTGGCACTCTCCACGAGATGGTGCAGGTATTAGGGTCACTCCTACGGTAAGTAAACAATATATACAATGTAATAAATATTAATACCACACTCAGACACAATAAATGTGTCTAGTAAAGACAAAATATTTGTTTGAAGAGTTTTGGTGAGATCTAACCATTTTGTGTATATTTCCACTATGTTTCTATTGAGAGACAGTTATAATTTTTTTTATAATTTTTTTCATTAATCAATTTTTAGATGATTCCTATTTTTTGCTTTTCTGTATATATTTTTTCATCTGATCAGACTGTCAAACACTCTACAATCAGAACAGAATCTTGCTATCAAATAGCGTACTAAGAATTGGTGGATCCACCCGACTCATAATATGTTATTTACATCACTGTAGATAGAGATATATATGTGTAGTTCTCTATCTATTTATCTATCTATATATATTGAGATGTGTACATTAGATTAATTGTGTCAGAATCAAATGTTATCTCACATGTTAAGATTTTTTTTTGTTTTTCCCCATTCTGTATATATCTTTTTATATATTTCTTGCAATTTTTTTTTTTAAAGAGATTTTCATCAAATAAATTTTGCATAATTCAAAATACCTTCTGTCTTTACTAGACACAGTTATTGTGTCTGAGTGCGGTATTAATACTTATTACATTGAAAAGATCCATAGTGTTGGTAAAATAGCACGGGTACAGACCTCACAAATGAAGATCTGGCTGACATTATATTGTTTCAACTGGTTAAATGCACCCTGCATGCAAACATGATTTCGTGTGACTTTAAAAACAGTTTTTTATTTTATTCATATGTTAGAAGAATCGTAAATAAATGTATACATTTTATATATGTGTTAAACAAAAGTTCAGTTTTCAGTACACAGAGCTAAGCTGATCGCATAGTAAGAATGTCAAAAATTCACTGACAAATTTGAGCAGGAGAATCCTCTGGTAATTAGACTTTCTGCTCATCTTCCCTGTAGCTAAAGTTGTAGTTGCTGTGATTGTCACTGGTGCAAGCAAGATTTTAAAGGAGCACTATAGTGCCAGGAAAACAAACTTGTTTTCCTGACATTGCGGGCACTATAGGGTCATTATGTTCCCTCCACCCTCTAGGGCCCCCCTCCCGCTGGGCTGAATGGGTTAAAACCCCTTCAGTCGCTTACCTTTCTCCAGCGCCGGGCTCCCTCTGTGCTGGAGAACTCCCCACCCCCTGCCGACGTCACATCCGAATGTGCATGCGCAGCAAGAGCCACAACGCATTCAAACAGCCCATTTGAAAGCATTACTCAATGCTTTCCTATGGACGTCCAGCGTCTTTTCACTGTGATTTTCACAGTGAGAATCGCGAAAGCGCCTCTAGCGGCTGTCAGTGAGACAGCCACTAGAGGCAGGATGTACCCTCAGTGAAACATAGCAGTTTCTCTGAAGCTGGTATGTTTTCAGCTGCAGGGTTAAAGCTAGAGGGACCTGGCACCCAGAGCACTTCATTGAGCTGAAGTGATCTGGGTGCTTATAGTGGTCCTTTAAGCATTTCAAATTTTGCAGGTGAAAAACATAAGCATATAAAATGTAGTAGAGTTGTTAAATGTTAAAATTAGGACAGGAACCGCCAATATCAGGATAATCTGACATAGCAGCAGATTTAGCACTGTCTGGACATATAATGTGAATAAAGCCGCATTATTATTATTTTTTTTTTTTTACTTGAAATATGAGATTTTAAAGGAGAATGCTAAGCTAATTGTACTGGTTATGGTGCAAAGAGTCTTTACAGTTAGTATGAAACTATTTAAAGCATTTTGACAAAAAAGTAGCACCCAGTACCAAAATCTCAGTTCTGCAGCAGATTAGCAAATGTGCAAGTGTCCATCTGACTTTGGTCGGCAAAGATAGGAGGGGAGCATTAGGCTAACCTGGCAGGACAAAGAGGGGTCTGGCAAACTGTTGAAATAATCGGGTTCTCAAAGAGAGCAGTCAAGAGATTTGCCAGGAGTAAACACACTCTTTAGAATATTCCACCAGAGACTCACCTGAAGGAGAGATGATGGCCACATGCTGTGTCTGAGATGTTTTACAATGGATATATGTCTTCCCAGGCTTCGATGTACACTGCAGCATTCATCACATATAAGAACACCACGGTTTATGGAGGCCCATCCAGGATCTGCACGTAACAGACAATTATTTGTCGTTAATAAATAGTCAAGGATTCATTATATTGTAACATGAATTACTTTTATAGGAAACTGTGCACAGTCAAATAGGTCTGTAAATGTGATGCGATTTCATCTTATAAAACATATATTTGTTTAAAAATATACATATTATTGCTTATAATATATATAATCCACATATGTATATAAACCTATGAACTTATATAGTTTCCATATTTGTTTAACTTCTCTAAATGTTATTTTAAATAAACTGAACTTATCATGATTATGGTTTCTTTTAATTTAGAGGGGAAAAAATTCTGTAATACGTGCGATGTGACACACATAAAAAAGGCCAGTGCTAGATTTAAAGCGAAACCACTATTTATAGTCTAGCACATAAATTGTGCTTAGCTGAAGAATATGAATTAAAAAAAAAAAAAAAATTCAAACAGAAAAATTGGAAATTTACAATCAAGTTTCATAACTCTGCTGGTGTATGATACAGGTAAAACTTGTAACTTTAATTTGTTTTAGAAGAACACTGTAGCTGTAGTGTTCTCATTCACAGTACACTTTGCACCAAACTTCCTATTATGCATCATATAATTAGAATTTTAATGTCTGTAATCCGGTCCATGGCAACACAAGTTATACACCCAAGCAAAGGATGACAATGTTGTACTTACAAGTTAATTAGCAGTTGCAATGCCAACTACAGCGCTTTAAAATCTCATCTATAATTCGCAAAGAAGCATGTACAAAAAGGATTGAAATCAAGAAATAGTACAAAATAATACATGCATTTTCTTTCAACATATACTGAGTTGTAGGACTTCTCATACAGTAATGTAATATGATTACATTACTAATCTAATGCTTCTCTATAAGGAGCACTGGAATCAATACTTCATAGAGAAGTATATGATTGATGGATTGCATAGTCATGTGTCAGCAATGCTTCTGTTTGAGAACTATCTGACTGGACTAGAGATGTTAAATTTCTGAAAATGTTAAAGGGACACTATAGGCACCCAGACCACTTCAGCTCATTTAAGTGGTCTGGGTGCATAGTCCCATGTCCCTTAACCCTACAAAGGTAATTATTGCCATTTTTAATAAACTGCAATAATAACCTTTGACAGCTAACTCCACCTCTAGTGGCTGTCTACAAGAGACTTAGAGGTCGTTAGGCGACTGTTGGTCGTCTGACACTGGACATTCTCACACTATGCATGAGAACATCCAGCGTCATGTAAAAACCCCTACATGCTTTCCTATGGGGTAAGTACTAATGAGAGAAGGGCCAAAGGCGGAGGCGAACCAGCGCTGGGGGGCATAGGCACTGGACTCAGGTAAGTGACGGAAGGGGTTTTTGATCCTTTCTGCACAATTACTGAAAATAGTTTGTTACATTGGGTTATGCTTGAAATAAAAGTATAGCTTATTCAGTTAATAAACAAAATAAATTAGATTTTTAAAATGTATTTTCTCTGTCACAAATGTAACTACAAGGTACGGATATGTTAAAAACACATGCACTACATTATAAACTCTTACCAGTATATGAGAGCAGTCAACCCCTCCTTGGTGCTCCCCCACCCCCAATTAATAAATAAATAAAAATGAAGTACTGAAGAAACCATCAACATAACTATACATAAAAAAATAAAAGAATATTAAATTGTCTCTACTTCTCCTGCTGATTCCTAGTTCCAAAAAGAGAGAAAGCACTCCAACCCCAAAAGACTTGCTTCCTATGGGTGTTTAGGATGTCCCCCTTTTGCCTATTTTAGTAAAGTGCATATTTCATCAGAAGACACTTTAATACAACACGGCTAAGTTCTCTAGAAGTGAGTTTTCTCATAGGGAAGTATTGGCTAATGCTTCCATATCAGAAGAATCTGATTTTATGTCTCTTCATTCAATTCCATTAAGTATTTTACATTTCACCTCTAGAAGTCAAATGTGTGTCGTCATCCTGGTAGCATTTGTAAAAATAAATTTCTTTTGACAGTATTTGCAAATTAAAGAAATTCCACTATGGAAATATTTCCAAATGCTGGATGTTAATCTCACCATTTTACTGAGAGCAGGGGGGGGGGGAGGGAGAAGACTCTAGATTAAACACTAACAGGATTATTTACTAAATTGCTCATTCAAAGGGAAATTCACCTTTATCGGGATACTAAAACCAATAATTAAAAATTATTTAATAATAATATGGGGGTGAATGGGTGAGGGGAGACACAAGCAGAGAACATCTGTCACCACTGTATACACTGATGACAGATGTTCAATTTGCACAGAACCGACTTTGGAAATCCAGAACAGACTCTCTGACAAAGTCACATGCATGGTGTTAATAGCACCCTCTCCCCCCCCCGCCCCCCCATCCCTCCTCCATCCCTCCCCCCACCCTTAAAAAAAGTGCAAATATCTTGGGATGAGCAGTGTTTCAAGCAGAGACCCAGCACATACAGATTCCCCCCTCCATGACCAATGGCGAGGACATCAAAATCTAAGACAAGGTAAACTATTTTATTCATAAACTAACCAGCTTCCCTAAGGAGCTTTAATTCAAGTACACACATCTTAGACAATGTATTGCCCCACAGTAAACTCAGAATGTAGAAGCATGCCCTGAAGATTAAACATCAAATAAAGCTGAATTCACAGTATTAAGTATATAACAATGAAGGAATTCATGCTAACCCGTACAAGAGAATATGGCTCTACTAGATACAATGTACGCAGTGTGTGCCAGTAATACAAAACAACAAATGGCTTTATTATACAAGTAACAATTAAAGACATAGCTATTCTGCATATTCTCATTAAAGGGAAACACTCAGCACCATAATCACAACAGGTTATAATATCCTTTTATGGTAAAAGTACAAGTTGGGTAACTAAAATAATAGCCATTTAATATATACAATAGAAGTGATTTGCAGGTACAACGTGCAATCAATTAAGCTCTCTAAGCCTGCTTCATCTTTTCCCATTCCCTAAGCAGTCGCTATGGCAGAACCTGGTCAGTTAACCTGTGGCTTCCAAACATCAAATACGGCACCAGAAGGATGAGCATAATTCTACCACTCAACATCCAAAACGCTAGTAAATGAATGTGATTTTATTACCATTTTATTTTTCAGACTTCCTTAGCTCTTGTTGCCATGTTTCAACCATTAAAGGACCACTATAGTGCCAGGAAAACATACTCATTTTCCTGGCACTATAGTGCCCTGAGGGTGCCCCCACCCTCAGGGACCCCCTCCCGCCGGGCTGAAGGGGGAGGAAGGGGTTAAATCTTACCTTTTTCCAGCGCCGGGCGGGGAGCTCTCCTCCTCCGATCCTCCTCCGATCCTCCTCCTCTTCTCCCATTCGGCTGAATGCGCACACGCGGCAAGAGCTGCGCGCGTTCAGCCGGTCTCATAGGAAAGCATTCATAATGCTTTCCTATAGACTCTGGCGTCTTCTCACTGTGATTTTCACAGTGAGAATCACGCAAGCGCCTCTAGCGGCTGTCAATGAGACAGCCACTAGAGGATTTGAGGGCTGGATTAACCCATTTATAAACATAACAGTTTCTCTGAAACTGGTATGTTTATAAAAAAAATTGGTTAATCCTAGAGGGACCTGGCACCCAGACCACTTCATTAAGCTGAAGTGGTCTGGGTGCCTAGAGTGGTCCTTTAAGGCATCCTGTGTTCTACTAAATGTCTACAATGAAGATAGATCAGAGGGATTCCCTGCTCTGGTGCGCTCGTCCATATTAGGGGAAATTTCCACGAGCATAGACCTGCACTGTAGGGATCGACCAATTATCGGTTTTACCAATATTATCGGCCGATATTTGGTATTTTCGGCAATATCGGTATCGGCCAATAAAGATACCGATATTGCCGATAATACATACCAGGAGGGGGCCGGCATCAAGCTGTTATTTACCTTTTTCCAGCAGTTCCTCCAGCTCCGTGTGTAAATCTCGTGGATCTCTGCGGCCGCGGGACTTTTGTTTCTGTCAATGCACACCTCCCCTGGCTGTGACTCACACACCATGCATGAAAAAATAAATTGTTTCACTTTCAATTAGATGTAACTTACTTTAAAAGTTCTTATTGCCTGCTCTCTAAAGTGAACTTTAATCATATACAGAATGCTTCTGTGGGGTCTAGCAAGTTATCAACGGTGCAGGGGATAATACATTTTAAATGAAATAGAATTTGCAATGAAGGAATTATAAACATTAGCCGACTCTTTACAGGAAGTATTTAGGAAGGCTTTGCAAGTCACATGCAGGGAGGTGTGACTAGGGTGCATAAATAAAGTGATTTAACTTCTAAACGGCAGAGAGCTGTGACACTGCACGGAAAAGTTCTATACACCAAAACTTTTTCAATAAGCTAAAGTTGTTTTGGTCATTATAGTGTCCCTTTAATTAAATTCAGAATGTCTGTTCCAAGTCGAAATTCTTTCCATGTATGTACTAAATAAAACAAGTTTGGCAAGAAAATTCCAACTGTACTAATATGGTTTCAATCTCTCATCCACTGTTCAACTACTTTGCATTATATAGCAGCTGTTACAAACTTGCCATATAATAATTAAATCACAAAGTGGCACACTTTTCAAATGTAGGACTCGATCAGGGTGGTCCAACCCAACATCAAATAACAATTTAGCAATGAAGTTCCCAGTGTAGTAGAAAGTGTTACTGAATAAAATCATTCCCTAATAAAATGTTAAAAACATTCCATACAAAAGCAGACAAGCAAAGGCATATAAACTCACATGAAAGCTTTCTTATGGCACACTTCGTGATAAACATGTTTTGTATGTATTTAAATATACGTTTTCAAAACCTGTTGTGTATAGAGAGATAGATTCTTAAAGTGGATCTGGCAATTTTAAGTATTTCATAAAGAAATACTCCCTATGAAACACTGATCATTGAAATTCCAACACAATCCGAAGATTCCATAAGACACAATAGACAGTATTTTGTCTTGTCTGAGGTTGACAAATATTGACAAAAGGCTGCGCGCCACTCTTAGCTTTCATGAAACCTCAGCAACCATCACAAGTGACAGCTGTGGGGTTCCAGCATCGTCTATGGATGGTGTTGAAGATACAGCAGTGACATATCTCTTGGCAAATGAAGTACCAGTAACTGAAGAAGGCCAGCAGGAGTAAGATGGCTGCAGCGGCAAGGGACAGCTTAAGATAAGTAAACCCTACCCTCCGCTGTACCCCATGGCGACTGGAACTATATCGGATCTGTCACTTTCTTGGGTCTTAGCGAAATATATCTAAAGACCCCCAAAAATGACAGGTCTGGTGAAAGTGAGTTCTTCATTACTGAAAACAGACCAGCAGCATATTCCTACCAGACCAGTAAGAGTCAATACAAACTGCTGCAATGCCGCTAACAGCAGAATGAACCCACATGGTGCCGATTGCAAGTCTCTACTTCCAGATTTATTACAAGCACAGCCAGATTAACCATTAGGCGGCAAAGGTACCCCTGCTTGGGACTGGACAGCTCTTGTTCTGTTTAGGATGGTGCCCTCTCTAAGCTGGAAGGCAGATCAACAGATCTAATTTTTTGGCCAAGCACCCCCTCACTTCATCAAAAGTGCTTTGTGGTCTGCACCTCTATCAGGTGCAGCTAACTTTAAGAACTACCTAACCGTGCCCTGGCACTTCTGGATGACTAAAAGCACCCACAGCCAGAGCTCTGAGTTATTGACTAAGCGCCAGAACCAAGAGTGAGCTCAAAATGATCTGCACCGAATATTGGTGCATTCTACAATGCTCCCCCACCAGACCACCAGGGAAGAAGTAAAGAATCAAACAAATAATAGTTTATTAAATTCCATCGTTACTGTATTCTCCCGTCCCTCTTGACTAGTGTATCTGATTGCCTCTCTGCTGTTTCTAACTGGATGGCTGCCCACTTCCTTAAACTAAACTTGACCAAAACTGAAATTCTGGTCTTTCCTCCCTCAAGTGTTGTTACTCCTGTGTCTGTCACCCTCCAAGTCAACGGTGCTACCATCAGCTCCACCATGCAGGCTCGCTGCCTAGGTGTTCTCTTTGACTCCGACCTCTCCTTCAAGCCTCATGTTCAATCTATCGCCAAATCCGGTCATTTCCATCTCAAAAATATTGCGCGCATCCGCCCCTACTTAACGCCAGATGCAACTAAGGTGTTTGTCCATTCCACTGTCCTTTCTCACCGTGACTACTGTAATCCGCTTCTCAGTGGCCTTAGGTGCTCCCAACTTGCGCCGTTACAGTCCATAATGAATGCGGCGGCGAGGCTCATCTTCCTGTCCGCCCGCACCTCCCATGCCTCACCCTTCTGTCAGTCCCTACATTGGCTTCCTATAAAATATAGAGCTCAATTTAAAATTCTGGTTCTTGCTTTCAAATCGCTACATAATGCTGCTCCCACCTATCTATCTTCCTTTATACACAAGTATGTCCCGTCTAGGCCCTTACGATCTGCTGAAGACTTACGTCTATCTTCTGTCCGTACTCCCACCTCTGATGCTCGCCTTCAAGATTTCTCGAGAGCTACACCGTTCCTGTGGAACTCGCTTCCCTCCTCCGTTAGATGCTCACCCAGTCTCCACTCCTTCAAAAAATCGTTAAAAACCCACTTCTTCATAAAAGGGTATCAATTGAACTGTTTACCACTCCTGACTGATTCCTCTTCTGCAACTGTCACTAGTCTAATACTATCCTTACCCTTTTGTGTCATTTTACCCCACTCCCTCTAGCATGTAAGCCCATTGAGCAGGGCCCTCAACCCCTCTGTTCCTGTGTGTCCACCTTGTCTGGTTACAACTACACGTCTGTTCGTCCACCCATTGTAAAACGCTGCGGTATTTGATGGCGCTATATAAACATAATAATGATAATATTAATATTTGGAAAATATCTGTAGGAACCATGTCTGTTAACATCATACCCATGTGAGCAATAATTTTATATTTTATTTATTATTATTGCCATTTATATAGCGCCAACAGATTCCGTAGCGCTTTACAATATTATGAGAGGGGGATTTAACTATAATTAGGACAATTACAAAAAACTTACGGGAACAATAGGTTGAAGAGGACCCTGCTCAATCGAGCTTACATTCTATAGGAGGTGGGGTGTAAAACACATTAGGACAGGAATTTGCAGTCAAATAAGGTGGGCTGCCCTTTAGGAGAGAGCAAGAGGTAGAGGTTAGTCTTGGAAGCCATAAGCTTTCCTAAAGAAATCGGTTTTAAGGCACTTCTTAAAAGATGCAAGACTAGGGGAGAGTCTGATGGCGGTAGACAGGCTATTCCATAGGAAGGGAGCCGCCAGCGAGAAGTCCTGCAAGCGCGAGTTGGCCGTACGGGTGCGGACAACGGACAGGAGGTGGTCACGGGCAGAGTGGAGAGACAGAGAAGGGACATACCTATGGATCTGTGAGGAGATATAAGAGGGGCTAGAGTTGTTCAGTGCTTTATAGCATACAGGAAGCCAATGTAAGGACTGGCAGAGGGGTGAGGTGTGAGAGAACCGACTAGAGAGGAAATATTCAGAATGTATCTCATGAGTCTATTGGTTCCTACACCACAGATCAAAATACATACAGAGAAAATAAGAAATCAAATGAATATTAAAGGGGTCACAGGAAAGGAAGACGGGGAAAAGGAGGGGGGGGGGGGCGGGGTGAGCAGGTCAGTGACTAACTCTAACCTCTTTTAGTAAACAGTTCAAGTTTACAGATTTGTCCCAGAAAGAACAAGTTTTATAATAGGAGAGAAGGTTACCCATGACCACTGCAGTGCGTTGGTAGATTAATTCTCTTCAATAAAGGTTTTAATCTCTCTAATGCTAGGTAATTCCTGTTTGAGCCAATTGGTTGCTATAGATGAATATACTCTTGTTAATCCTTAGTAAATACGTTAAATGCTTTATATCTTTGCTTTCCAGGCAACAAAAAAAACAAAAACATTAACTTACTTACCTGTGCACTATCCCAAATCCCTCTGCACTTTTAAACCTGGAGGCTTTTTTAGAATCAATCCTATGGCCATTGAAGTGCAAGCTCATCTGCCATGTTAAGGCAAAACTTCTTAGTAGAGTCCTATGCTAACAATTCACCTTGTTGCTTTCAGTGAAAATGCTAAATCCCAAATGGTACAGAAATGGGTATTTTTATAAATCTCTACACATTTATTAACTCTTAAATGATTACTCGAAACCACCATGACCATTTCAGTGATTTGAAGTGGTCATGGTGGTAGGAGTCATTATGTGCAGTGTTTCAGCTTGGAACACTGCACATACATAGAAACATAGAATGTGACGGCAGATAAGAACAATTTGGCCCATCTAGTCTGCCCAATTTTCTTAATACTTTCATTAGTCCCTGGCCTTATCTTATAGTTAGGATAGCCTTATGCCTATCCCACGCATGCTTAAACTCCTTTACTGTGTTAACATCTACCACTTCAGCTGGAAGGCTATTCCATGCATCCACTACCCTCTCAGTAAAGTAATACTTCCTGATATTATTTGTAAACCTTTGTCCCTCTAATTTAAGACTATGTCCTCTTGTTGTGGTAGTTTTTCTTCTTTTAAATATAGTCTCCTCCTTTATTCCCTGTTGATTCCCTTTATATATTTAAATGTTTCTATCATATCCCCCCGTCTCGTCTTTCCTCCAAGCTATACATGTTAAGTTCCTTTAACCTTTCCTGGTAAGTTTTATCCTGCAATCCATGAACCAGTTTAGTAGCCTTTCTCTGAACTCTCTCTAAAGGATCAATATCCTTCTGGAGATACGGTCTCCAGTACTGCGTACAATACTCCAAGTGAGGTCTCAACAGTGTTCTGTACAATGGCATGAGCACTTCCCTCTTTCTACTGCTAATACCTCTCCCTATACAACCAAGCATTCTGCTACCATTTCCTGCTGCTCTATTACATTGTCTGCCTACCTTTAAGTCATCAGAAATAATCACCCCTAAATCCCTTTCCTCAGATGTTGAGGTTAGGACTCTATCAAATATTCTGTACTCTGCCCTTGGATTTTTACATCCAAGATGCATTATCTTGCACTTATCCACATTAAATGTCAGTTGCCACAACTCTGACCATTTTTATAGTTTACCTAAATCATTTGCCATTTGGCTTTTCCCTCCTGGAACATCAACCCTGTTACATATCTTAGTACCATCAGCAAAAAGACATACCTTACCATCAAAACCTTCTGCAATATCACTAATAAAAATATTAAAGAGAATGGATCCAAGTACAGATCCCTGAGGTACCCCACTGGTGACAAGCCCAAGCTTCGAATATACTCCATTGACTACAACCCTCTGTTGCCTGTCACGGGGGGCGTGGCAAACCACAGAGCAAGATGGCCGCATGAAAATTTGCTCTGGCACCGGGGCATACAATCCAAGTTAATCCCAGCCAACAAAGCTTCATCTAAACCCAAGAAATTACTATGTCTCAACACAAAACCAAGAAGAGCTCTGCCAAGGCGAAAAAGCTCAATTTTTTCAGCTAGAAACAAACACCTGCGACACGGGCCGCGCAGGCCTTGCTCAAAGATAGCGGAGAGGAGTCTGAAGACAACTATCAAATGCCTGATCTAGAGATGCAAAATTTGTCAGACCAAATCACTAAAACTGATTTAAAAGAAGCGTTGGACACCCTGTCGAGTAAGCTAATCTCCACATGGCAACATACTGCAGACTCACTGCGTAAGGACATCCAGGAACTGGGTAAATTACATCACATTTGGAGGATAAATGCGATGAATTCACGACTGCACATAACGACCTGGCCACGAATGTGGAACAGATGGCGGTGAAAATAGAGAATATGGAAGCTAAATTGGCAGACTTAGAGGACCGCGTGAGACGGAACAACATTAGGCTGAGGGGAGTTCCAGAAACTGTTGTAAATGCAGACCTATGTACAGGGCCTGCTCCATGCCCATGTCCCGGAAATCCCTGAGGACATGCTACTCGTAGATAGAGTGCATCGCATACCGAAACCACGCCACTTGCCTGACAACATACCGAGAGAGGTACTACTTCATTATTTCCACATCAAGGAACTTGTTCTTAAAGCCAGCCGGAATAGAGCTAAACCACCAGAGGACTATCCAACTGTGGAAAATCAACACAGACCTCTCTGCAGCAACCCTGCGTAGACGCAAATATTTCTCCCATATTGCTGAGGCCTTGAGAGCGCACGGCCTATGGTACAGGTGGGGATTTCCCATGAAACTCCTAGTCACTAGGGATGTAAGTTTAAAAACTACCGTCACTACCCCGTGGAGAGTTAAAGGATGTTACATTTTTAAGTTACCAGTTTTGATAATGGTTTGCCCGAGGGGGGTGGGTGGGTGGTAAGAACTCGCTAGGATAAAACTACAATCCATCTTATTGTACAGGAGGAGTTGGGTTAAGCACAATAAGGCACCCCACTTCAAAGCTACGACACAGTGACAACTCCAAATACTGAAGTATACCAGCGGGGTAGACATAACATATGGCCTATACTGCGAGTGCCAAGACATGAACGTTAGTCCAGTGCCTAGACATGGGTGCTGGATGAGAGATGTACACTCTAGGTAGAAGGAGGGAAGGGTGTGTAAGGAAGGCTAAGGCTCTTTGAGGCATGATGGGCTCATATCTGTATAAGGAGAGAAACCTGTGCTTCAAGAATGATGACATCTGTACCAGGGGGTAGGAATATATCCATTTAATTTATATCATTTTCATATTGTCTAGTTATGCTTTGTTTAGACTTTGATTGCCATGGCTTAGTCTGTTCTTATTTCAATGCCAGACATTCTGTAAAGCGCTTTCCTATATCGCTGACAGCAGGAAATAGGAGGTTATGCCACAAATATGAACAATGCCCAATAGCCACACTGATGGACATCTCCATAGGAGATGACTTGTATATACATACTTTTCCTTCCCGTTTATACTTACCCCCTACACTCCGGTTACCACGGAGCCAAAAGGAGATAATAACGGAACACCGCCACTTGAACACATAAGAACACTCAAAATCGACACCCAGTATCTTAGTGGGACCCCAACAACCTCATCTAGAGCAGTCCATTGCGAGGCATGTAAGTCGTTAAACAAACAAGAACAGAGGCGATCACACACTATATTTTCACACCCAGTGGACTACCCTATAGAGACAGCAATGCTTAACAAATACAACATATGAAAGTACAAACTCATAATGCACATGGCTTAAATACGCCACATAAAAGGCGCATCCTCTTAGAGAACGCAAAGCACAATAAAATTGACATCTTGTGTATACAAGAAACACATTTTGCACACAACAAAATACCAGTTTTCGCCAATCGAGACTATCCAACACATTATTACGTAACTCACTCATCTAAGTCATGGGGAGTATCTATCTTAATCCTTAGATCCTTAACATTTGAGCTATTGCATACTGGGAAGGATGCCAAAGGTAGATATATAAAATTACACTGCAGAATTAACAATATAACATAATTATTGGTGAGCATATACGCACCAAACCAAAAATCACAGAAACTTCCTACATAAGATGTTAACAAAACTCCCACAACACAAACACCACCAATAATACTATGTGGAGATCTCAATCACGTTCAACAACCACACGTGGATACGACATTACCTGACATCACCTAGACACGGATCGTACTCACGGATAGATTTTGTATTTGTATCAAGGGACATGCTCCCACACACAGAAAGCTGTAGCACTGGACATATACAGGGAGTGCAGAATTATTAGGCAAATGAGTATTTTGACCACATCATCCTCTTTATGCATGTTGTCTTACTCCAAGCTGTATAGGCTCGAAAGCCTACTACCAATTAAGCATATTAGGTGATGTGCATCTCTGTAATGAGAAGGGGTGTGGTCTAATGACATCAACACCCTATATCAGGTGTGCATAATTATTAGGCAACTTCCTTTCCTTTGGCAAAATGGGTCAAAAGAAGGACTTGACAGGCTCAGAAAAGTCAAAAATAGTGAGATATCTTGCAGAGGGATGGAGCACTCTTAAAATTGCAAAGCTTCTGAAGCGTGATCATCGAACAATCAAGCGTTTCATTCAAAATAGTCAACAGGGTCGCAAGAAGCGTGTGGAAAAACCAAGGCGCAAAATAACTGCCCATGAACTGAGAAAAGTCAAGCGTGCAGCTGCCACGATGCCACTTGCCACCAGTTTGGCCATATTTCAGAGCTGCAACATCACTGGAGTGCCCAAAAGCACAAGGTGTGCAATACTCAGAGACATGGCCAAGGTAAGAAAGGCTGAAAGACGACCACCACTGAACAAGACACACAAGCTGAAACGTCAAGACTGGGCCAAGAAATATCTCAAGACTGATTTTTCTAAGGTTTTATGGACTGATGAAATGAGAGTGAGTCTTGATGGGCCAGATGGATGGGCCCGTGGCTGGATTGGTAAAGGGCAGAGAGCTCCAGTCCGACTCAGACGCCAGCAAGGTGGAGGTGGAGTACTGGTTTGGGCTGGTATCATCAAAGATGAGCTTGTGGGGCCTTTTCGGGTTGAGGATGGAGTCAAGCTCAACTCCCAGTCCTACTGCCAGTTCCTGGAAGACACCTTCTTCAAGCAGTGGTACAGGAAGAAGTCTGCATCCTTCAAGAAAAACATGATTTTCATGCAGGACAATGCTCCATCACACGCGTCCAAGTACTCCACAGCGTGGCTGGCAAGAAAGGGTATAAAAGAAGAAAATCTAATGACATGGCCTCCTTGTTCACCTGATCTGAACCCCATTGAGAACCTGTGGTCCATCATCAAATGTGAGATTTACAAGGAGGGAAAACAGTACACCTCTCTGAACAGTGTCTGGGAGGCTGTGGTTGCTGCTGCACGCAATGTTGATGGTGAACAGATCAAAACACTGACAGAATCCATGGATGGCAGGCTTTTGAGTGTCCTTGCAAAGAAAGGTGGCTATATTGGTCACTGATTTGTTTTTGTTTTGTTTTTGAATGTCAGAAATGTATATTTGTGAATGTTGAGATGTTATATTGGTTTCACTGGTAATAATAAATAATTGAAATGGGTATATATTTGTTTTTTGTTAAGTTGCCTAATAATTATGCACAGTAATAGTCACCTGCACACACAGATATCCCCCTAACATAGCTATAACTAAAAACAAACTAAAAACTACTTCCAAAAATATTCAGCTTTGATATTAATGAGTTTTTTGGGTTCATTGAGAACATGGTTGTTGTTCAATAATAAAATTAATCCTCAAAAATACAACTTGCCTAATAATTCTGCACTCCCTGTAGTGTCGTCAGACCACGCTCAGGTGACACTATCCATAACAGACATATTCCAACATAAGGTAAGACACCTTATTACAAAACGCAGAATTCAAGGACAAATTATCAGATGACATCTCTACATACTTTCAGTTGAACACTACTGAAATCTCACCTGTCACAACCTGGCAAGCGCATAAAGTAGTGATAAGGGGATTCCTAATAAGTGAACCTCAGTGAAGCACCAATAGGGAAGTCACCTGGTCCCAATAGGTTCACAAACTGTTACTATAAAACCTTCTAATGCCTCCTCACCCCAAGATTGGAATGTGTATACAACCATATCCTTCAAACAGGCTCAATGCCACAAGACATGCTGATGGCCCACATAGCAACCGTGCCCAAACCAGGTAAACCTCCCCATAAATGCCAAAATGTACACCCGATATTAAACACTGATGTAAAATTGATAGCAAAAATATTTGCCACACAGCTGAGCAATGTGATACCAACTCTTATTAATGTAGACCAGGTGGGGTTCGTTAAAGGCAGGCAGGGAGCAGATAGGACAAGGAAATTGGTAAACCTTATGCATATGTTGAGGTCAGCGGGAAACCCCAGTGTGTTCCTTTCCCTGGACACTGAAAAAGCTTTTGACAGGCTGCAATGGGGCTTCCTTGCAAACAGTTCTGCGCAAATTCAGGTTCCCAGAATAGTTCCTATCCCTGATTTCAGCGTTATACTCTGCACCAACTGCAAAAGTGGTAAATGGAGGGTTTGTTTCACAAACACATTCAATTTCAAACGGCGCAAGGCAAGGCTTCCCTCTGTCGCCTCTATTGTACATGTTGGCACTGGAACCCCTCATACAACTAATAGGCATGACTACAACTATTCACTGCAGTGGCTGGCAGGGAGTATAAAGTCACGTTATTTGCGGATGATGTGATGGTAACACTAACTAAACCTGAAACCTTGATACCAAATCTACAGCAAGTATTGCAACAATACAGCGAATGCTCATACTATAAACTAAATGTCAATAAAACATAAGCTAACATGGCATTTTACAGAGAAAAGCCCACCCTCCTTCAAAAAGGTTGGGAGTAACCCTTTAATAGGACACACATGGGGCAGGTGATCAATCTTGCTATCCACCTAGAGTCTTGAGATCACGTTTTGGCGATCACATGACTCAGATCGGTTGTATTGGCTGTAGGGGGACTGCCAGGGTTGTCAGGCATTTCTTCTGATCTGGTCCAGCGAGTAGAGTGAGTCCAATCGCTAGGGCGTGCTATGCTGTCCTAACAGCAATAAAGTCATCCTTTTGTAGGACATCATAGCATGCCTTAATGTCTGGAAGGGGTTAGTATTCAGTTTGCTTTTATTTTAGCTGGTTACCATTTATATATTTTTATATTTATTTGTATACTTAAACTCATTTTTTTTTTTTTTTTGTCCTGGACTTGATCCTTTTGATGGCCATTACACTATAATGATTTTTGGTTTGGAAAAGATCTTCACTTTTCAACTATGATCATCCCCTTGTTTTAAAGCCAGTGTGTATACATAGGTTTTGGTGGCATTTCTGTTTCACATGCTTTTGCCATTTAGCAGCTTACTTACTCCCCCTTGTTCGTGTATACATGGTCATCACCAAGATCGTTGTAGAAAATGTTAGGGTTTCAGGTTTTAAATGTTTTGTTGTGCATGGCTGTATTAAAGTGAGCCTGTCATGACAGATATGGGTTTGCAGTTTTCTAACCATCTGGCATAACTCGTGCTATACAATGAAGAATTTCTTCCCTTAGTACTATTAAAAGCTCATATTAAAATGTTTCTCCATTACTGCTGTGCCCTGTTGAAAGCCACAATTCTGTTTTCAATGGGTGGTTTTGCTTACTGTAAGACTCACCTCTCCTGCATACCTGTTTGGGATGCACAGACTTGCTTTCCATAAAAGTCCCAAAACACTTTACATTGGCTTTGTATAAATAAACCTTATCTGTTCACTCTCTCAGTTCTCATGTTCCCTGTTCAAAGCTCCTGAAGTCAATCTGACTGTTTCTCTCCTTTCTCCATTCTGTTGCTGGTGTTGCTCTCACAGAGCCAGACCCTCATCCCTCCTTCCTCTTGCAGTCATTGCTTTCCCTTAAGCTGAAGGCAAGAAGGAGAAACACCCAGAGGGGGGGAGCACAGCAGAGTATAACCTTCTCTGGTATGATCGACATGAACTGAATTTACTGATGGGAAGGGGAAATGGCTGTTTTACAACCTCTGATTTTAGAGAAATCTAGACATTTGGTATCAATTCTTCTAGTTTAATGTATAGGCCAAATTTGATTCTATATTATTTAACATTAAGTTGTATTTGTCATGACATTACCCTTTAAGATACATACTTTTTCTCCAAGCAGGAATAAGAAATCCCAGGACCGTAAGCAAAATCAGACACCCCTCCTGCAGCCCTGGGCTTTTCTTTTTGGATTCTGCCACACACATACAACACTCAGCCATCATGCATGAGTGTTGTGTGTGAAAGTGTGTGAAGTGGAGTGTGGAGGAAGCTTAATGCTGTATATATGGGGTAATGGTGTTTTTTAAAAGAATTAAAACATTTTTTTTTTTTAAATCTAACATTAATTTTGTAAGTTTTACAGTGGGTTTATAGATGAATCTGTGTAGGAAACAACATATGGTTTAGAATTTGCCAACATT
Organism: Pelobates cultripes; assembly: GCA_933207985.1. NCBI lineage: Eukaryota > Metazoa > Chordata > Amphibia > Anura > Pelobatidae > Pelobates > Pelobates cultripes. The sequence goes on from OW240912.1 coordinate 72,054,217, forward strand.
GCCAACATAACATACTGGACTGAAACCCACTGCTTTGTAACAATCTGGAGCACACAGACAGATTTGATGAAGGTGTCATGACAGTTAAAACATTTAAACATTTTCATTCTGCAGACAAGAACCTAGGTATAACAAATTAAATAAAAATTATTGAACCAGGCAGGATACAGATATGGATTTTTTTTAATGTTACACTTCAGCCACCATGTCTACTTTATCTCACTGAAGTGCTTATCATGCCTTGAATTCAGTGGCACTGTCTTGTCGTTAAGTGTCAAACAGTTACATCAAGTGAGTGTTCCCAGGAGCCTGCGAACAGGCCCTGACTGGGGGTATGGTAAAGGCAGAGTTAACTCATACTAACCCTAGAGAGGTCATGGTAGGCTGAGAAAGGTCATATGACCATATTAGCCAATCACTACCACCCATCGCTGCTTGGGCAAATGCAAAAATATCAGCGTATGCAGGAGACATTTATTGAGTTAATGTAGTGGCTACGGTTCCTAGAATGTAACTTGTGGTATAGGTGTCTTGAAATGTTAACAACTGTATCAATAACCCTGTTAAAAAAAAAAAAGACACATTATAAATATGTATTTAACTTTTGCGATATGTAGTAAAAAAATATGTCACACTGGGAATTTATCATTTAAACATTTTCTTTGAAAAACTCTGTAGACTTTACATGACAAAGCTTGTATTTGTAAACTTTAAACAAACTAGCTCAAGGTCAGAAAAATGTATCCTTCTAACTGCTGCACATACAGATAGATGCATGTTTGGTGTACTGAGTAATACATTAGTACATACAGGAGTCATTTCTTGAGTGACCCATAAGTGACCTGCCCTTCCCACCTACTTCATCAAGTCTCAGCAAGATACTGAAAATAAGCTCCTACTCTACAGCAAGGATTGAGAATTTTATTTTTATTTTTTAATTCCAGGGCAGGTTTCATCATCAAGCCTGCCTGGCAATGCTTAAAGGAACACTATAGCATAATAAATGTAAATATGTATTCCCAACGCTATAGTGTCCTTGTCACCAAAGAAAAAAATAAAGGTGATATACTTACCCTTTTCCCTAGCCACGTCAGTCTTCTCCATGTCTCTCTGCCTCTTTGGCTGAGATCATTAATGGTGATGATCTCAGCCAATCCAATGTTTTCCCATAGGAACGCCTCGGGAGGCTAGTGCGCATTACGCCAATCAGATGGTCTCCACGTCGGCAGCCACTAGAGGCAGGTTAAACGATGTAGACATTGTCTTTCTGCAATCTTTTCAACTATAGGCCTAAAAAGGGGGAGGGACACATGGCACACAGACCACTTTATTTAAAATGAATTTGCCTGGGTGCCTATAGTGTTCCTTCTTACAGCCACTCCGAGCATCATAATTACTATAGATGGTCCTTCGGTTTCAAGCGAGTGGTTTTTTTTGTTTTGTTTTTTTTAAACAAAAAAATAATGGAGAATTCTCTGCCACACAGAGCTCACCCTCCAGCTTTAGACATCATAATGAAGAACTTTAATTTCTTCATTATATGTCCAAGTATTTGTACACCACGCATTAGGAGGCCATAGACCTGTTTTAGAGGATTTAGCCAAACAGCAAACATCACCAGCATTAACCAATCAACAAGCATGTAGAGTTCCGCTGGCATCATCAGAACAGAGAATTTTTTAAATTTATTTTTTTAACAAATAGAGACAGTTCTAATTCACTGTCTGCATGGAGAGCGGGTACAGAGTCCTCTCTGAACCCAAGTTGTTATAGATCTTCAAGAGACCATTCAACAATCTTGCCTTTTAAAAATCCTGCAACAAAACAGAATGTCCCAATCATTTAGTGACTAGTAGGTTGCATAGAGCTTCCCTTACTAATTCATGAGGATATCTCATGGATTTTAGAAATCCTAAAATAACTTATTATTGGTTTTTAAGGGTGAATTTCAACAACAATTTAAAAAAAATTTTTTTGCATATGGGACTGTTTACCAATGTCATGTCATGGATTTAAAGATAAATTTTCTCCTTATCTAGTTACGTGCCTGAAGTTTTGCTACCACATAGTATTAATAATTTTGCACCATGGAATCCTGGTTCAATTAAACATACAATGAAACTGTGTTAAAGACACACCTGTAACACCATAAACACTACAGCGAGCTGACTGTTCCCAGCCAATAAGCTAAGTCCTACCCTGCCAGGCTTGGCTCAGACAGAATCTGCAGGCTGCAGTGACGTCCAACGGAACCCCATGTAGCAAGTCAAACCGTTCTAACGGGATTGCTTACCTATACTGTGTGCTATATGGATCCACCTGCACTGAAACAAACCACCCACTTGCTCAGCAAGTCGGCGTGTCAAGGGTTAATAACTCATACAGTATATTTTGAGACTCTCCGTCTAACCAGGAATCTAAGAAGTCGATGCTAAATTCTTCCATCAGGATGCAGAGGCTAATTGCACTGCATACTAAAAAGAGCAATATGTGCTACATGTTCAATAATTGATTGTTTTAATGCCGGCTTGCTCTATTTTCGTCCTATATAAAGAAACTATAAAAAATATCTTGAATTGCCCTTGATTGCAGTAACAAGGAAAGCACAATGTGAGTTTTTGATAACTGCAACAATACAAAAGGTATCCCACAGGTAAAAGCTTTCAGTCGTGGAACTCTGATGTGGATTATGGTTTAATTGGGGCATTGTATAAAAAAAGAATTATTGAAAATGGCTGCATGCACTGCTGAGACAATGTTGCAGCTGTAGGGGAGAACTAACTGTGCTTCTGGGTACTCTATCCAAATTTTAAAACCATAAATATACTATATGACCTGGATTAAGGACTCTAGAGATAAGCTAAACATCAGATAATGGGATTTATTATTCACTGAACTCTCCTGAAAGTCTGAAAACAAAGGGTGAGACAGGTGGAATTCGAGTAGATGTCTTTTCGTTTCATTGAGTATGTCCAAGTGTAGTGCCCACTGACCAACACATGGAATTCCTCCCCATGCTAGGGTTGAACAATTCCGAGGGGCAGGCAACAGAGTGTGTACTAAGTCCTCCAGCAAGGTTCAATACAAAAGGTCATCTTCATATTATGAATTGTGTATTTTGTTCTTTTTATAGGACTACTCAGATAAAAAAAACAGTGTTATCATAAAACACAGGTTTTGGTTAGAGTAACCCTTGCTGGATGGTCTGCCCTACCTCCAAATGAGTGAGAGGAAGAGGGAGAGGGAGAAGGAGAGAGATAAAACGTTTCTCTTTTCCAGCGATGAGATCAAGTTCTCCCACAGCCTAATCCTACACATCTGACCTCATTCTCCCTCACCAGAGTGAATAATAGGTCAGGCTAAAGGATCCTGAAGACAGAGGCAGCACTGGTTGGGGAGGGGTAAGAGGCATGTGGCACAACTTGCTGGTGTCAAAAGCAAATTTTGGTACAGGATCCATATTAGCCAGTCTGGAACTCTTGTTTTGTCCCAGAAAATGATGCCCAATGTTGCTGCCCAAAGTAGAGGTACACCTCCATCAGCAGGAGTGGCTAATCTTCCATCTGTGCAGAATCAAAAAGCTGCACATACTGACCATTCCAAATCAATGAAGTGGTCACGGCGTTTGAAGTAAGCCTTTAATACAAGCCTCAGGTGATGCATTTTGTATTTTTTTTCTCAACAATAATTATCTCATGGGTCCTTGTCCAACTGGGGGTTTAGGTTATTTTTTAAAACTCTGTATCTAATTTACTCAACACAATTTTAAAGTGACAGGACAACATCCCCTTAATCAAGAGGACAGGGAGCTTTATTTGGAAAGGTACCAAAATATTTACATGGCAGCTATGTAATGTATTTAAGGCTCCTACTAAGACTTTGCTGTCCCACTATGTGAGTGAAAGGTTAAAGATTGAGAGGTTCAAGAGGTAGAAAGGCTTAATTGATTGAATGGGACATCCCAAGTCAAACAATGCTTTAACTAGCAAATTCAATTATTAAATAGGTGTTTTTTCTATTTCTTGGGTTCTGAGTTACCATTCAAACCTTAACCTGGGCCTATATTTCATTAGCAATTATTGTATAAGTTACTGCCCCTTTAAGAATAGGTTTCCAATGTATCAAAAGAAGCTACAAAGGAAAGGGTAGGGGAACATCTGTAAGAGAATGACAGAAAAACTGAGCAGAATGTGGATTCTTTAGCTTCAACGAACACGTGGACACCAAATATAACAAAGTGACAACAGGAGATTACACGCTGTATTCAAATTATTCACTATTTCAAGAAGTAAATGAGAATAAAAGTACATCCATATTACAGCCAAAAAGTGGATATTTCTAACTTTTATTACTCAGCTAAACGTGACTCATACAAATATGTCCATGATTCCATACAGTCATTTATAGACATTTTCTAGTTAAAAAGAATAATAATGACCAATTGTTCTAATATAATTTCTGTTGAACCATTATAGTTATTTACTGTTCATTTCCTGTACAGAAATTTCTAACAAAGAGCGACGCCGTGAAAACTCACAGGAAGAAAAGATTAAAATAAATAAATAAATAAATAAATATGAAAACAATGAACACATGTATACAAAGCAATAGGTTTAAATATGGCTTAAATGTTTTGAAACTTAATAATGTCTGTTTTAGGATAATTCTTTACAATATTACAGCAGCTACACAGTCTATTTTAAGTTGAGGTTTTATTGATCAGATATTCTCTATACCGCCCATATTTGGTTTGTAAAGAGCAGTGAACCTGCCTTTTCACTATACCAGGAGTGATGTGCCTTTGCACAGCACAAATGAGTGCCGGAGCCAAACAGGTTTGAGAGGTCTGAGGATCTCCCCCCGAGCTGGGCTGATATTTTTGCCCATTACAGCAGGTAGTGAGAGGCAGCACCCAATTCACTCATGGCTGTGAATTTGGAGAACGTGATATCCTCCTAGCACTTGAGAAGGAAAAATGCACAAGAGGAGAGCAACTCATTGAAGCCCACCTGTCCTTGCCTTGTACCTGCTAGCCTAGCCCAATTGGACCCCAGGGAAACCACCCTGCTACTACTAAACAGTAAGCAAAAAGGCAAGTGGCTATAATAACAGCATTTTCTGTGTTTTTAGCCTTGTGATCGTGTATGTTACTGATTGCATCTAGCAGCATGAGTGTGTGAGAGACAAAAAGTGACCTAAGAAGCCTCCCCAAATGCAAATACTACAAACAGTCCATATGCAAACAAACCACATCCACACACAACCCCACACACATACACTTCTGACAACCCACATACACACACACACAAACAGACCCAAAATATACAAACACCACACACACAATATGACAGATAGCCCCCACACACACACAATCAGCACCAAAATATACAAACACCATATACACAAACACACAAGCAGCACCCCGTACACAGCTCACATCCACACATATAACATGATTGTGGCGGAACCAGCTTTCCCACTGGGCATTGACGAAGACTGATTGCCAGCCTCCTGCCATGTGACTATGGCCCCTGGGATGTATTGCCTGCTCTCCTGTACATCTGAGGATTGCTACCAACTAGGTGGATTTGGCTATGGAGCTTGTGTAGTGCCCTCTGTTGGTAGCAACAGTAATATGCACTACCTGAATAGCAAGACTGGTAATTTGCATATTCGGGTAGATTTGCATATCGCTTATTCTGCATGCAGGAGAGACATTTTGTGTTAATTATGGTCTTCCCCACCCATTTATAAATATGTAATTATGTTATAATAAGTCACTGTATGTTGCCTGCTATGATTTGACTGTTTGCAATTTTATTGGGTTTTCACAGCAATGTTAATGTAATGACCATATGGGCTAGTCTCAAGTAAAATAAAGTTTTAGACAGTTCTACTTCACCCTCAATTTGGAGTCCTGTCTCTTATTGGGGGAATCTGCATATACCCTTGCTATAATCACTCCTAAGCTCTTTTAAGAGCTCGTTCCTGCTTCGCTCTGAAGGAAGAGAGGTTTGGCCTGTGGTGGTTGTGGTATTGGCTAGAGTGCTTGGAATCCTCAAGAAGTACTAGGAGCATCCGTCAACTGAGGTACCCAGTCGGGGTGCCAGGTGATCTGTTACGATGATACACAGCAATGGTTTCACCAATGTTATGCTGTACTGTGACTCTTAATCTCTGGGAAGTTTTAGGACATACAAGATCTGCTCTGCCTGAGATTAATGAGAGTTATGCTCACATTAAGCAGCTGTTTTTTTAGATGCCACCTATATAAATCATCCTAACAATATTGTAGGACAGGAGTTTATTTCAGACTTGCAAAAAACGACATACTTTGGTTCTCATTCGTTATTTTTTTGGTTTGGTAGATAAATCTACCAAACACAACCACCACCCTGGCTCATTAAGTTCAAAGAAAACCACAGTAATTAGCGCACTCCCTAAGTGACCATCTTGGCGCACGAAAAGAGGCAGCAAATTCAGATACAGAAACAAGTAACACGCCACTGATCGCAGTATTTTGAGAAAAACACCACGGAAGAGATGTCAGATATGACACTGTGGAAAGCACACAAAAGTGACCTTAGGGGACACTTTATCAGAATGGCTGCTCAAAAGAAGGAGACCAGGCTACCAATAGAAGATCTTACAGGGAAAAAAATTGCACACCTGGAAACACTTTTTAACCGCAGACAGAACAGACATATCAAGAATTGATCTCTACACGAAGACAATTGGCAGATCTCATTAACCTTAAACACTTCCGAACCATGCAGAGATCCAAAGCCTTCTTCTATATGCACGCCAACAAAAGTGGCAAATTGCTGGCACAGATGCGACAGGGCCCGCAGTTGCGAGCCCAAGTCCATGCCTTACGAACGTCACAAGGCAAACTAACACAATTTCCAGAAGAAATAGCAGGTGAATTCCAGAAGTTTTATGAACCCGCATCTAGATCTCATTCCGATATGACACATGGGGACACAGACGAATACCTCTGAAAATTCACACCAGAAGCCCTTACGCAGACGGAAGCCAACGAACTGGGAATCTGCAAAGGAAATCCGCGCGGTATCGAAATCTGTGAAGAATGGTAAAGTGCCTGGCCTGCCAGTAGGGTATCTTAAGAAATTTGGCGAGATACTGATCCCAAAACTCCCAAAGGCACTGAATCAACTAAAAGACGGAGCCTCATTCTACATGGAGTCCATGACTGCAACAATCACGGTTATCACCAAGCCTGGCAAAAACCCTGTTACCGCCCGATCTCCCTTCTCAACGCGAATGTGAAAATCTTCTCCAAGCTTCTAGCAACGAGGATACAACCCAGACAGGCTTCATCCCGGGCAGAGAGGCGAGAGATTGCACTCTGCAAACGTTTTCGATGCAACACCTGGCGAAACGAGAGAACAGGAAATTACTTATTCTGACGCTGAGAAGGCGCTTGACCGGGTGGACTGGCATTTCATGTTGACGACACTACGGAAGACCGGATTAGGCGAGGGCATACTTACCTGGATTAACTCACTCTATCAGAATCGAAGCACTAGAGTACGGGTCAATGGGGTGCTCAGACAGCTTCAACATTAAAAACGGCACCAGGCAGGGATGCCCACTCTCGCCCTTGCTCTTTGCCATCACCTTGGAGCAATTTCTCAACCCAATTAGGAACACACCATCTTTCACGGGATTCAAATTAAAACTCAGGAACATCAAGTGGCCGCATATGCGGATGACATGTTTTTTATTGAAGACCCGCTCGCAACTTTGACGTCTCTAATGGAAGAATTTCAGGCCTACAGGCGATTTCCAGCCTTAAATTAAACTTCGCTAAGTGCGAGATATTGAATGTCACTAGTACAGTGGCAGATTGTGCCCAACTTCAACAAAGATTCCCTTTCCGTTGGTGCACGGACCACATGAGATATCTGGGGTTGTGGATCACGCGAGAAGCGAAGGACATTCACAACCAAAATTACGCACCTCTCCTAAACACTATCCTGGAGGATCTTAAGAAAGATAGACCTACGGGATAAGCACCCACACTGATGCTACGATTCCATTACGCTCAACTGAACCAGTTCTACCATAACTGGTCACATAGACACAAGGTTCATCGGGATTTAACCTGGTTTGAGGACCTCTGCTGGCAGATGCTGGAAACGGAATGCACAGTATCCAGCATCTACCAACACCTCATAGTAGGGGAATGGGTGAAAAAGGATATTTTCAGAGGCAATGGGAAGACCTGATGGCCAGGACATTTTCTGAAGATCAGTGGGAGAAAATACTCCTTCTACAACATAAAAGCTCAACATGCACACCCCCCGTCCTACACTGAATCTTCCCGAGCATACCAGACACCTGCTGGAGATGTGACTCTGAGACTGAGTCTATACGCCACATTTGGTGGGACTGCGAAAAAAAGTACTATCGGGACGAGATTAAACGGATGATAAAGAAGATCCTAGGGGACATGCCAAGCTTCACCATTGAGAATGCCCTCCTTCGCCACACGGCTCTTTCGCCCGCTCAATACAAAGTCGATTTTGCAACATTTACTCAATGCAGCCAAATTTTTGATACCAACACTCTGGAAGCAAACATTGCCTCCAACCATCAGCCAATGGCTACAGAAGGTGGAAGACATCCACATGGCTGAAGCCAAAATAGCAGACTTGCTTGGGAGAAGGGACAAACACACGGAGCAATGGAGACCCTTCTATGTATTCACCGCACAGAGGTGAGTGGGGGGCCTGGGCGTGCCCTGACCTCTTTTTCACCCAAGTCTAGATTCTTATCTCTCCTACAAACTCTACTCATTTCACCCCTCTCTTGGGAGCCACAAATTCCTATGTTACCTACCTGGGTGGTGGCTTGCGGTCGGCCTGTCTGTGGCGTGGAGCTCTGCCCAGAGAACAAACGCTACCTATGAACCAGGGGCACCATTCGTGGATTTGTTCGGTGTGGGACTCCCAAAATTGAACGACCGCTACCCATGAAACTCTGGAACTGTTTTGGGCAAGCGCCTTGTGAGCAGTCGCTAAAACCTTTACCCCGGTGGCGATTCGGCTGTGTTCGTGGGATCTGAGCGCTCTTTGGACAACTTGGGTGCTCAAATCCAAGCTATCCGGGGATATGCCATTTTTGGGGTTCCCTATAATATTTATGTGTTTTATTATGTAGTTTTGATATTTTATGTTGAGTCATTGTGACTCAGGAATGTAAGGGGCGTGTTGTGGGAGTTTCTGTGGGAGTGTATACTGTACCCTTGCCTTGCATAAAAACCGGCCGTTTGGCCTGAATAAATTCATTCCTGTTGAACCCTTCATCTAGTTCAGGCTGATGTTTGCGTAGGTGTCTGATTACTTGGTGGATTTACTTGTATGCTGTAGTTTTGTCAGGAGAACGGTCGAATCAACACCCGAACTGCGAGCTATAATCACTCAGCCTCTAGGAGTTCAGGAGAAAGCGAGCAAATGGGTATCCGAAATACCAGCGTTCGTAGCCAGACTCAAATACCATCTTCGCTATATATCAGTCCATTCACCCTGCCACATCCCAACCTTCACCTCCTACACACCAATATCATATTGATAATGGTGATGAGTTTCATCTATGTCATGTGTCTAGCAAGTGCAGAGATAAATAAAAGCTCATTCGAGAGAAGGTAATTTATATTACTTTTTTGCATGACAGGGCCTCTTTAAATTGAAGGATCACTGTGTTTATAATGAGCATTTCATAGTTCAATAACAAACCAATTTTCCATTCTCCCACACAGATAGAGCTGGGCAAACCTCCCACCTCCTTTTCTGGCATCTTGAATATTTCAAGGTGATAAGAGACTTTTCTGCAGTTTGTGCTAATACTCTCTTAAGGTTTGTATACACAATGCAGGTAGCGATCCAGTAAGTGCCTTGGGACTCAATACAGAGAATACACTGTAACTAAATCTCAAATCCATATATCATACAACACAAAACGCACCCTCTCTCAGCCAACCATTGCCATCCACTGTTAGGACATCTCATGCAGAACCTTGCACTAACATTATCCAAACAGATAAGCATCCCTGAATATTCATAATACAGATCATTGTCATGTAAAGAATAGGTGTAAAATTTACATCATACAGAGATGAAAGGAATGGGTCAGTATAATGATGAGTCTATGGTTTTTTTTATTTATTATTATTTATGTAAAGAGTTTTTCTAGCCACCATAACCATAACCACTACAGGTGGAGTTACACCTTTGGCAGCATTTCTGAGCCAAAAGCTGCACATACAGACTCCAGGCACCATGACCACTTCACATCAACTTAGAGTTTCCATCAAATGGAGACCATATAACAGGTCTATTTTATTATTTTTAATTACAGTCTAAAACAAGCTGGAGACCATTCCATGTGATCTAACCCCCCGTCCCCTTTTCCCCCCTCTATTGGATGCAGGGTGTTTGCACCTATTTGAATGTGCATATCAGTTGCACACTGGCTTTTGGTGCTAATATTAGAGGTAATATCTTATTATGTAGGCTACTAGTTGCTGCCATTTTTGTTATATTTTTCCCTCTATTTTTTTTATAAAATGTGCACTTTTTCATTACCTACCTGTGGCAGTATTTTGGAGCTACTACCGTGGACTTCAATGGAAATATTGGTGTGCTACGTAGGATTATAACATAGGCCTGACATGTCTGCTGAGAACAAGGAAGTTACTCACATTCATTTGGGTCATGAGTGATACAGTCAATCACCAACTACAGAGAAACAAATATATGATACAGAGCAACAGCAGAGAATGATCATTGTGTTATTATCCCTAGGGAAGACCATAATAGTCTCTTCCATGTGTTTTCCTTTTCAAATTAAGTCACACGTATCACTGCCCGTCCCATGAACATAGATGCTAGAGGAGTGGGCATGTGGCCATATTTCCATATAAAATTTCATAAAAACAAATATGATGAATGCAATCAAATTACTGTTTTTTTTTTCTGATAGCACAAACCTCGTCTCCTTTGTGATAGTTTACTGACACGGTTGCATAGACTAGTACAAGTACAAAAAAAAAAGTGAGGTCAAATGGCCATCGATGACTGAATAAATATTAACAGGATGAGCAAGTTGTAAATAGTCCAAGCACTTAAGTCATGTACACATAGTATTTCCCAGCTCCTGTTATTGCTCGTTAACACATTAACTAGGGGTATCCCATGGGACTTTGCCAAACACTAAAGAGCAGGTGACAACTATACAAATCCTAAGGAGCCCTGTTCTCTAATTCTGTAAACTCAGAGGCAAAGGGCAATATGTTCATAGTGAACTCATTGGCCAAGTTGTAAAAACAAAACTAATTACTATGGAAACAATGTGATTCCTTAAAGCAGTGAAGGCTTACATTTACACTGCAGATGTTCTCAGACTATATTTCCCGCAATGCTTCCTTTAATTTGGCTCAGAATCATGGGAAACGTAACCAACAAAACATCAGTCTTACAATGACTTGTGGAATGCCCCTTCTCGGTCTCTCCGATCTGCCTGTGACCTTCTCTTGTCCGCTGCATGCACCTGTATGGCCAATTCATGCTTTCAGGACTTCTCGCGGGCGGCTACCTTCCTATGGAATAGCCTGCCTACCGCCATCAGACTCTCCCCTAGTCTTCAATAATTTAAGAAGAGCCTTAAAACCCATCTCTTCAGGAAAGCTTATGGCCACCCTACCTCACATACTCTTGCTCTCTCCTAAGGGGCAGCATTCTACTCTCTCCTCCAGCTCTGCTTCACTCCCACCTTATTTGATTGCTATTTCCTGTCCTTATGTGTTTTATACCCCACATCCTATAGACTGTAAGATCGTTTGGGCAGGGTCCTTTTCAACCTATCGTTCCTGTAAGTTTTCTTGAAATTGTCCTATTTATAGTTAAATACCCCTCTTATAATATTGTAAAGCGCTACGGAATCTGTTGGCGCTATATAAATGGCAATAATAATAATAAAAGTGATACAGAGACTAAAGCTGTTAAAGGCGACCAATTCACAACTAAGCTGATTCGAGGAAAAAATCCAGCACGGTAAGAACATTTCTATCACTGTATATTCCATATACAACTACGCCTATCACACATCACATGTTAAACGTGGTCTCTACGTAGTTTATCTTCAAACTTTATTGAAATTAATGTAGACAAAACTTAAAGGGACAATAAGCACCAAAACAACTTTAGCTTAAGAAAGCTTTTTTTTGTGTCATGCCAAAGCATAAGTTGGCATTTGATATATGTTATGAGTTGTTTTTGTACATATTGGGATAATATTTATTGTAGGCTTTGATCTTACACCAGGCCTAAGCCATAAAACTACTAGATAACCATAACTAGAGCTGGACATAGGTATTGGTGCATATGCTCTGACTTTGGGTACTTCAAAGGACATTGTAACGGATCACCTGGCACCCCGACTGGGTACCTCCGTTGAAGGATGCTCCTAGCGCTTCCTGAGAGCTCCAAGCACTCTAGCAGATACCACAACCACCGCAGACCGAACTTGAGGGTGAAGTAGGAGTGAACTTTTATTCAAACACTCTGCTTTTATGTCCATTCTACAAACATAGTACCGCCCACAGGGTTTTGAAGTACAGCCAATCAATACATACAATACACTCAGACACTCCCACACAAAATCCTCCCCTCTGCCTGTGATACAATTACCTTACACTATGGTCTAAAATAATCACAGGCAGGAAAATACACAGTTTTGCACAATATTCATAACTCCAAAAGTATACATCACATTCTCATATATATATCCAGATCCCACAAACACAGTCAAATCGCCATGGGGTTTAAGTCTAGCATGCGGGGGCCATAGTCATGAGGCAGGAGGCTGGCAATCAGACTTCTCCATAAGCCTGTGGCGAGGTTAGTTTCGCCACAGATATCATTTAAGAAAATATGGAGTGGGCAAAAAACTGCCAGGCCAAACACCTCTGATCCACCCAGGGGTCTGCCCACTTAGAAAAACATAGTTTTACGGTACCGTATATACTCGAGTATAAGCCGACCCAAATATAAGCCGAGGCACCTAATCTTACCACAAAAAACTGGGAAAATTTATTGACTCGAGTATAAGCCTAGGGTGGGAAATGCAGCAGCTACTGGTAAATTTCTAAATAAAATTATATCCTAAAAATTACATTAATTGAATATTTATTTACTGTGTGTATATAATGAATGCAGAGTGTGTGTTTGTGTGTGTATATAATGAATGCAGAGTGTGTGTTTGTGTGTGTATATAATGAATGCAGAGTGTGTGTGTGTGTGTGTGTTTGTGTGTAGTGTGTATATAATGAATGCAAAATGTGTGTGTTTGTGTGAATGCAGTGTGTGTATATATAATGAATGCAATGTGTGTATATATAATGCAGTGTGTGTATATATAATGCAGTGTGTGTATATATAATGCAGTGTGTGTGTGTGTGTATATAATGAATGCAGTGTGTGTATATAATGCAGAGTGTCTGTGTGTATATAATGCAGTGTGTCTGTGTGTATATAATGCAGTGTGTCTGTGTGTATATAATGCAGAGTGTCTGTGTGTATATAATGCAGAGTGTCTGTGTGTATATAATGCAGAGTGTCTGTGTGCATATAATGCAGAGTGTCTGTGTGCATATAATGCAGAGTGTCTGTGTGCATATAATGCAGAGTGTCTGTGTGTGTTTGTGCAGTGTGTGTAAACTGGGTGGTGGGAGGGCATTTTTAATATTTAGTTTGTTTACTTTTTTTTTGTCCCCCCTCCCTGCTTGTTACCTGGCCAGTGAGGGGGGCTATGGCATTCCCTGGTGGTCCAGTGGTATGGGCTAAGCAGTGGGGGGGGCGGCAACAAGCTGTTACTTACCCTTCCTGCAGCTCCTCCAGCTCTCCTGTGTAAATCTCGCAGTCTCCGTGCCGCACGTAGCGTTGCCATGGTAACCTGTGGCAACGCTCTGCCGGCCGTGGGACTCGCGAGATTCACACTGGGGAGCTACAGGAAAGGCAAGTAAGAACTTGCTGCCAGCCCCCCTACAGGACCGCCGGACTTGGTCTGTATTATGGCAATGTAAGATACCATAATACAGACCCTGACTTGAGTATAAGCCGAGAGGGGATTTTTCAGCATAAAAAATGTGCTGAAAAACTCTGCTTATACTCGAGTATATACGGTATATATTGAGGATGTTGGACTATCCAGTCATAGATTTCTTTTTTCAACAATTACGTGGAGACCTGTAACATCTGAATCTCCCACAAAAATTATATTTTAGGGGTAAATATATGTAAGCATTTCTTGTGTTTTCTCCCATTTTATTTTATGGACTGTTTTGCAATGCTATTTGTGTTTCTGTATGTAATTTATTTCTGTTTTTTTGTACCCAGCACTGTGAATCATTTTTGTCAGATTAAATGTTTACTTAATCAGCTTGTGTCTTTGTTCTCTATGAGCTCACTCTTCTGAGGAAAGTTCAGGTAAACACATTACCAAAAGGATTGATTATATATGTCTGATTAGTAAAGTAAGGTTTTGATACTATAATTCTACCGTGTGTGGGGTAACCTAAGACACCCGGATATAACACTAAAGAGCAGGAGACAACTATACAAATCCTAAGGAGCCCTGTTCTCTAATTCTGTAAATGTTTATCATATCCCCCCTGTCTCGTCTTTCCTCCAAGCTATACATGTTAAGTTCCTTTAACCTTTCCTGGTAAGTTTTATCCTGCAATCCGTGAACCAGTTTAGTAGCCCTTCTCTGAACTTTCTCTAAAGTATCAATATCCTTCTGGAGATACGGTCTCCAGTACTGTGTACAATACTCCAAGTGAGGTCTCACCAGTGTTCTGTACAATGGCATGAGCACTTCCCTCTTTCTACTGCTAATACCTCTCCCTATACAACCAAGCATTCTGCTAGCATTTCCTGCTGCTCTATTACATTGTCTGCCTACCTTTAAGTCATCAGAAATAATCACCCCTAAATCCCTTTCCTCATATCTTGAGGTTAGGACTCTATCAAATATTCTGTACTCTGCCCTTGGGTGTTTACGTCCAAGATGCATTATCTTGCACTTATCCACATTAAATGTCAGTTGCCACAATTCTGACCATTTTTCTAGTTTACCTAAATCATTTGCCATTTGGCTTATCCCTCCTGGAACATCAACCCTGTTACATATCTCATTATCTTCAGCAAAAAGACATACCTTACCTGCAATATCACTAATAAAAATATTAAAGAGAATGGGTCCAAGTACAGATCCCTGAGGTACCCCACTGGTGACAAGCCCAAGCTTCGAATATATTCCATTAACTACAACCCTCTGTTGCCTGTCACTCAGCCACTGCCTTACCTATTCAACAATATTGGAATCCAAACTTAAAGATTGCAATTTATTGATAAGCCTTCTATGTGCAACAGTGTCAAAAGCCTTACTGAAATCTACGTAAGCAATGTCTACTGCACCAGCCTGATCTATTATTTTAGTTACCCAATCAAAAAAAATCAATAAGGTTAGTTTGTAAGTTGATGTGTGGCTAGAGCTGCATAAACAAAAGGATTTGACTCGTAAATGGCAGAGAAAAGGGAAGTGAGACTGCATGAGGCATGCTCTACACATCAAATCTATAAACCACTCTAGAGTTGCTGTGGTGCGTGGAGTGTTCCTTTAAAATACACTAATCACCATAACCATTACTTATCTACTGATAAAATTGAAGAAGTAGTATTTGTTCCACAGCTGAGAAGAAGGGAAAACTAGATTAACAAAAACTGGAATTCATATTTTGTTTGCTTTACAGTTGGGTTAAAATTAGGAATTTTAAAAAGAAGATGTATTCCTGATGCTATAATGTCAGAGTAGATTATTGCCCCTCCCCCTACTGTGTATTAAAAAGCAATGAGATTAATTTACCTTTCTTACCCAGTCATGCCAATCTCCGTGCGGCCTCCTGCCACCCTGACTGAGATCATCCAATCCTGATGATCTCAGCCAATCCAAGGCTTCAATCCAGTGATAGTGTAACCTTCACTAGGGAACCATAACACGCAGATAGGACAGAGTAGAGAGAATTGCAATACCGATCCTTAGAATGGTCGGATTATACAAAAAGGGGATAGTCAAAACACGAGTCTAGAACAAGGGAAACAGAGAGACGGAATAACGAGAGACAAAGCCAAATATCAGTAACCAGGAAATGCAAGGAAGTGCAACGCTCAATGGTAAACCAAAGACCACAACAGGGCACTGAGGCAAGGGAGAGGTTAGCTTATATACACACAGGGTGTGTCTGATTGGCTAATCTCCAATTAGTGTTAACCACAACACGTGGGAGGAGTTTCTTCCCTCCCTTGTGGTCTCTGAGGTCATCAACGTGTGCCGGGTCACATGATCGGGTGCAGCACACATATAAGGAAGCTGCTCTGGAGCGTGCAGCGTCAGACACACTGCCGATCTGGAGACAGTGTCCACATGACGCCGCTCGCTGTGATGAGGTAAGCAAGGTCGCTGCGAGCAGCGCGGGGCAGGGGACCTGACAGGTAGGCTAGTGCACGTGTGACAAATCTCTGCACCACGCAAATCAGCATTTCCTCAAAGATATGCATTGAGTGCATCTGTATAGAGAGTGTTCAGTGTCTCCAGGTAGGGTGTGGAGATGTCAATGCATCTGTATAGCGAGTGCTCGGTATCTCCATGTGGAGTTTGGAGATGCTGAATGTAGGTCTCGCAATCTTTGCAGTACCGAAGTCAGTTAGTCCCTCTAGTGTCTGTCGGAGTGACAAAGTAGGATTTACACTGCTGATGAGGCAGGGAAAGGCTACATACCTCAAAACCACTACACTAATAGTTTTCAAATAACAATGCTTTGTTTTCATAAGAATTTTACATAACTCAGGCTATTTATTGTTTCATGCAGAAAAATCTGGATTTTTGTTCTGATGTAATATAATGGATTACTGCAATACATTTTTCAATTGTATAGAAATTTAGAATGAATGACAAGCTTTATCGAGGTAATGCAAAAACAATTTAGCATGTATTTTTAACAGTGGACTTATTCTGCAAGCAATAAGAATAAAGAACCTGGAAATTGACCATTTTAAGGATACAAAAGTGTAGAAAACAACTAACCTAGCTAGAAGTGACAAACCTAAAGTTAGATCTTTATTATTATTTGGCATTTTAATTCTTTGCTTTTATAAGTAACCATGACGTCAAGTAGATTAGTTTGAAAAAGAAAAAAAAAAAAAAAAAATACAGAGATGAATTTTTACAATGTCAGTACAGAGTGTGTTCTATGTAAACCAACACTGAGGTTTTCCTCTCAGGAACACATACTAATCCAGCTGTTCTCTTTGATAAACTACCTCCCTGTAATCTGCTGTAGATAAAGCTTACTTTCTATTGTGTTAATTTTCCACCAAATCAGCACTAAAACACTACCAGGAGAAAACAATCCCCCTATTGTCTGAAAATCGATACAGGATATTGTTCAGTCTATCAAAAGCATACAGGGAGAGAGGGCTCCCACCTCTGCTAGAGACAAACAAATCTTCATTTCATTTACCGTATCAGAGCTTTTCAATAACCCTAATGTACCTGGGTGTCAGTGAAAGTGATTATGGCGATAGGTAGGAACACATACTGTACAATTTACACAGTAAATAAGTCATAGGCCCTGGTTTGGATAGTCATACATTCTAGAATTATGTTTAAACAAACCCATACAGATTAAGAGTCACTAAGTACCATCACAACTTTTCACTAAGCTTGCGCTCTCCTCCCAGAAGAGAAAGCTACACTGCAGACCAGGTGTACTATCAGTTTACAGAGCAGTTACACTCATCCTTCTATGTGCTGGGAATCTAGGAGCCACTTAAAAAAGTTCGGAGCCAGGTTTTTTTAAACTAAGGTTCATTTTCAGCAACAAAAATACAGTTCTTAGATTTCCTCTATAGTCACCAGAACCACTACATCGTAAAGGGACACTATAGGCACCCAGATCACTCCATCTCATTGAAGTGGTCTGGGTGCAGTGTCCCTGTCCCCTTAACCCTACAGTGGTAATTATTGCAGTTTCTGAGCAGTTTCAATCAGACAGCCACTAGAGGCACTTCCTGATGGTTAAGCAACTTTTGGTCGCCTGACGCTGGACATCTTTACGTTCTGCATGAGGAGTAAAATCCCCATAGTAAAGCAGTGCAGCAATGCTTCCCTACGGGGCAGGACTAATGCTTTTGACATCGGAGGAGGTGGAGTATCAACGAAGAACGGCACTGGAATCGAGTGAGCACAGTGAGGTTTTTTTTTAATCCTTACAGAGCAGGGGAAGTGGGGGTGGGTAGAGGGAGCTATAGTGCTAGGAATACAACTTTGTATTCCTAGCACTATAGTATCTATTTCATGCAGTTGTTCTGGTGTCTATAGCCTGTCCTTGCAGACAGCCACTAGAGGTGATTCCTATGTTCAGCATCTCCATGGAGGCGCTGAATGTCCCCCATAGAGATGCATCTCTATGAGGAGATGCAGATTGGCGCAGCACAGCGTTTTGCTGCGCATGCGCAAAAGCATTGGCTTGGCTGAGATTATCAAGACTGAGTATCTTAGTCATGGAAGTGGGGCCAGTCACGGCGAGGCCAACACGGAAAAAAAACTTTTCTATGAGATTGGAAAGGGGCAGGTCACCTAAACAGACACATACACTTTTTTTAATTTATTTTTTTAAGTCCAGCCTCCCTACCTTTGAGAGAGCTGGAGTCAATCCTTTCCCTGTGGCTGCTTAAATCTTCAAGTTTTGTACTTTTTTTTTTTTTTAGAATACTACCATAAAGTTATATATCAATAAAAAAAATAATTTAATATAGCATGTAATGCAGCAAATGTGTTGAAATATCTGTGTACAATCAAAAGTTATAGCTAAATAACCAGAAAAAAAATATAAAACAGAACTGCCTTATGTAGCAGGGAGTAGTGTATGATTATTTCGCAATTGCTGTATTACAATTTCCCATGTATGCCAGCATTCTAAGAATAAAATAAACATGTCAAAAACCAGGGGTCAAGTGATATGCAGAACATAAAGTTGTTGATACATGTCGGAGACAAAAATAAGGCCTTGGTCTCAATGCTTTATTGGTACACGGAATGATTTCACCCTTCTCAAACCTTTATCACTTCCAACTTCTTTTCTACAGAAATTGAATTTCTGGAGTGCTACCAGCTCTGTTCTCACCCGCCTGAGTATGCTTAGGAGTTATTATTTACGCTTTACACACAAATTTCGGGTAAACTAGAAGACATGCAATATCGACATCCAAATTGGATGGAGTAATCCCTTAAGTGCAGGAAGATGCAAACAGACACAATATTCCTCAATATTAATACAGACATCAGAGTAAACACCAATAAACTGTGGAAACAGAGCTGGTCCCCCTAAATTTATAAAGATTTGCTTACTGCATTTGTTGTAAGATTAAATCATGCCTCCTGGGAGGAAGTGAAGCGTAATCACATTCTCACAGCACAGCGCCACCTGTGGCTGCATGGGGAACAGCTGGTTAATGTAATGCTTGCAGGATGGCCAGCTGCCGCAGAACCTCTTTGTTCCCGTCTCTGCAAAGGGCTCCAGGCACTGCTTGCTGTGAGTGTGAGCCACTGTAAATTAGGGGCAGAGAGCACTTGCATTGCGGTAAAGATGGTTCTGGGCAGGAGGAGGGTGCAGTGCAATCAGTGCACTCACCTCCTGTGGGTCACCAGTAGACTGGTGCACCTGCCCAGGATCAGAGCCGGTGCAAGGATTTTGGCCGCCCTAGGCAAAAGAAAAATTTGCCGCCCCCCATGTGACATCACAATGCCCCACCCATATGATCTGCCATATGAACTAACGCCAGTGCTGCACACAGTGTGTGTTTACATTAAAAAGCCTGCAGGGACCGGCTATAGACACCAGAACCACTTCATTAAGCTGAAGTGGTTCTGGGGACTATAGTGTCCCTTTAATGACAGGTAAATATAGATTAGTGTCACTAATAATATACTTGATTGCCTACTTACAACCAGATGAGGATGATGATGGGCTGCAGTTTGGCTCCACTGGTCTGGTGTAGAACAGGATCTCTGGAGGCTGCTTGCAACTGTGGTCACAAAATTCAATGTTCTGGGAGAATGGGAAGCAGCTCCATTTTTTGGGTGCCCCTTACACAGCTCAAGGTCTGGGCCCCACGCCTGACGGTGAGTATGCCCATAAGGCCCAGCCATAAGTCCACCTATATGTTCCACCCATGAGTTCGCTCACAGGGAGTGGAGTGTGTAGGGGATGTGTTATATGTTATTATAGAGAATCTAATGTGTGTGCTTATGGTATGCAGTGTATAGGGATACCAGTTTGTGTAGGTGGTGCAGTGTGTTTATGTGTAGTGGAAGCAGGGTGTATTTGTGTATAAGGGATGTATTGTGTGTTTCTGGTTGTGTGTAAGGGATGCATTGTGTGAATCTGTGTTTGTATGCATAAAGGATGCGAGGTGTGTGTCTGTATGTGTGTGCATTGAGTGTGTAAGAGATGCATTGTGTTTCTGTGTGTATTTAAGAAAAGCAGTGTGTGTTTGCATGTGTGTGTAAGGGTTTGCATTGTGTGTTTCTGTGTATGTGTGCAAAGGATGCATTGTCTTTGTGTGTAAGGGTTGCATTGTGTGTTGCTCTGTGTGTAAGGGAAGCACGTTGTGTTTCTGTGTGCACGTAGTGTGAAAGAGCTCCCTGTCTTGCCCCCTGTCCTATAGAGCTGTCCCTTCTGCTCCTTAGTGGTCTCTCCTCTCACACTCAACCACCCTCTCTGTGTTCTTCTCACTCCCCTCCCTACCTGTGTTCTTCTCACTCCCCTCCCTACCTGTGTTCTTCTCACTCCCCCCCACCTGTGTTCTTCTCACTCCCCCCTCCCTGTGTTCTCCTCACCCCCATGTTTTTCTTACCCCTCTCCTCCCTGTGTCCTCCTCCTCCCCCTCCCTGTGTTCTCCTCAGTCCCCCCTTCTAGTCACCCTTGTGTTCTTCTTACTCCCCCACCTGTTCTTCTTACCCCTCTCCCCCCAACCCCCTCAGCTCCCCTTCCCTGTAGCGTGGCTGAGCTCCTCTCCGGTCCGCGATACCCAGCCAGAGAGATAGGAAGGTATGCACTTCCTGTCAGTCCGGCCGGGTACACTAAACAGAAACTCCTGTGCCGGCCGGACTGACAGGAAGTGCATACTTTCCTATCACTCCGGCACCTTCCTATCACTCGGCCGGGCACCGCGCACCAGAGAGGAGCTCGGCCACGCTACAGGGAAGGGGAGGAAAGAAGCAGCGATGCAGCCGCCTGAGGCTCTTTACAGAGCGCTCAGGCGGCTGCAGCATTAGCGGCCGGTTTTAAAATAATTTAGGGCGGCCTGGGGGGCAATTGCCTCCCTGCCCAGCCCGCCCCTGAGGGAAAGTCTGTAGAAACTTCAGTTTAAAGAATGGACTAGAGCAGGGTTCTCCAAACTCTGTCTCTCCACACACTGCTGAACTACAAATCCCATGATTCTCTGGCCACCTATTTCATTAAAAGAATCATGGGAACAGGGGCAACACACCATAAGCAAACATGCACGGACACCGGGCCCAGATGCCTGAATCTTAGCCCACATGACTACCCTAATACACCCGCACCAGTACCCCACACCGGACATGATCAAACTAAGACAAACTACTGGCACCAGGCTAGCACAACCGCCATAGCTTCACAGCGAGTCCACGGGGTATATCGATAGTGCACCTCATAAGAGACAGGGTCATACCACTTGTAGGTCCGGTTCCAAACATGCATCCTCTCATACCACCAGGGCATCATGGCTACTACAGCACCCAAAGCTCCGAGCATTAGGGCTAACCTTATGGCCACGTACACCAGGGGGAAGTTAAATTAACTTACAAACCTTATCGCTAACATCATAGGACATGCTTGTTTATTATATATTAAAAATGGGGCTGCCAAATACAGTAGTAATTGTATATGTATATACTACTGCACCCTCATCATGTACATATTTGCTAAAACTCCTTGTTTCTTTTCTGTACCCAGACTTCTTGTTTCTTTTCTGTCTTTGCCTCAATAAAAGAAAGAATTGGAAAAAAAAAAAGAATCATGGGAGTTGTAGTTCAGCAACACCTGAAGGGCCAGTGTTTGGAGAACACTGGACTAGAGCGGGGTAGGCAGCCTTCGGCACTCCAGATGTTCTAGACTACAACTCTATAATGCTCTTGCAGCCATAAAGTTATCAATGCATCAGCGAAGATGTAGTCCAAAATATCTGGAGTGTCAAAGGTTGCTCTTCTCTTTTATATGTAAATCTACAGGTAAGTGTGATGATTTCAATGGCCGTTCTTTACTAGCATCATAGAATATATTGAGAAAATAAGAAGCAACTATGATTGTTTTCTTCTTTTTTTATTTTAATACTCCATAGTACTTTGCTCATGCACTGAACTGGATATGGACAAGGTTGTTCTCTAAAATGTGTACTACCGTCAATTTAAAGTGAATTCAAGAAGAATTAAAAAAAAAAAAAAAATTGGGCTAAAATAGCTGAACTGAAGACATAATTATATTTTGAATTGAGATGTTCGTGGATAACCCCAAGAGAGATCTGTGCAACAGCTCGCAGATGCCCTGGTACAGCACCGGGGGGCAACAGCTGCCACCAGTATTTTCAGGCTTTATCACTGACAGAGAAACTAGCCACAAATATAAAGATTGAAAGTCAGACAACGAACCATTGTTCACGCTCGACACAGGGACCCATGTCATACTCTTGGATTGTGTAAAATATTCAACTTCTTGTAATAAAAAGGAGGTGAGGCAACAGAACATGCCAGAAAAAAAAGTTCCTTATAACAATTATATTGCAATAGCAGCCATTTTGGCATGGAAATTCTCAAAACAATACAAAATATGTGCATAAAAACTGTGATTGTAAGTGCTTTCATTCACATCAAAACTTCAATGAACCTACAGGAAATTGATAGATAGCCCCGAGGCTGCTATTAACCTTACCAAAAAGTTCCAATCACACCCCACCCACAAATGGAAATATTTGAAATCTGATGTAATGTCAGACACTGGAAACTTTCATCAAATATTGAATATGGTGACGGCAGTACATTTTTAAAATTATTTTATTTTTATTTTTTTTTACACATTTTTCTTTATATTTGTTTTTCTATTTAGCCATTTTTAAAATACAAATTTAAATGTGGGGAAAAATTTTACTTTACAGAACCCACTCTCTGAAAGTTCTTTGCATCATCCTAGTGTGCTCGCATTGTGCTGCACTAAAGCAGTACATGTGGAACGCCAAAGAACAAAACTGGGACGGTGGGACAGAACCTCCAAATCAGGACTAAACTGCCAAAATCTGGACTGTTGGGATGCCTGCTAATCATATATTTTAAAAAATAAAGTATAGAATTCATGTAATTTGATTTATTGCTGGTGTGCTAAAAAAATATGTTTTCACTGGCAATGTAATACTTCATTCATATCTATGTTTAAAGGGACTACTGCCCAGTGAGCAAAAAAGTTCAAATAACTGTGTTGTAGCAATGGGGGTGAGGGAAGCCTTTGAAATATGATTCTCCTCACGCATAAAACACTTCAGAAAGCTGAAGTGCCTTATGGGTGTGGAGTGGTCCTTTAATTCTTTTTATGTTACTCTACAACTCTATAAATGAAAACACTAGTTTTCATTTATCTTAGTTTTTTTGAATTACACGCCCGGCTAGGTACAGCATGTTAAATTAACCCCTGCAGTACCATTTGCAAGCACAACTGCACATATGGCTCCACTGCAGGAATGTGCATGCGTTTACTTCCATACATGCCGAAGCACACATGAGTATACCCGAAGAATTATATGCGCACTATAGCAAAATCAATGCAAGTGCAGAGGATGTGTAAGTTTTATTAAGGGTTTTCTTTTTGTAAATGCTAAAATAATGTTTCCTGGGCACAGGAGGAGGCAGGTAACCGTCACACCCAGGCAAGCTGAAGTTCTGCTTTCACATAGTAATAGCCATTTAGGAGTAAAATTTTAAATTTAGGATTTGATGAATATATTCTACTTTATTTAAAAAAAAATATTCTTTTAGCAATACCATCATCAGACATTGTAGAACTGACTGTGGCAGTCTGCGTTAATTTGTCAGTATAACGTATATGTAGGCATACAATACCAAGATAAGGAAAATCTATAAGAAGAAAAAAACTGCAAGTGAATTAAATAAAGAAAATGCAAGCCGCAGCATTTAATGCCTGAACAGGCTGCAATAAATCATGGCAGATGATGGGAGATTGCCAGATCAATGTTTGCTTTTTAGGCTCCACCTTTATTTAAAAGTCAGACGTGATCTCTCATTCTTTCACGTAAAATAGAATTTCGAGGCTTACTTGATCAGAAGTCAAAGGTTTAGTGACACTCTGAATGAATCACTGTTCAGAATAGAAAACGCATTGTTCCATGGATAACTCTAGGAAACATTTCACCCGACACAGACAATATGTACGCAATATGTATACAATGGGGAGATTTATAAAATTGATCAAATAGTGCAAAATTTTTAAAGTGGAGCTCACACAGTAGAAATCATCCATAATGGTTGCTCCACTTTCAAAATAGTGACCCACTTTTCACGATGTTAGAACATACATATTTTATATCAACTCAAGACCAGGTAAATACATTGGAGTGTTGGTGAATCTCACAGTCCTCGCTTAGCTCCCAGTCCTGCAATCCTATACCTTACCTCTAACCGCAGCTCTGTAACGACAATTTCCTGACCAATAAAATGCTTCTCTTAGAGAAGCATTGAGAGGCAAAGCACATGCGTGTAAATTATCACGACGAGAAGCACTACTCTCCACTTTGTGCTATGGCTGTCTGAAAACTGCAAATGTCAAACTTAGGATCTTTATAAAACTGCAGATATATCAGGGCTAAAAATTTCCACTCACCGCTAGCTTTTGGCTAGTAAAAATTAGCCATGGCGAGTAGAAACCCACCACTGGTGAGCACACTTTAATTTGCAGTAGCGAGTAACATTCAAGGACTGGCTAGTAGCATAGGACTTCACATTTTAAGCCACTATAGAAACAAAAAGAACAGGTTGTGTAAGCTCATGAGAATTTTCATAAAGTGCCAGATGGCAGACTGACACATTGATTTATTTTTTAGATGTGATAAAGTATAATATTTTTAAATAAATGTACAGCTTGATCAATGTGCGTTATGTTCCTAAAACATGTACAAAAATAGAATACATATGGCTACAAGAGACTCGTTCCTACCTTTTAGCTCACATATTTTACTTTTACTTTCCAGGGAGCAAGACAAGCATTAGTGATTATGTACAGATAAGGGAATAGAGAGAGGACCATATATATTTATACATAATGTTACCAAAGAAAGGACTTGAGAATATTGCCTGAGAGTTTACAATCTAGCATTTCAAAAAATAAATATATAATGCTTTTATATAAGCATTAAAAAAAAAAAAAAACAGACACAGGGAAAAAATATCTGTGGAAATCTTCACCCCTTAAGGACCCTGCTTTAGAAGCCTGTATTGCACTTAAAGGGATCCTATAGTGCCAGGAAAACAACCTCGTATAGGGTTATTAGGACCCTCCCTCAGAGCCCACCTCCCGCTGGGCTGAAGGGTTAAAACTTCTTCATCCATTTACCTTAATCCAGAGCCGCTGGTGACCTCTCCTCCCCCTGCCGACGTCATCTCTGAATGCGCATACGCAAAGCGCCCATAGGAATGCATTGAGGATCACGGAAGCGGCCTGTGGTATCTGTCGAAATCCTCCATAGACCACAGTGTTGTACTCTTGACGTATGTGGTAACCGAAGCACCAGGAGCGGAAGAGAAGCTGCAGCATGAAGATGGCGACAGTCGCAAAGAATTAGCCGGAGATAAGTAAAACTCCCCTCCCCCTGCATTCCGCAGCCACTGGACTCACGCCCCATCTGTCTGTTTCAGGGGTCTTTGCGAAATACGCAAAGACCCATGAAATTGACATATCTGCTTTAAACTAAACTGGTTTTGTTGCTTAGAGTAGCCAAAGTGGAAACATAGCTGACAGAGTTTATCCAACTCTGTCTCGGTCCCTTTTCTTGCAGCTGCTTCTCCCTGTGTGAGATAATGATGTGATGATCTATGGTCCAATCTAATACTTTTCATGGAGCACTCCACCAATCCAATGTTTCTCACAGAGAAGCATTATCCACTGAGGGTCATTTGGGAACTGCGCTAATTACAGAAATAAACGATACATAAGAGAGTCCATTTATATTGTTCAATAGAGTCTAGCCTTCCTGGAAAGCAAACCAAAAAAAGCTAATCTGCATCACACAAGTCACTGGTTTCTCTTGCCTGCTCTGTTATGGACAACAACTTGCGGATTATTGCATAACTCGTTTAGTAAATTTACCCTATATGTGCTATGAAAGAGAAAATATTGAATTGTAACACTTGCTGTAATGTCAGGTAGTGCAGTCATGAGTCAGAAAGAAATAACCAGCTTGAATTCCTCTGCAAGGCACCATATGAAGAGTAATATACATAAATAAACGTTAATGTGGCAAATTTCCACCTCCAGCATTAGGAAACTTCAACAGTAATAACAAACACATTTCATTGTGTCACAAATGTATCTCACGGTTATCTAAAAGGTTATAAATCTACAGAGTCTATTATGTAGTTCTGCAGATGTTTAAAGTAAATTAAACTAAATGTGTAAGAATATATGCCAAGATCTATTCATAAAGCACATATTTAATGTAATAATCCTACCCCACATTGCCAAGTACTGCTGCTGGCTCTCTATGACAGTTCACATACAGCCTATGTGTGTTATAGGAATACTATAGTGCTGGTGTGGTTATTTAGGTCCCTGACCCTCATTAGATCGTTCTGTAAAGGTGAGTCTATTCACCTTTTATCCCAAGCCGTGCCAGCCTCGCTCCGACTGGTTCCGGCTGAGATTATCAAACTGTTTAGTGACGGCTCGAGTTCTTTCCTGGGGAACTAAGCAGGAGCTTCCTGCTTTCCTGAAGCCTAAGAGGAAGCGGGGAGCAGCGCCAACTGGACCCCAATGTAAGAAGTCAAACCATTCTAAAACATTGTATTGAACACGCAGAAGTGGTTATGGTAGGAGCCACTCAAATACCTTAATAAAATAATGATAGATTTACGTCATCAATCCTTAAGTGCTTTAAAAGGTATGTGGGTGGTTTCAGACTTTTCACTCAACCTGCAAAAATTAAATTACATTCTAATATATTGAAAAGGCAAAAGTAAAGAAAGTTTTTAGTAAAAAGTAGTAAAAAGGAGATGAAAGGGTGTTTATTATCTGGACCCAATTATCAGTGAGCAGTGGGGCTTACATTCACTGTAATGTAAATTATACATATTTAAACCAAATACAGCATTTTCTTTTCCGTATTCCCTAGCGGAAATCATAATTTAGCAAATTTTATGGAGAACGAAACCCTGGAGAAAAGGAGGCACAATATAGTTCCACTAAAACAATCTGGTTAATTAGAAAACCACAAAAGGAAGCCATCAGAAAGTAATTAGGGTGCAAACTGAATTGATGCCTGGCCTGTTTCTTTTTCAGTAACCTTTGAAATGATGAGATTTTAATTTAAAATCAATGACAAACCTAACGAATAAAAAGTATGTACAAACTCCCACAGATGAATGCATGCTATTGGGGAAAAAAAGCAGATCTCTTTTCTAACCATGAGAGCTAACCAACCTCAATAATAAAAGGGGTCTAGAAGTTTGCTTTCCAAAATATTTTGTCATATTCTGGGGTTCTGACCTGTCAGCTCCAATATTAGCCATATTATGGGGGAATACATTTTTTTTTTTTTTTTTTTTTTAAAAAGGACGAAAAGTACATTTTTGTAGAAACACATTCTGACATGGAGAGCAATGTAAGATAAAATACTGCATGAGAGTTCTCAGACAGCCTTACAGGAGGGGAACAGAGCACAAAGTTGATACGAATTACACTATCATGCACAATTTATTTATGTATGTCTTTGCAAACCAAGTTTTGCGTGTTAAATTATTATAAAGGATTATAGTATATGGTGCACCAGAATAATGCATCCAAGATCTGTCCATGTTGTGGATGTGGAAATCCCAAGCCACAGCTGCTTGTATATGAACAGGGCACTGAGTAAGCGGACAGTGACATGATCAAATTTATTAAGCAGCTACACTCATTAGATCCATACCTCCCAATAGTACCGGATTATGAGGCATGTTCCACGTTCCGAGATTTGTTCCCTTATGCTCATGTCGGGGCATACCAGGGATTTGACTCTAACCTGCACAGTGCAAGCACATCCATAGACATACCCATTCTGTACAGAGTAAACTCACAGCACTAAGGCCTTTAAAAGTGGACCCATCCAATTCGTGGCTCAGTCCCCTAATTGTTGCCGCACTCTTTTACCTGTCCACCTTCATGTCCTGCATCCATACCCCCCATATGTTGAGAGGTATGAAGATCTGATAAGTCAAACTGCAAGTGGGAGCAGAACTATTTATCTCATAAACCGCTGCTTAATAAAGTTGAATGGATTAAAAAAATAAATTAAAAACACGGTCCTGAATGAGGGGGTTACACATCTGTGATATTAAAGGAATACTATAGTCACCTAAATTACTTTAGCTAAATAAAGCAGTTTTAGTGTATAGATCATTCCCCTGAAATTTCACTGCTCAATTCACTGTCATTTAGGCGTTAAATCACTTTGTTTCTGTTTATGCAGCCCTAGCCACACCTCCCGTGGTTATGATTGACAGAGCCTGCATGAAAAAAAAAAACTGGTTTCACTTTCAAACAGATGTAATTTACCTTAAATAATTGTATCTCAATTTCTAAATTGAACTTTAATCACATATAGGAGGCTATTGCAGGGTCTAGCAAGCTAGTAACATAGCAGGGGATAAGAAAATCTTAATTAAACAGAACTTGCAATAAAGAAAGCCTAAATTGGGCTCTCTTTACAGGAAGTGTTTATGGAAGGCTGTGCAAGTCACAAAGGGATTTAACTCCTAAATGGCAGAGGATTGAGCAGTGAGGCTGCAGGGGCATGTTCTATTCACCAACTGCTTCATTAAGCTAAAGTTGTTCAGGTGACTATAGTCTCCCTCTTCAAGAGAATTGTCTGAAATTTCCATATTAACTGTATTAGCAGAATAAGCAGGTACATACACTAAAAGGGGTTACATGAGCAATGGCATATGAGCCTTGTCGGTCTATGCTTGGTAACCTAAATGGCTTCTGAATACTAGTGAGTCCTTTTGCCTGGCCCCAGTTGGGTGCAGAATTTATGACAAAAACCAAGCTTTTCTATACTCAGGAAACCACAACGCAAACAAGTAATAGCTAATGACATTGCAGTTTCAATGGTTTCCTATGAAATATTTTTGCTATGGCCACTATTTTTAATTTTTATTTGGTGTAGAGAAAATGTAAATTTGTATAAGATAATTTATTGCTGTGGAAACATGTACCCTCTGCTAATCATATGGAAAATTACTAAAAAGACACATATGTCAAAGTACTATTTTGTAGTGATACAAATTTAATCTATATACTGTGCTAGCCTACCGGCCAGTAAATATACTGCATTTACTTTTATTATAGCAAATTCAGCCCTTTCATTTTGTTCAGTTCTCTTCAATACAGCTAATAAAATTCTTCTGAAGTTCAATGTATTCTCTACTGAATGATTCAAACCACAATGAGCTGTATATGTCCCAACATAACTAAATTAGCTTTTTGTGAATTCCATAATGTGTTTCACATATATTTTCTGTTGAAAAAAATCAAATTTGAACAACGCAATGCCATGCTGCATTTAGTGGGCTTGTTTAATACAAACAAGCCAACCTGCTGAAGTCCAAGCGTTTTGCACAGGAAACGCTGCAAAGATGGCTTCCAGAATGTGCACAGCTGCTCTTCCCCAGGTATGACAAATGACATGCTTTGTGGGAGGCTGTGAGAATCATTTAAAGATTAAGGAATGCATGTGGAGCCATTTTACTCCATTTCTGGTAGCCATCTTGCAAGATAAGAATTAAATTATCAGGTAAGCATATTTTTTTTTAATCTACCTGAAGCGGGTGCTCTCATCCACATTTTGCAAATAAAAGAGTCCCTTAAACATTTTTAGATAATAATTATAAAGAATTAAAAGTGGGTGGATAATAAAAAAAAAAACCCTCGCCATAAAGAATGAAATAAGACAAATAAAATAAATAAGATAGATAAATGAAGACTAAATAATACCAGTCTCAAAATTTTTTTTTGTTTCAGTTTCCAGTCCAACCTCAAAATTATACTAACTCTAATATCAGGAAACCCATATCAGTATTAAGCGATGATTGACATACAGGAAGAAGGGGGGTGGGACAACCTATTGGCAGATTTAGAAAAAACATGAAAATCACATGCACGCTTGTCAATGTGCTTGCTCTATACAGGCATTATAGAAAAACAAAGCATAAATAAATAAAATCACAGCAAATAAGGCATAACAACATAGACTTAAGCAATGATCAACCCTCCTGGACATTTTCAATATACTTCTTAAACATTTAGTCTTTACTTAGCCCCAATACATATACTTAAATGGTTATTCCAACAGACAGAGCATCTGCAAAGGGAAGATAGTTCCCCCCTTCCTCCTTCCCACTCACTGTATGCTCCCTCGCCTACCCCAGTTATAGACATAGCTTTATTTATTTATTTATTTAAACCTTCCTTAGTCCTCCTCGGGCCGGCTCAGATTGAGTGTATGCTCTCTGAGCCAGCAAACGATCAAATCAATGTGATTGGATCTTACGTGGCTGCCCTGACATCACGAAGAGGCGTGGAAAGTGGCACTGTGGTGGGTAGTTGTTATAGTGTTCAACAGGGCACTGTGAGCTTGATTATACCTTGTTTAACAAAGGATTATGGTAACCTTTTAATATTTTACACTGGCACACAATACCTAACTAGCAATATAAATACAATATACAACAGAAAATACAACATGACAAAAGATACCATCTAATATATCAAAACACCATAGCACACAAATGCCATCACATAAATGTTTTTATTTGTACAAAATAGCTAGAAAAGCATTCAAACTGTGAATTACATAAGCATTAAAACATTAATAAAATGTTTCTAATATCATGATATCTCAAAGTGTCTAAAATATGTAAATATATAAACAAACAGGATATACATGAACTCGCTAAACCCACCAGCGTTATCTTCAATTTAATGTCAAAATGAATGGAGACCACATCACCAATGTTTTCGCCCGATTCCTTTCTCAAGAGGATTTTCTATTCAGCTATTTAGTACTAATAATTATTTTTGAGTGATGGCAATGGTGTTTTAATATATAATGTGTATATATCTCTAAACTATATAACCTATTGTTTTTTCGAAGCATTAGACTCCTTCAGTTGAGCACTTCTATTATTAATTATTCAAATTGATACCATGTAAGTCAGTGTTCAAAATGTAAAGTCCCACACTACTAGTCAGGCCTATAGGTTACTCGCTACTGCAATGCTGGAGGTGATATTTTCCCTCACAAAGGACTAGAGGTGAGTGAAAATTTTCAGCCCTGACGTAAGCCAAACCTATATCCCTCTACTTGGCGTGCTTTATATTTCCACATGCCACCTGTCATTTCAGTAATTTCACAAATCCACTACTTTACTCAGGGCTTCACAAATACCAAATGATAGGCTCCTAAAATGTTTTATGTTTTTATATATTTTTTATAGAACTCTGCAGTTGGACCTTTTTTTTTTTTTTAAAGCCAATTATAACTTTAAGTCGGCAGCTAGATAAGTCTTTCTAGCTCCTAAATATTGCACAGAACACATTTGTCAAGCCCATACGAGTCTACAAGGGACATTATTTTTGTTTTATTTTTAACATTTGACATTTTCTTCTCCCAAACTAAACACATAAAAATGGAATGCAACCAAAAAAATAACTGAATAGCCTTTGTTCTGTTCAATAGCACTACATGTAATAACCAGTCACCACTCAATGGAAAGAAAAAATATGAGGTCAGTTCATAAATAACTGATTGCTTAAACAGGGTGTAATGGGACATTCCAGGCTGGAGAGAACTCCAGTTTCCGAATGCATTATATAGATTAAAAAAAAAAAAAAATTAAAAGGTACTCACCTTTGACAAACTGTTTGCAAACAGTTTGACAGCTTACCTGAGTTTCCCTGGTGCCAATCACCTCCTCCAAGGGAGCCAGAAGCTGTTTGCACTGAGCTAGACTGGAGGTGCAAAGCTTACCTCATTGGGTGAGAGCACTCAGGGATTTAACAGAAGCTCTGTGTAGGAGCTTCTATCTGCCCTGGAGGCTATGATGCCCGTCAGACCCCACATAAGTTGTCAAACCATTTGCAAATAGGCAGTCCGAGCAAAAACTGTGGTTATGGTGTTTGGAGTGTTAAAAAGGCATTAAGAGCTTACCAATGCTATTTTTGTCAAGCCATCGCTCTCTCTAAGGAGAATGAGCAAAAGTACAGCGCTGGCCTCGGTTTCTGGCAGATGAAGCACCAGGAGCTGAAAAGCTCCATGCTGAAGATGGCGGTCTCCTTAAAGAACAAGTTCATGTAAGTAAAAACTACCTTGTCCTTCTCCCCGGGGCCACCGCACAGCACCATTTTGGATCTTTGCATCGACTCCAGCCGCTTTAAGAAAGACACCTAATAACAACTATATGTAATAAAGTAAGAAAGCTTAATTTCTGCACACCATGTGAGAAATTAAGATGAAAATACATAACTGTCATAGCCTAAACATTCAGATTGCTTCTACGAGAATGCAAGTAAATTAGCTTGCACTGCCATATTCTTGCATTAGAGTGTTATCTCACACAGCTTTTGCAGCTTAACATTTGGGCTCCAGAGACCATATTGAGGGGCTGCTGATCCTAATGTGGGAGCCATCTACTCTCACTGCACAAAGAATACTTTAAAAAGGTATGTAACGGTTTACATTTTATTTCATTTGTTTTGTCATTTTGTCTTTTTAATTAACTGAAAAATAGATTTATTTGTTATTCACGCTTCAAGTTAAATCAAGCATTGCATTATTATTATTAACAATAATAGTGGGACACAATGGGCACTGTAACTGCTTTACCTTTTTGAAGTGGTTATAGTGTCTGCGGTTCCTGAACCATCCTTTCATTCAATTGCAAACCATATTTCATGTTCTAATGCTAAATAAGAATCCCACGCAGCCCATCCACTCTGTGCTGCTTGGGATAATAAGGAAGCATCAGCCTGAGCAGCAATGAGAGAAGGTGATTTGCTGAGAGTGTAAGCTGACCGATTTCAGTGCCCATTGCTGGTATGAATTGGTATGACTAGAAGGAAGTGTGCAATCTCTGTCTTAGCCATACATCCAGTAGCGACTGTGCTGTGGGTAAACAGGTGCGCTCTTTCAGTGTTAAACTGCTTGAAAAAACGGTTTGACAATGAATGATGGGACAGTGGTAAGGACTCAAGGCACTATAATGAATTCAATAACATGAAATGATTACAGTGCCTAGAGTATCCCTTTAAGAGCAATTTGAAACACCTCTCTTTATTTTTATGCTAACCATCGCTCTTCATTGCTCAGAAACCCTGCAAACACAAAGAGTTGGTCAACCATAGTGCTAAGGACCCCACAGTTGATCACAAAAAGTGAGGAAGGAAGCTGTCTGCCTCCCAAACGCATCCTTGTTTAAACCTGTCGAATCCATATTTTTCCACTCACACCTTAAAAGGAAGAATGGTGACTCACTTGATGTTATAATGTCAATCATCAGGACAGGTAACTAAAATGTGTGGCATATGACAGTCCTGTGAGTATGTTAGGCTCTTATGAGTTTATTTACTAAATAGAGGTGCAGTGAACTAATTTTAAAAATGTACCGGTAAGTGTAAAGCGCAAAATTAGAAAAACATAATAATAATCTAAAACATGGACTTGGAGATTTTCCCCGGGTGTGCTATTCCATTTGGCCTAAACATTGGAACTTAAATACCAACTCACAAGTTTGTGACAAAACCCTGAAATTACACTGGAATTCAAGTCGCCCAATCAATGGATCTATAATGCATTATTGACAGGACTGATCTCAAGCAGCAACAACATTAAAACTTGGCTTTTTTAAAAGGAATTGAAAAACTTTTTCTCTGAGTATTCTGCGAGTGTAAAGCAATGCAATTTTGTTTATATATGTAACTATTTTAAACTGCTAAACGCTGTTTGACAGAGTAACATATACAAAAATTCTGGAAACATGGAAACTCTGTCCTCTCTAACTCTCAAATCGCCATTGCATGGTGTCCTTAAAATAAAACTCTACTGCGCAAATGGGGGGGGAGGGCGCGTTTAGTCTCTTCACAATGAAATAACCAGAGAATTCACATTAAGAAGACTCTGAATTGGTGCCCACATTCATGTAAAGTCTGAGGTCTGGAGGAGAGTGTGCCTGCCACTTCCGTTAGCTTAGAGGAGGCTGCAAATCTCCCAGGCTCAATGACTGACAGCAAGGGGGTGTTCCATTGTTAATTTATAAAAGTGATTTTTCATAGAATTTGTCACTTTTATAAGTGATTTTTAAACTAGGATACTCCTTACCCATAAAGCACTTCAGCAAGCTGAAGTTCTTTTAGGGTGTGGAATGGATCTTAAAGCTATCCATTTACACTAATAAAAATTTTAAAGTAAAAATTCACTCAGTAACAATTATTTGTAAAACTTCACCTTTTCTAATTATTAAAGGGACACTCTAAACACCAAAACCTATGGAAGCACCAAGAGGCCATATATCTTTAATAATATTCTGACTTGTTTACTCGAGAAAGTTGCAAAAAAATTATTCAAAATACATGGCCTCTCTGGGCTTCCATAAAACATACATCTGAATGTGCTGTTTTTTTGTGCATAGATGCTGCCCCTTTTCTCATACAATGAAACACATTAAATGAGAACGAATTACATTTGGCCAGAAACACAACTCTGTTAAAGGACCACTCTAGGCACCCAGACCACTTCAGCTTAATGAAGTGGTCTGGGTGCCAGGTCCTTCTAGGGTTAACCCATTTTTTCATAATTATAGCAGTTTCAGAGAAACTGCTATAATTATGAATGGGTTAAGCCTTCCCCCTAATCCTCTAGTAGCTGTCTCATTGACAGCCACTAGAGGCGCTTGCGTGCTTCTCACTGTGAAAATCACAGTGAGAGCACGCCAGCGTCCATAGGAAAGCATTGTAAATGCTTTCCTATGAGACCGGCTGAATGCGCGCGCAGCTCTTGCCGCGCGTGCGCATTCAGCCGGCGGGGCGTAACGGAGGCGGAGAGGAGGAGGAGAGCTCTCCGCCCAGCGCTGAAAAAAGGTAAGTTTTTACCCCTTTCCCCCTTCCAGAGCCGGGCGGGAGGGGGTCCCTGAGGGTGGGGGCACCCTCAGGGCACTATAGTGCCAGGAAAACGAGTATGTTTTCCTGGCACTATAGTGGTCCTTTAAGTGCTACACCACAACCACTATAGCCACTTTCTTCATATTGGGTATCATCACGCACACCATGAGGACATCAAACACAGTTATTGCTTCTCATAAAGAAACATTGGATTTAATGATTCACTATTATAGGCATTAAATCAGCAGATCATGGATATTGCACACATGTGCCCTCAAGTCCTTCTCTTCTCAAAATTGATAATCTCACCATAAGAAAACTGGACTGCCAAGCAACATCTGGTTCTGTGCTGGGTTACAGGTAAGTTTAAAGGTTTTTTTCTTTAACAAAGGGGGGTCATAATCTAAAATAATAAAATGAACATATTGGACTGTTCCTTTAATTATATAATTATTATAGAGTAGGCAAAAAAAATGTAATGATACATACTGAAAAAGATGAGAAAAAAAAAGTCGAACACCCACATGTAATCACACAGTGAAGCAATAAAACAAAGGTAGCCAATGTCTTACCAAACAATATTTTAACCACATACTACTACGTGCTCCCATCTATAATATGCAGAACGCAAGCTTTTGTTAATTATTTGATGTTTTAGATCCCCTGTGTAAAATTGTAAGTGGTGCTGGTGCTGCTGTGAATATAAAAATAATGAAATAAAAAAGTGAGAGATTTCTGTCAAATTGTTTTGTGAGGAATTTTCAACTAAGTTTCCATTGAAAATATCATGTAAGAATGAATGAACAATCCTAACTTCAAAAAACATTAAAACATTAGGAATACAAACCTGTGTTCCTAACACTTTAGTGTCCCTTTCCCTTTCCTTAGTTATATAGGGCACTCGGTTGGTTATTACTTACCTTTTACAGTGCTATGGCTCTTTCAGGACTACTTACCTCTCCCACTCCAGCAATGTCATGGAGGTAGCAGAGCCTCTTCCGGTGTGGTCCAATCCAATGTGCTTCATAGAGGAAGATTAGGGACCTGATGCACATTCGGAGAGAGTGCAGTGCACTCAACCAAACGTCCCCATAGGATAGCAATGAATTAATGCTTTCCTATGGGGGAGGGTTTCATGAGATCAAGTTTTACTCTTCTTTTACTTTTTTGTTGCAGTAGAACCATCTCCAGAGGTGATCAGTGTAAAAGCCACTAGGTGTGTGTTTAAACAGTCACGGTTAACATTACAGTTTCTGCAAAATGGCAATGTTTTGCCTTGAGTGGTTAACTTGACATGACCACTGCACCCATTGAGATAACTTTAGTGGTCCTTTAATTGTAACAACACTACATCAATATTCAGGCTGGGTACTCCTTAACATGAAGCCAGCTAAATGTGGCATTTAAACTTAACAAGACCCCTTAGATGCGGACATCCTGCCGAAAACAAAGTCACTTTTTAAGATGCGTGATACGTATGAGCTTTGTATAAATTTACAGAGTTTAACTGGGGACACACACAACGTCCTCCACTTGTCACAACTTCTCTGCCAATTAGGGTTAGTACTTTGCAATAACGAACACAGGGAATTCTACTTCCGAAAAAAGAATGCTACAATGTGAAAATCCCAACGAAAAGACTTTTTGAGAAATGACACCCCTAACCATAGTAAAATGCTAGATGTATTTGTTTTCATAAAAATGAGTAATGTCTTCAGTTAACACACTATTTCAGAGCAACCTGCTCCCTTTTTTGGCTAAAATCAAAATATGAAGACAGATACCACCAACCAATCTGCTTTCCTTACAAACTAAAGCTATATTAGTGCGTATTTAAATTTTCACAGACTAGAAGTAAATTGTTTACGGTTTCCAGTGTCAATAATGCATTCTGTTACTGGCATTTAAATTCTAGAACACCCTCTCAGTTATTAAATTGATGCAGGATTCCCAATTATAGAATGCTAACACATCAAGTAATAAAATGCTCTGAAATATAGCTACACCAAAAATCTCTGCGTACCACAAGCCTTGCAATCTGTGTATGCTTTGACAGACGTATCAGTTACAATTGCAGCTTCCATGTTGTTTTAAAATAATGGTATAACTGTTATATACACAAGGGGGATGACATCACCAATTCTCCCCACAGATGTAGACATTACGCCATATGCATGCACTTTATACCCATCATCAAGTCGATCAAGTAGAGTGCATTACCAGATGAAACAATAAAGGGTAGAAGTGTACACAGTACCACTTTATACACAGTGTAATAAGTAACCATCAAAAACATGCAATGTCAATACAAGGAAATTGGTTCAAGATGAAAATCAAAGGATATTGAGAGCAAAGGGCTACCAAGTGTACACAGCCCTGTCATAATGCTACACTTGCCTGCATGAACTTTATGTTTTCCAGGACATAATTTCTCATATTGGTGGTTAGCACATGAATATGCTGCCCCAGTTAATACATTTGCTGCAGAATTAAATCAGTTACCATTTAACCCCTTAAGGACCAAACTTGTGGAATTAAAGGGAATCATGACATGCCAGACATGTCATGTGTCCTTAAGGGGTTAAAGTAGGGATTCCCAGTTGCCTTTATTGACTAATAATGTATGCAGCATATCATCTCTATAGACTAAGGGGTAGTACTTTTCAGTGCAAGAATAATGTGTCTTGTATACAGATAAACACAGTGACTGTGGCAACCCTAATGGGCACCCAGGGAAAGGTGACCTTTTTGCCTACAGAGGGAGGAGGTGTAATGAGGCACTTTAGGTGCAGAGTTACCTTTTTGGTAAGCAAGAATCAGGGGAAGAATTCATTGACAGACTATTTGTGAAACACAACAAATGAGTGTGTGAAAGGTTGACATGCAGAATACAATAAGGGTGTTAGTGCAGGGGAGGCCAAAAGGTAACTCCAGAGCTGTTCTAGAACGTCAACTCACACTATGCTCTGCCAGCCTTAAACCTACACCAGGGTTGTTGGTTGTCGTTCTACAAGAGCAGTTTCGACCTTTATGTTAGAATGTTGTGATTCTGCTAATATTATCTGCATCACTGCTTTCTCTCCTAGGCCCATGGAACAGCCACAAAGCAGCCCCTTGTATGAGGCCCAAGTGACTTGGAAGCCAGGCCCTGGGAATGAGGTCAGCTGGCTGGATGCAGGATGCCAGGATGGCCACCTTGCAGTGTGTGTGTGCCAGCCTGGCACTGAGGGGGGTCTTACCTGGGGCACTGCAGTCTGCACACACCTCGCCCCTCTGTACCTTCCGAGACATCCTCAGAGGGGAGGAAGGGATCACCTTCTGAGCCAGGGTGCTGAGTGCAGCTTGCTCCAAGCCCACAGAATGCAGTCAGGGACAGGGAGATGCTTCTTCTCGGGGCCAGGGGAGAGGCCTGCACGTCCTCGCAGCCGCCTGTCTGTCTGTGTGTGTCTGTCTGTCTGTGCGCAGCCCCCTGTCCTTGCTGCTGTTATGATAATGGAGATTCCTGTATTCTTTTCTTGGGATGTGATTTCTCCTCTCACAGGCTCAGCAGCTCAACCAGGGCTGAGTGTATCGGCTGCAGGAAACTGAATGAAGCCCTGCCCATTGACAAGGAGGGGCCCTATCCCAAGCTTGGCCCCCCCAGGGGATGGGAAAAGGAAATGGGAGAAAGAGGGAGGGAGGCTGGGCATTCAGCATGGAGGAGGAAGGAGAAAGCTTGGAGGGGACTGACAGCACTCACCTCAGGAACTCATTCATATTTCACATGTGCTGACAGACTGCTTACTATTATAATATTATTATTATTATTGATACTACAATGCCCGGATTTCTTTGCTTTATTTTCGGTTTTGTGCAAGGTGTATGTTGAAGCTTTTTAAAAAAAAATAAAAATGTTTAATGTGATTATTACAGAGCGTTTTGTTTAGAGTGACTTTACAGTATGGTTCTACACGCAGAATTCAATATTCTAATACATTTTCTTGCTGCAGCTTATACAGTAAACATTCTACAGGGCAGCACTTTTCTTGTGCTGCCCAAATCATAAAGAAGTGATTTGTGACTTAGGAAACAGTGAACCTGCTTTCCCCTTTTTACTATGTATCTGTCCTCAGAATTACATATGACCTGTTTCTGCAGTGATATTCTGTGTTCTCTTCTAGGCTTTCTACGTAACTTTTTTGAACATATTGAGCTGTTAGTTACAACAATGAAAAAACATGATATTCACTGGGGTATTTTTACTATACCATCAAACTGTAATGAATTGAAAAACAAATTTGCTAAGTTTAGGTTAAATTGTCAAACTCTGACTATAGCTGAGTTAGATGTTTCAATATCAGAATGTTATGCCTACATTTATCAAAATCTATAATTCACTGTTTAGCGAATAAGTCCCATATGATGCAATCTGTCAAGCCAGGGGAAGCTGTACCCAGCCCAGTACTCACGGTACATCAACGTTTTTTGTTTTTGTATTATTGCCATTTGAACAGAATGGGATATATATATATATATATATATATATATATACTAACTAGACTGTTGTAAGCCTTTCAGGACTGGGTTAAGAACTAGTAATCTAAAGGAAGGGCACGTGCCCTATGCTTCCTGCATGGCTTGGCAGTAGCAGTGGCAAGCTCTAGATTATGATGTCACTGAAAGTTGTCTGCTTAGTATGGCTAAAACTTTGACCACATATCTTGGTTAAATGCAGATATGCAGATGCCTCAAGTGTCCAAAGAGACACATACAATGCAGGAGACACTGAATGCAAGGCAGGAAGGACTTTGATCCAACATGACTAGTATTTTCCAAGATTATACATTCAGATATAAACTTAGTTTAG
Source organism: Pelobates cultripes (assembly GCA_933207985.1). NCBI lineage: Eukaryota > Metazoa > Chordata > Amphibia > Anura > Pelobatidae > Pelobates > Pelobates cultripes. The sequence goes on from OW240912.1 coordinate 72,094,641, forward strand.
CCTTCACCAAAATTAATAATAATAAAAAATAAAAAAATCTTATGAGAGAACAAAAGATAACCCTTGGAACTTCTCGGAAATCTCGGGACTTATTTAATCACATTTACCCTCTATACCGTTTACAGGCCTTCCTTAGTACCCATACCTTCTACATGGTTGTCTAATTCAGAACTATGGCACTACATTATCCCCCTACGCATGCACTTCTGGCATGCTCATCACTGGTCCTATTTGTGGGGTCCTGTCCAGCACACATTTCTGTCTCTATATAGATTCTCAATTTAATCTTGCCAAGGAGATGGAGGCATGTGACTACATTATTAAGACCCTATAATTACTCTTGCAAGGACCTCATTTTAGTCTCTTGGTGCGCTGCTAACTAGTTATAGTAGCTTCGTAACAATCCCAGTGTGACGGAGATTAACCCCATTGCCTTACACTGGTTTCCTGATCTAGTGTCCGCTCCAACCTGTTCTAGATTGTCAGGAGTAAGCATTAAATTGTTTTACTATTCTTCCTCTTTTTAATTTATGTTCACAGGCATACAGTACAGAAAGTAACAGTAAATGCAAGTTCTACATTCTAATACTGATTCTGGCCTGTTCCTAACTATCTGCATTACACTCCCCAAATTCCTGTTTCTCAGTCACTAGGTCATTAAAATGTGTCACATGATTGGTTGGGCTGAGTTTAATCCACAGCCTGCAATAACACGGGTCATCAACCACGCTCCAATGATCCTTCTTCACCAGTATGATTCCAAATCTACATTGTCTAACACAGGTTCAGAACCATTAGGTTTAATATAATATCCACAAAAATATGGATTATGAGATCCCCTTCAGGAAAACAAGAACTTTTACTCTATGTGAAATGAGCTGGAGTTTTATAGATTACATGATTTTCTGCATACATGCGTTCTCCCATAGTGGCTCATAGTCAATCCCAGAGCATGCCTTGTTGCATTCTGGTGTCATGTATGACATAACAGTATGGCGTGTGTGCAGCCTACTGCATGTTAGGCACTCTACACAAGCATGGTGTGTGCAGCTTACTGCATGTTATGCACTCTAGAACAGCATGGTGTGTGCAGCTTACTGCATGTTGGGAACTCTAGACCAGCATGGCATGTGTGCAGCCTACAGCATGTTAGGCACTCTACACAAGCATGGTGTGTGCAGCTTACTGCAGTTAGGCATTCTAGAACAGTATGGTGTGTGTGTGTGTAGCCTACAGTATGTTAGGCACTCTAGAACAGCATGGTGTGTGTGCAGTTTACTATCAGTTATGCACTCTAGAACAGCATGGTGTGTGTGCAGCTTACTATCAGTTAGGTACTCTAGAACAGCATGGTGTGTGTACAGCTTACTATCAGTTAAGCACTCCAGAACAGCATGGTGTGTGTGCAGCTTACTATCAGTTAGGCACTCTAGAACAGCATGGTGTGTGTGCAGCTTACTATCAGTTAGGCACTCTAGAATAGCATGGTGTGTGTGCAGCTTACTATCAGTTAGGCACTCTAGAACAGCATGGTGTGTGCAGCCTACTATCAGTTAGGCACTCTAGAACAGCATGGTGTGTGCAGCCTACTATCAGTTAGGCACTCTAGACAAGCATGGTGTGTGTACAGTCTACTGCATGTTAGGCACTCTAGACAAGCATGGTGTGTGTACAGTCTACTGCATGTTAGGCACTCTAGACAAGCATGGTGTGTGTACGGTCTACTGCATGTTAGGCACTCTAGACAAGCATGGTGTGTGTACAGTCTACTGCATGTTAGGCACTCTAGACAAGCATGGTGTGTGTACAGTCTACTGCATGTTAGGCACTCTAGACAAGCATGGTGTATTGGGTAGCTTACTGCTGTGTTATACTTGCAGCTTTGGTTCTTGGTACTGAGTTAAATGATCATATAAACTGAAATTGTTGCAAAAATATAATTTATACATTGTTGGGAAATAAACATTTAAGAGGTCTTACTTACTCCACAGCCTGTTAAGTATTTCACTACCTCTAGCTGGATTATTTACTAAAGTTAGAATGCAACGTGAATTTCAAATTTAAGGCCAGACTTGGTTACTTTGACCTTAAATTTGAAATTCACCTTCAATTCTCACATTAGTGAACAACCCTGCAAAAAGAGGTACACATTAATTTGAGGGGTGTGAGTGAAGGAGGGGTGACCAGGAGTAGAGCTTTGAGAAATTGTAGGCGACTAACATCAATTTATCCTACTAAAATGCAATTGAGAACAAGAACAATGTAACCATAGGATTAGGGACATTAGGATATATAAAAAAAAAAAAAAGGGACAGAGGTATTTGGGACTCTCCCTCTTAAACAGAGACCCTTGCGAGCTATCCATGGGCCTATTCCAGATAGATTTCTCAGAATAACTCAAATTGTGGGATATTTCCGCAGCACACTGGCGCACAAAATATAAATTCAAGTTAATGACGTGACTCTCTGTTTTTACCTGCCTGTGATATTGATATTATTATTGCCATTTATATAGCGCAACAGATTCCATAGCGCTTACACATTACACAGGCTCTGCTAATTATCCATAGAACACATAATTACAATAATTAGCGCTTCCAGAGATGTTTCATTCACTTGTTTTAGGCAAGCCTCTCCCATAAGCCATTCTCAGCACATTAATCCTGTCTGACAAGCAAGCTCTTTCCTGTTTGCGTTACATTAAGCCATATTATGTCAGTTATTAAATTCATGTTTTCTTATTTTTTGATGATACTTGTATTTTCAGAACGTCACTCAATTGATCCTTCGTACAGGGGGCCCACAAGCTGGGGCATGCACAGCTGCCAGTTCTTAAGGATTTCCCCTGCAGTTGGCCTATCAAGGGTCCCAGTGACACTTCTTCAGATATATGCTATTGCCAACTGAATGTTAAGGCTGATCTTATATCACTTCCTACCAGTGCTTGTGTAGGGGAATCCGGTCTGGAGCAGAGCAGTCCACAGCAGCCACCAAAACCTTGGCCTGTATCCAACCAGCCTGGTCCCCTCAGGACTCCAGACCAAGCCAACCACCCAGCAAGACAAACACACACACACACATAGCTACAGAAGTAATCTCCCTTACAAGAAAATCATACAAACCACCCCCCAGGCAAACACCCACACAGCCCCCACAAAAACAACACCACTGACAACCCACATATAGGCAGACAACTCCACAAGCAGCCTCCAACACACAGTACCCAAAGCAGCCCCCACATATTCACAGAGCCCCACATATACAATCCCACATATCAGCCACACGCAATCCCACAAGCAGCCCCCCATACACCACCAACATACATACATAACACACACAATACTACACACTGCCCATGCACATATGCAATATGCAGGGCCGCCATCAGGGGGTGACAACCGTGACTGCTATGGCAGTCCTGGGCCCCACTTTGTTTCTCTGCACACATAGATAGCGAATATCGCTATCTATGTGTGCAGCCGCAGGCCCCAGGCTCCCTGTTACCGCAGAGGGGGGAGACCCAGGCAGCACACAGCTTCTCCTCCTCTCTTCTTTCTTCTAATAACTCTCGCGAGACCCGGTTACCATGGCAACGCTCCGCGGGTCTCGCGAGAGTTATTAGAAGAGGAGAAGCTGTGTGCTGCCTGGGCCCCCTCTGCGGACGGTAACAGGGAGCCCGGGGGCCCCATGCCACCTGGCCACCACAGATGGAATCTCCCCCCTCCCTGGATACAGGTAAGCAGGGAGGGGGGAGAAACATTTAATTAAATTAATTAAAAATTAATGTTAAAATGCCCCTTCCTCCCCCTCCCCCCCCAGATTGCACATTTACACAACACACACTGCATACACTAACACAACACACACACACTGCATACACTCACACAACACACACACATACACTAACACACACACACACTGCATACACTAACACAACACACAGTGCATACACTAACACAACACACACACTGCATACACTAACACACACACACACTGCATACACTAACACAACACACACACTGCATACACTAACACACACACACTCCATACACTAACACAACACACACACTGCATACACTAACACACACACACTGCATACACTAACACAACACACACACTGCATACACTAACACACACACACACTCCATACACTAACACACACTGCATACACTAACACAACACACACTGCATACACTAACACAACACACACACTGCATACCACACACACACACACTACATACACTAACACACACACACACACTGCATACACTAACACAACACACACTGCATACACTAACACAACACACACTGCATACACTAACACACACACACACACTGCATACACTAACACAACACACACACTGCACACACCAACACACACACACACCCACACCAACACAACACACACTGCATACACTAACACACACACACACATACACTAACACACACACTGCATACACCAACACAACACACACACTGCATACACAACACACACACTGCATACACTAACACAACACACACTGCATACACTAACACACACACTGCATACACCAACACACACACTGCATACACCAACACACACACACACACTGCATACACTAACACAACACACACACACACTGCATACACTAACACAACACACACACACACTGCATACACTAACACAACACACACTGCATACACTGACACACCACACACTGCATACACTAACACACACACACCGCATACACTAACACAACACACACACCGCATACACTAACACAACACACACTGCATACACTACCACAACACACACTGCATACACTACATACACTAACAAAACACACACACTGCATGCACTAACACACACACACACGGCATACACTAACACAACACACACACTGCATACACTAACAAAACACACACACTGCATACACTAACACAACACACACTGCATACACTAACAAAACACACACACTGCATACACTAACACAACACACACTCTGCATTCACTAATACAACACACACGCTGCATACACTAACACACACACTGCATACACTAATACAACATACATTCTGTATACACTACACACTAACACACTCACTGCATCCACTATACTGACACGCACTCTGTTTCACTACACATTAACACACTCTGCATTCACTACACTAACACACACTCTGCATCCGCTAACACTAACACACACTCTGCATCCACTACACTAACACACACTCTGCATCTGCCACACACTAACACACTCTCTGCATTCACTACACATTAACACACTCTCTGCATTCACTACACTAACACACACTCTGCATCCGCTACACACTAACACACTCTCTGCATTCACTACACATTAACACATTCTGCATTCACTACACATTAACACATTCTGCGTTCACTACACTAACACACACTCTGCATTCACATTACACATTTAACACACACTCTGCATTCACTACAAATTTACACACACTCTGCATTCACTGCACTAACACACACACTACATACATTACACTGACACACTCTACATTCACTACACACTAACACACACTCTGCATTCACTAAACTATGCATACACTCTGGATTCACTATACTGACACACACTCTGCATTCACTACACTAACATACACTCTGCATTAACTGTACACACAGCATCCACTACACAAACATCCTGTATTCACAGTACACACACTACATCCACCACACATTGAAACACTCTGCATTCACTATACACAGACACTGCGTCTAATACATGCACTACATCCACTACAGACACTGCACCCACTAAACACATTTCATCTAGTACATACAAACACTACATCCACTACACAAACACACACTACATCACTGTACACACAGTATATCCACTACTCAAACACACTCTGCGTTCACTATACACACTGCATCCGCTACACAAACACACACTCTGCATTCACTGTACAAACAGTATCTAATACACACAAACACTACATCCATTACACATATTCTAATTCACTTCCACTATACACACCACATTCAGTCCTGCATCATTGTCAGCGGACCAGGTAGGGCGTGGGCCGGCCCGGGAGTGAGGGGGGGCCCAGACCTTGTGCTTTGTCAGGGGCCCCAAAATTTCTGATGGCGGCCCTGGCAATATGACACAGCCCACAAATACAAAGCAGGAGCAGTACTAACACATAACGTAAAGTACACATAAAGGAAATACACAGCATGTATGTAAATCCATGCAACCTATTTCTCATCTTATTATCCCCACACAAAATGTTATCATTTGGGTTATTATTACCATTGGGAACTACAGGAGTGGATTGACCCTTACACTGCCTTACATACTGCTCTGACACCCAGAAGGTAAGCTTTGGCACCATCCCTCTGGTATCCCAAGGGTTAAATGTGGAAATAGTACATTTTGCTCAGGACCGCAGAATTCATAGGTACCTAGTACTGCACAGCAGGGGGGTGTTTTTGAGATTTTTCATTCTAAATGCCCCAGAATAGATTTAAATGGAAAGGGCTGATGAAATTTCAGGTTGCCTAGGTAGGTCAACAAAATATAGGGACGGCTCTGTTGTTTCTATTACTGTTTTGTTTTATACCTCTTACAGGATTAATCACTAAGGAGCTACATTCTATTGCATTATCCCTCATAATAGAATGCAACTCTATGTTAGGATTTGGTCATGGTGTTGCAAATTCTAGGTCGTGTTCTCTGAATAATTTTTCAGCTCATCTATTTTTGCCTAAAATTCGCAGTCCCCCTAGTCAATTACTGGCTTAGTAAACTGTGTCACTGTCACATCTATCATTCTGTTCTGAATTTCAGCCCCTCCCGCATGAGTACCTTTTATTTTGTTTTAAATGCAACATTTATATTGGCATTAAGAGAAACACACGAAGAATCCTGTGTGTATAGATTACGCAGTACACACGGGAGTCTGGGAGAGAGAAAGGAAAAAGACAACAAAGAGACAGAGGCGAGCGATTTGGTCTGCAAAAGATGATGTAATGTTTCTTCGTAAAGACGGAACTACAGCAGATAGGCAGGAAGCATGCAGCATGATAAGACTGGGAGGGATTTTTGAAATAGAAAAGGAAGTTTTAGTTCAACGATGGAAACCTGCAGTCTTGTGGCACAGATACAGGTCAGGTCAGTTTGTGTGTATAAATCTGTACCACGAAAGACTGTGAGGATTATTCATTAAAATGTGAATTTTCAGGAACTGAATGTAAATTCTCAATTTAGCAGCAGTTTGCTGATTCTGTATAATGTGATGTAATGTGGTAAGATTCCTATATAATATATGTTATGTTATACCAATAAATTTAGGATTGATTTGCAACCTCAATACTTCCCTGTTGTGTGTTTCTGTCAATTCTCTGAGCTCGTAGGTGTGATGTGCTGATTGGATTGCCAAATATTAACTGTTCCCCGGGGAACAAATTTAGCTCTAACAATGAATAGCCCAGTAATTATATGCTGTTGTATTCATAAATGATACTCGAGTGCCCCAAAAGTCACTCATCGCCCTATTAGGATAACACACAGATTATGGCCAGGTAACCTATTAGGTTAATCACTAAACAGAATTTTAGCAGATTAAATTCAATGGCAAAACTGAGGTGATACAAGTTGCTGATTTCCCACATAGAAACTATTTTAGCCTCAATTTTGCAATTTGGATTTTATTTGCTAAGTTTCAGTGTGTGGTAAACAATCTTAGTCATGCTGTTTTTGAACCACTTTTTAAGGTCCAGTAATGACCCACTCTTTATCATTGTCCCCTTTGAAAAAAAAAAGTTTGGAAATTCTGCCTTTTAACTTTCCTTAAATCCTTGACTAGTTTCACCCCTTATGTTACATTCTGATATAGAACACGGTCAGACTGTGTTGTAAGAATGGTCTGTTATCTCTCTAAAGCGTATATAATCAACTGATCCTTGCAGGTTCTCACCAGTGCCCAATGGAAAAGCTTCCATCTCAGTGCTGGAGCTGGAGGAGGAGGTAGAGGGGCCGGGTGGACAGTTGCCAAGAAGAAAATTGTTCGGTCATAGTTGTTTTAAAAACCCCATAAGGTGATGTAACCCCAAAAGGTAAGGTGGCAACAAATTCCTCCAAACCCCATAATGACTTCATTGACATTAAATTGTTATACGGCCTGGAGCGGTCCTTTAAATATGAATGTGTTTATATTTTCCTATGTGTTTATACTTTTCCTATTTTGGACTGCAGTTTGCAATTCTCTTCTGAATTCTCCACAGTTACTTGGTACATGGATCCCCACCGCTATTGCTGGCAATGGATAGCTGGAAGCTCCTAAGCATCATCAGTACCAGAGGCAGGAATCAGCACTGGCGCACCTAAGAGGCCAAACCATTCAATGGTGGTATAAGGCATTGCACTGTGGTAAATATGGTGCTTAGAGTGTTCCTTTAATGTATTCTTACACTTTTTTTTTTTTACAGATATTCGGAAGCATAGATGACACCCTTCCAGGGAACAAACAATCCATTCAGGTATACAGACATTTTTGACTACACATTACATTGGGCCATTTCTAAACATGCTTTATGCATCCTTGCCATAGCTTGCATTCTTTTAGTATAATATCTACCTTTAAATTGTGTACCTGTGCTATAGAACACTGACATTTTCCAACAGCTTCATTATGAATAACCATCATTGTCCTATATATTCTTGGAAGGGAAGAAGGGGAAGTTAAAACGCGATTGTTAGACGATTTACATGCATCGGGTCATACAAGTACACCTTGTGGTTCTTATTATTAGCATAGAATACTAGTGTGGAATGTCAGCATCAGCAATTATAGAATGTACCCTGCAGACAGACATTGTTACCTTTTTTCTTTCGAGCTACTCCACAAAAGGTATAGTGTGCTCTCTTTCATGTTACGCAAGTCTATTGATTTTATTTTAATCCAGAACTAGATTGGCTTAGAAATTTACTTCTAAAAATGTTCCAAAGAGCATGCATAATTTACTTAGTTACTTACACATACACTTCCAGCTGGAATTGTTCCTTATGTTTAGTACGCTATTGCTTTAAATATATTCAAATAAATATGGATCTCCTTTAAAGGGTTACTCCAAACAAAAAACGGTGTTTCATAAATACCCCAAGATTTAAAAAAAAATAAAAATTCTAAAACTTACCTCTGTTCCAAATCCGGTTCTCCCTGCACCTCGATCCTCCTTGACAGCCGTTAGGGGGGACAGGTTAAGGTGAGGTCAGAAGTGACATGGAGGGAGAACCCATCGGCTGTCTGGTGCTATCCTGCAGTGCATGCTTGTGTCAGACACCAATTGTGCGCAGAATTGATATTAGCCAGTTCTGGGTTGGCTAATGACACTGCGAGAGGTTGAGTTATACCTCTGGAAGCTATGGGGTTAATCTCTGCATGTGCAGTATTTCAAAGTGAAACATGCAGACTCCAGGCAACATGACCACTTCAAATCAATGAAGTGATCATGGTGGTTGGAGTAACTCTTTAGCATTTATGTAGACACGGCACTTACACAGCAGCAGCAGATTTATAGCTGCAGCAAACGAACACTGCAGTTATAATTGTAAGTATGGAGGCAATAACAGGGGACCTCTTTGCACTATTACCTAGAAAAAGGTATTACCTACCTAAAAGTTTACTTTTAGATGAACACTCGAATCACCATAACCACTACATCCTGTTGTAGTGGTTATGCTGTTAGGAGTGCCCTGGGGCCATCCTGTTGTAAGATGTCAAACCATTTGAGCAGTGGTTGACAACTTATCTGGGTCCTGACAGGCGCAGTGGCCACATCCGGTCTCCTTCAGCAGGAGAAACCAAATGTCTCTGTAGACCAAAACACAAAATCTGATGCAGGATCACACTCTTTGAATGAGACCATTATAAAGCAATCTGGCTTCTCGTGTTGGAAAAGGCTGTATTCTGTGGACCGTGTCAGGACACTCAGACCACAATAAGCACTATGGCAGACTATAATGATTATAGCGCTTGGTGTGTTCTTTTCAAACATTTATAATATTCCGTATTTTTCCGTCTATACCCTGCGGCGTCTATCTGTAGTTTTAAGCCATTAGGTCTTGTTATGGTCCAGAGTGATGCGAGAAAGCATGCAGTTGCGCAAGATCTCACAGACTTACGCACACAATCAATTAAATTCAATGAGAAGTGGCCTTCTCTGCTTCAAGTATGTCAGCAGGTCGCAGAGATGTACAACACAGCCTATGCCCGCAGGAACCTGGCTATAGCGGAATGGACATTTGCAAGCTACTTTATATTCCCTATATTGGCTGTCCGTATCTTCCCCCCCTGTTATTGCATGTGTTTTGCCGGTTATTTTGTGTGTTTTGCCGGTTATTTCGTGTGGTTCTTCTTTGACCGTTCAGGAGACTTCATACGAACAGAATCCATTCGTCTCCCGAACAAGTACCACCCCTGTACCACATTAGAACATTAACACCAACCATTTAAGTGCGAAACAGCAAGGGAAATGCTCTGCTGGGTGGCTGCCATTTCGTTTAACCGAACATGTGTCTGGGAGAATGGCGGCCATCTTGCCTCCCAAACAAGGGCAGCGGTACTTGGTCGTCGAGTGCCTGGAACTATTTTCGGCTTGGCACTAGCGCGAGCTCTGGTAAACTGTTGACCGCTGCCCATTCTTGTTCCTGACCACCTACGCGAATGGCGTTCAGGAGAAATAAAGTACCGAACAGGGGGAACATTCGTATCATGAAACCAAGAGATTCCCTATTCTCCTGGAACTATTTTCGGCTAGCACCTCGTGTCTTGCCGGGCAAAACTTCCACACAATGCCGTTCCCGTTCTACCAAACCGATATGAGTAATTCTTGGATATCAGGGAATGTACATTTTGTGGAGTTCCTATGTATGGTTGGGGGACTTTTGGGGTACAGGATATTTGGGGGATTTTTTGTGCTTGAGAGATAAATTGGTGGAGTTGACTCAGGAAATTATCTCTCAGGCACAAGGGATCCTGGGATTGAAACCCTTGCATTTTCTGCCTGTGAAACCCCTTGCATGGGAGATGGCATAAAAGCCATGTATGGGTGAATAAAATTCAGTTATACCCCCAGAGCTGAGTGTCGTCCAGTTGCTGGGAATGAGGTGGGAAATTCCTGGATTATTTTACTGTGTTTGGCTGTTCCTTTGGAGTGTTTTACTTGTTCCTGAATCTATCTTGGCGTACCCAGTGGAGGAGAGTCCCTGCTAGGACTAGGGCTCCGGTACACTGGCAGCTGAGTGTTCTGTCAGCAAGTAGCCAAGTTTTGTGCCCATATTGCGCAATACCGCAATCATTTGGCTTAATAATTTGAAGGAGCTCCAGCCACATGGGACTAGCATGGCTAGCTGTCAGGCCCCGCTCACAAGTGTCTTTGTTTTTTTAAACCCTTGCAGTGACAATCCGTGTATAAAACGACCCCCAATTTAAGACAACATTTATTTTTTTCAAAACCCATCGTCTTATACATGGAAAAATACTATAGGCACAAATTTCAAATACCAGAAATCAATATTCATCATATAAAATAGTAAAATGCTTATCTATAATGGACAGACACTGATACAAGAGACAATCAGGGATAAGATACAGTAACACAGACAAGTGGGAGAAAAGAAAAATGGGTAGAAGGATGGTGGAGGGATTGGAGGTGGATTCATGGTTATAGTATACTCTGAGAAAGAAAATTCAGGATTGTAAAATAAAGTATCCAATTCAGTGGAGGAAGATTGTTTGGAGTCCAGGGGTTACGTTGCTTGGCTAGTATAATATTGGTTTAGGGATTAAAAAAGGGAAAATATTACAAATATATTTAGTTGCTGGTTTATAATGAAATACATTGAGTGTAAGGTTATAAGTTTGTCAAACAGAACTGTATTTCTCAGTGGGTATACTGCAAGTATACAGACAATAGATTGTTTTATTAATTACACATTCTAGGCCAAATGCCAGCATGGGTTTATAAAGTACTGTTACCTTCAGGGCAGATTCTACACATGTCAAGAGAAGATATGGGTATAGTGCCATATTTCATTTCATTAAAACACATATTACAAAACATACACAGAGTTAGTCAATAAACTCCATTTGTTCAATCCGAATTGAGGCTAAAATAGGTCATAGTTTGCCTTTTTTATCCTCCGATTTGTTATTTGAATTTGAATTCAGTACAATTCAGAGTTTACTGAAAAAAAATCAACTCTTTAGAATTAAAACTCAAGAATGCACTTAAGACAAATATTCTCTTGAAGACTAATTCAAAGTTCCCAGATAGTGTGTGGCAGTCCCAATGTTGTTCTTTTGTCCATATCAAAGATGGCTGCTGAGGTTTTTTCCAACAACATATTATGTCATTTGCAGTTTATGATGGAAACGAGCAGATGTCACTTCATGCATTTCACTGTCCAATCACCTCTTCCTCAGTTGAATGATCAGGTTTAGGTGGATGAATTATTGAATTATGCCAGTTGCTGACTGGTAACGAAAGAAGAAGGAACCTTGTTGCCTTATCTGCTCATTCCATGCTTGTCCACCTCCACCAGTCCTCCAGACCATCAAACGTAATATGTTTTGGATAATAATTAACACATTGCTCAGTGGTGCACAATGTTGCTTCATAGAAGAGAAATCCCATTTAAAAACTTTGCTTGGATTTTTCACAATATTAGATTTCTGAGTTTTTGAAAATCAAAAGAGAATGTTTCATTGCAAATGTACCCCATGTTACAAGCCTACAAGTGAGCTAGTTTGACCAGATTCTATCACCAGTGATAGTAAGCTTGGTCAGGTTTGCCTGGTGGTTGTAAATTACTGAAATCACCAATTAACTTTTGTATAACACATGATGCTGTAGTCTGTGTGTAACTTGTAAGTCTGGTATGACATCTTCAATACAATTAGTGCTACCAATTATTGATTTTACCAGTTTGACTTCTTTCTCCATTTCACCTTAATGATAGATTAGTCTGTAATGTTAGCGCCAGATCCCAATCTCCTGTGATACACTATGTCTTTCAAACTGAAAAGGTGTAAAAATGTAATGTAAGGGCCTAAAAGCCACACTGTGTAGTTGCATTTTGTTTAACTCCAGGAAAATCTCTAATGTATGTTAAGAGAGTAATTTATTCCCAAAAATTTCTTTCTGAAGTTACAGCAGTTATAACATAACTTCTGGCATCCCACAATTAGGAGTGTCTTCTGCCAGCTGAAGTGAACTAGAGAACACAGAGTCCTGGCCTACCTGCGACACTCTTAATAGCGTTGGCCTGACAGAAGCCACCAATCTCTCTGCCTCCATTCTGCCAGAAATATTGCTTCTGTGATTGAGCCTAGTCCCCCCCCACCACTGCTGGTGAGGGATATCCCAGTGCCTATTATGGTAAACATGAGCTCTTGGATGAGCTTGCTAGCTAGCCTCCTGCCCAAGGAATATGGGCCGTATCCAAAGATCCTGTTCGGGAGTTAACCTGCCTGACCTCCCCAAGCAGATCTGACTCGGTGCCCCTGGTTCTGCATTTTCCCTTCCCTGGAATTGAACCGAACACTAGCTCCCTGGCGGCCATTTGCATGAAGAAACCCACAAATGGTCCTCAGCGGTTCTTAGCCGCGACCGCAATGGAACAAATTTTGTCAGGAACACTTCGTGGTTTCCGGTTACCTCAGCGGCATGTAGCCGCGAATGTTATGGAGCTGATTTGCAGCATGAGGTGACCATGCGGTTTCCGGACAACTTGGTACTGGGTTGTGAACCACTTTGAGACCAGCAAGGAATGCACTTTCTGGAGGGAAGGTGCCTGAGACTAAGGGGAACACACCTGAGAGCCAGAAGGAGCACCCCGTATTTCGAACACAGGAGCTCCCGAAAGTTGACCAGCAAAAGCACCAAACGCCCTGGAACTATTTTGGGCATAGGACCACATGTGCGACCGGGCAGAACATTAACACGATGGTGTTTCCCTTACACAGCATGGATCTAAGCGCTATTTGGACAAATTGGGCACTCAGATTAGTGGGTTTGATTTGTGGGTTACTGTATATTTTTATTATGTTTTGGGGTACTTTTATGTTTTTGTGTTTGCCTCTCTGTTCGTGGGAGATAATTAGCTTACCGGTTTTAACTCAATTATCTCACAGGCACAGAGATCTCTGGGAGGGGCTTGTCTTGTATTGAATGTAGACCCCTTGCTGGGGACTGTGTATATAAGCAGGCCATTTGGCCTAAATAAACCAGTCCCTTTTCACCCTTCACTCAGTCTCGACTAGTGTTTGGGTGGACCAGCTATACAGCTACACTCTCTGCAGGAGAGCTTTAATCACTTGAAACTGTATGCAGGACCCTGTTCCAGGGTGGGAAGTCACGGCGAGACCCTGGCCAAGCTGCGGCGGGTAGGGGCTGGAGAGCTGCTGGTGTCCCGATGATAGCTGGGGACCATGTTTGGCAGAGGTTCAGTCGAAATTCCAGGCAGTCCTGTGAGAAGCTATGTCCCACTTCACGATGACAAATGCTATGTACTTAGTGAGGTCTCATGGCCCTGCGCTACATATTGGAAAGCTTTTAGGCAAAACTAGCCAGCGTAAAGTAGATCCCCAAGCTTGGCCTACAGACTGGTAACTTACCTCAATATTCATGCTGTCCTGTTACTCATCAGATGAAGGCCTCTGCTCAACAGGGTAGAATGAATGAGATTCACGGGCCTATTGACTTGTTCGAAGTGAACATTCAGAACCAACTATCCCAGAAATCTCAAAGGCCAAGAACTGCTTTGCACCACCCCAGGGTGTTTACTCTGGCTCGCTGGCCCAGAAAGCATGGAGGCTGTTGCTTTCCTGGCATCACAGTGAATTCCGTTGTAGGAAAACTCAAGGCAGGGCTCCTAATAAAGGCTCTGCGCAATCGCAAGTGGATGCTGGAGCATAACCACAGACTTTGCCATGTTCATGAGTTGGGACCTGCAGCTGTAAGTCTACGCTGTGGGACTGTCATGTACATCTGAGGAGAGTAGGATGGTCTTGAGGAGGAGCAAGGAATACCACTCCAGTGTGCTGCACTGCTATCTTAGAGGATCTTCCTATAACAATACCTAATCCGCCTTTGCCTATGACTCATTGATCTTTGATTACTTTTTGGATGCTCTTACCAGTATTTGCTATTTTATTTACTTTTTTGTTTACCTCCACTATGCTCCAATGTCATACCTTATGCTTTTATCAGATATATTTGTATTCTATGATGTTACAGTGACATTATTACATATTTGTGATTTAAATCTTTGGTGATATGGGAACCAAAAAGAGAAAAGATTCAATTGACATTTTATTTTTCTAGCCACCTCTAGGTGTCAACAAAGAGTAAACCAATAGGCACCACTGGCAGTATCACATAGATTAAAAAAAAAAGAAAAGTCCAATAAGGTTTATAGAAAAACAATATATACTGACAAACATCAGTATTATGCAATATATATTATAAAATGGGGACTTTATATTTTATGGTTATCATTTTCCTCTACCCTTGCTGGATGACCTCAAGACCATTCAATATTTTGTTTGTTTTATGTATAATACTAAAAAACTGGAGAATTGGAGAACAGTTCATTGTCTATTCATTTTATTATTATTATACTTTATTTTAAAAAGTGCCATCCCATACCACAGTGCTGTCCAACGGTACAATTGTATTAGTAAAAAAACACAGTACGATGTAACTAAGAGACAATACAACATTTGGCAAACTAATACAGGAGGAGATGAGGGTCCCACAATCTAGATTTACTGCATAATGCACTGTTTCCCTCTGAATATGTTATCCTTTTTGATTGTCTGTGTCTGCGGTACAGTTCATTTTGAATCTCACCCTAAAATTTTTTTGTAATATACACCAAAGTTATTGACTATAAATTGTAAATTTAATTGTTTGTATAATATGCATGACAATAGTGAGAGTGCCTTATACCAATTTACTCACGTTTTCAATACCAAGCAAAAAAAATAGTAAATACCTCTTTTACTGCCAGGCAGGCTATGAACTGTTTTCTGTACATGTGTAGTTGAAAGACCATGTGAAACAGGTGTGATCTCTGCAGGAGTTAACGAGTCATCATTTGAGAGCTCCATGCCCTTGCATAGTCGATAGATCAAGAAGTCTGAGGATCTATTCACACCAGTGAAAAATCGAACTTGATGCTTTGCATTGAGTTGTGTGTGTGTTGCTCAATAATAGCGATTCTTAAAAGTGTAGAAATCAAAGCAGCAGTAGATGTGAATCGATCTTTTTGCCAATTCTACAGGACTCAAGAGGACATGCAGTTTTGTTTCCACTTTCCAGTATATAGTTTTTTTGTGTGTGTGCAAGATAAGAGTGAGAACATTGCTGCAGTAAAATCAAAGGGAAAACATATCCAGTGCAGTAACGTCAGAACCAGGATGCTTCTAAACTACACTGGCCATACGGCCATCCTGAACGCTGGCAGGGCAGGACGGCAGATGATGTATACAAGCGTGTACAGTGTCACGGTTTACCATCGCTGGTTTGTTACTGCAATAAATGGAGTACATGCAAATTTATTGTTAATAATTTGTGATGTCCCGAACGGTTCGCCGCAGACGGCGAACATATGCGCTGTTCGGTCCGCCCCTATGTCATCATTGAGTAAACTTTGACCCTGTACCTCACAGTCAGCAGACACATTCCAGCCAATCAGCAGCAGACCCTCCCTCCCAGGCCCTCCCACCTCCTGGACAGCTCAGTAAGAATGCAGCTTCACAATGAATGTAAAATGGATGCTGTCCAGGAGGTGGGAGGGTCTGGGATGGAGGGTCTGCTGCTGATTGGCTGGAATGTGTCTGCTGACTGTGAGGTACAGGGTCAAAGTTTACTCAATGATGACATAGGGGGCGGACCGAACAGCGCATATGTTCGCCATCTGTGGCGAACCGGTCGGGACATCACTATTAATAATCTCTGTAATGATGCTATATCATATTTACCCTTTCAGAAATAAATTTTATATGTGTATTATTGGGCTTTGTTAAAATGGAAATGGGATAATATTTCAGAATATTTCATATATATTGGGAATTTATAGTTTATAGGAACACTATAGCAATAGGAATAGAAATCTGTATTCCTGATGCTATAGTGGTTTTTTTTTCAGGTCTCCCCCTCCCCCTGTGGAATAAACATTTAAATTAATTTTACTTGCATTTTTCCAGTGCTGAGGCTCGCTTGGTGTTGCTTACCTATCCACCTCCTGTGAAGTCACGGAGAAGGCATGGCCTCCTCCATGATGGTCCAATCCAATGCTCCTCATGGAGCACTGGTGAGTGTTGGGCGCGCATTCAAATTTCTCCACTGGAAAACATTGAATTAGTGCTCTCCTATGGGGCTTCAGCGTTATGTGACCTAGTTTTATTCTGCCAGTACCACAGAAGCGCCTCCAGAGGATGTTATACGGATAGTCATTGGATTGCTCTGTCTTTGTGCCCTTTCACTTGCTGAAAAATGAATGCCTGGGGCTGCTGTGGGCAAGAGCACCGCTTATTGGCTGAGAGCAGTCCCCTTGCACAAAACAGTCTGAGAAATATACATTGGCTGAGAACGTCAGCCATATGCTTCTGCTTTACAGCATTTCAGCAAGTAGAAGGACATGGGGCAAAGAGATACCTTGCTAGAGCACAGACGTTGGGGTTAAACCCTTAAAGGTGAGCCAGCACCAGAGACCTTCTGGCATTATAACAATTTCATTTTGATGAAATTGTTATGGTACCCAAACTGGTCCTTTAACATGTATCATATCAGAGAAAATACTCTGGCACTGAAACGGCTGTGTGAGCTAACATTATTGAGCAGTTAGAGAGTGCCAGCTATTTACAATACACTCTGGCATACTATTTATAGTTCATTGTGTAAGGGTGACAGTGTCAGGAGGAAACACAGCACAAAGGGGAAATGCAAAATCTTTGCTGTGCTATAACAATTTATTTTAGGACGCATTCCTTTAACCTCACCACTGCCAGAGGGCAATAGGCCTGAATGAGCAAATTTCGTACAGACAGCAGCACTGCACAAATATAATGAGTACATTGGAGTTCAGCAGAGCAAATGTGATTTTCCTTCTGTTTCAGAGTTGCTGGCGGTACATGCTATTATCTGCAAAATACATGTGGAGCCAAGTTCTAACACAAACAGTGTCATTCTGTTTTAATGAGATGGACCACAGTCATATTTTATCATATGTTGAAATATCATGGGAGATTGACGGAAGCAGTGATGGATCTGCATTGGCACTGTACATATTAGCTTGCTACTTTTAACAGCCTCTCACTAGGCACTGTGTGGTGCAACATACAGGTTTATGAGAGAGAACATAGGTTTGCTTATGTCCTAACTATTAAACACCTTACAAGTAAAAGACCCATTTTTAAGGGATACTGTAGTGCCAGGAATACAACGCTGTATTTCTGGCACTAGCAATCCCTCTGCCTCCTACCCAGTAAATAAATGGTTAAAAAACATTCATTTACTTATTGGATCCCAGCGCTGATGTCCCTCTGCGCTAGGTCGAAGCCCCACCCCCTCATCCGTCCCCGACAAGTGGGGCCTAATGCGCATTCGCGGCAAATGCCACGCACGCATTAGACTTCCCTATAGGAAAGCTTTGAATCAATGCTTTCCTAAGGGGAAAAATCTGACGCTGAGGGTCCTCATGCAGAGCGTGAGGACGTCCAGCATCAGACAACGGACCAAAAGTCCATTTGGATTCCGGAAGCGCCCCCACTGGTTGTCTGGAACTGTAATGTTTAACATTGCAGCACTAAGTGCAAAAGGGACACAGCACCCAGACCATCTCAAAGAGCTGAATTGGTCTGGGTGCCTACAGTGTCCCTTTAAGTGCATTGTTTAAATAGTGACAGACAGATAGATTTGCACAATTTAAAGATCCCTACTTTTAGTCATGAATGCCATAAACATAACTACTTGCTTCTTTGTTGTTTTTGTTTTCGTTTTCATTCATATTTTTTTTTTATGGGGGGGAGGGGATTTAGTTTTATGTATGTATTTTGCATTGTTTTAATTCATTGCCTAGATTATGTATTATTAGTGGAAACCTCGAGTCTTCGGTGCTACTCATTGTGCTGCCTGGGTCCAAGTTTAAAATGCAGTCCCACCAAAACCACATCCATTTTTTGATGCAGTTTGTGTAGTCAATGCAATGTCTGTTTAGGGGATGCAGTGTGTGCAGTGAATCCATTGTGTGCATGTGTATAGTGCATGGAGAGTGTATGTGTCTAGTGGATGCAGTGTGTATAGTGAATTTAGTGTGTGTAGTGAATCAATTGTGTGCACATGCATAGTGTATGTAGAGTGCGTGTTTGTGTAGTGGATGCAGTGTGTTGCAGCACCGGTGCAAGCATTTTCAACTAGTCTGGCAAACATGCATTCCTTCTCCCCCTCCCCTCTGCCTGTGACATTGTCCCCTTCCTCAGCCCCTCAATGTGTGTCATTGTCCCCTTCCTCAGTCACTCAGTGTGTGCCATTGTCCCCTTCCCCAGTCACTCAGTGTGTGCCATTGTCCTCTTCTTCAGCCACTCTGTATGTGGCTGAGCAGACCGCAGTAGAGGAGCTTCTGTTTCCTCTATCCTGGACTGATAGTAAGCTGTTCGATGCTCTCTCCGAGCCCTTCCTGTGAGACCGAGTAGCACAGCATAGTCCGCTCGGTCACACTACATGAAGTGACCAGCAGGAGGGGGAGCGCTGTGTGCTCTCCTCCTGCTGGTCACCTGAAGCCGGGTATTGAGCACTCCCGAGAACTGGTTCACTGTAAGGCCGCCGCTTGTGTGTAGTACATGTAGTGTGTGTTTGTGGGGTTAGGTAGGGGTTGTGAGGGGGTGAGCTGTTCTTTTTAATTAATAATTCCAGGATTTTACTATTATCATGACAGAAAGTCATGATTTTATTAAAGACATGGAGGCGAGTATTATGCTGCACTCTTTCTTAAATTCCCTCAGCAACAAAGAAACATCAAATGATAAAAAACAGGGATAACCATCATAATGACAATATCCGCCTAGTAACATCCAATCAGCGACGGACCACTTCCTTTTTCTTGCGAATCCTGAAGAAGAACTTAAACCAGCAGGAGAACAGCCAAACAAGCCGGAACCCAAACGAGCCGGAACACGGCATATGATCCAGAGAGGTGTTGCAAACAAATTCATGCTAAAAGAAACAAGAAAATATGGTAATCTATTGTAATTATGGAATGGAAGCATACTTAGAAGCCTAATCACCTGACTTGTCAATGACAATAACTCTGTGAAATGTAATAGGATGAAAACACAACAGTCTTAGGATACTAACGACATCCAAAGGTCCCCTAGCTAAACTGCCCCCTATAGCTATGCAGGCATGTAATGACAGCAAAACCACTAAAATCTCAACTTACCATTGAGGACAGGTCAATCAAGAAGTAACTCTATACCAGAGCCGCCAAAGGGCGGGTGGGTGGGATAATACTCGCCTCCGTGTCTTTAATAAAAACATGACTTTCCATCATGACAATAGTAAAATCCTTGAATTTTATTAAAGACATGGAGGCTCCCATTATGCTAGATTGGTTTAAAGCTGAAATTACGAAAAGTAGACGCTTTTAAAATATCCTCCAAATATCCTCCAAACAACATCCAGCAAAGGAGGCTTTAGAAGCCATAGCACCGTGAATCGAATGAGGAGATAAATTGGAAATATCAATACCTACCAACTACATGAGCCATTTGAACCAAGGTAGGGGAGGATACCGGAGCATGCGGTTTACGAAAGAAAATGAAAAGTTGGGGGTCTGATCCTGTCTGAATGGGGGGCAGTACATGCTTCATAACACGTAGACACGTCACCGGACAGAGTTGTGGTTTCATGGGAAAAGCCAGGTATAAGACTGACCGGGAAGACGATTTTGGCCTCTGTGAAATGTCAAATACAACTCCTTATGGGAAGAAAGAGCGTGCATTGACATCGAGTGCCCTAACATCTGATACTCTCTAACCTCTGCGTCTAGTGTCACGATATCCTCGTAACAGGCACCACCCCTGAGGTACGACGCCAGTAGGCGTTGGAGGGCTCTGTAGTGAAGAGGGCCCTAGAAATATGGCTTGTATGGAGGCAGCCAGGAGCCTGATCACGCGTTCTAGGTGCTTGAGAGAGAATTGTGAAGTGGCAGGAATGCACCGTATCTCCTTTTTGATGTTCTTCAGTTTCGATATTGGTAGGTATAGAGTTTGCAGGGACGAGTCCACTAGAAGGCACAGACATTCTATACGTTGAGTGGGAATGAGTATGGACTTTCCCAATTTATAATAAAGCCCAAATTTTGCAATAAGGTGAGTATGAAGTAGAGGGACCGACTAGGATAATAGCAGGATATTGTCTAAATAAATAGCGGAGAAGAGCGATAACAGGCTTCATGAGCTTGGTGAAGCACCAAGGCGCGGAAGAGAGACCAAAGGGTAGGCAGCAGAACCACCATTTCCTTCCTTGCCACATGAATTGCAGGAAATCTTGATGAACGTCTGCAATGGGCACCGTGAGATAGGCATCCCTTAGGTCGAGTTTGACCATCCAATATGATGGTTGGAGTAAATCTCTTAGGCAATGAATGCCTTCCATCTTGAAAATAAATACATAACTAAATACATAAGTATTTAGTTGTTTTTTAAGTTGATGACGGCAGATTCCACCTCCTTTCTTGGAGACAAGAAACAAATTGCTCATGAAACCCGAGGTTTGCATTGAGACCTTTTGGATTGCACCTTTGTGCGCCAATTCACGTACTTCCTCAAAAACAATAGCCATGTCTAGTGGGGGAAAAACAGTCTCCCTGGGTGGACAAAGTTGTGTAGGAAGGAAAACAAAAACCATTAGATACCCATTGATAGCCCTGAGTACCCAAACATCTGATGTAATAAGAGCCCAGACATGGGAAAAATGGGTGAGTCTGCCGTCTAGTACCAAAAGGGAAGGAAATTGAGTGAAATAGCTTATCGTAAGGACGTCGTCCCAAAGGAGCGCCTCTTGACACCCAGGGTCTGTCTCTTTGAGGGAAGAAGGTCGGAGTGGACCTCTGCTCAGGAAAGGGGGTTCTCCCCGTGGACGAGCCTCGGTTCGGCAGTGAACCTCTACTAACTCTGCCAGACAAACGGCCCCTTGTTCTGCCGGCCCCAGCAAAAACCTTTGGGTGAAACACCCTCTTCATATTTGGCTGTGCCTTATCTAAGGCTTTAAATGTTTGAACATAGGAGCCCAGGTCTTTAACGGAAATATGGCTTGTATGGAGGCAGCTGTGAAATCGGCTTCATCCCCAGAAACCATAGGGGGAAAACTATGGGATCAGTTTGTGCCCCAGAGGGCCCAGGTAAATTATTAGATGATTGCATAGTAAAACAATTTAGAATCCAATTGCAAGAACAATTTATTACATGAAAAGGTTGAAAACAGGGTTAAGTAACCCACAGAAATAAAATTGTCAAGTACAAATACTCACAAATTCACTTAATAAAAGGAAGGGGGAGTACAGTAAACAGGGATCCGTCTGCCACTAACTAATCCTGGACACCAACTCTGACTGGGGGGAAGGAAGGAGACAGTCCAAAGAAAAGGCTTGGGAAAAACGTTCCCCCCAAAAAAGTCTGTTAAAAGCATATGTTTCGGGAACCGAATGCCAGGGCCGGTGCAAGGATTTTTGCCGCCCTAGGCAAAAGTAAAGTGCCGCCCCCCCATGTGACATCACAATGCTCCACCCATATGATCTGCCATGTTAACTAACGCCAGTGCTGCAGTGCCGCCGTGTTTACATTATAAGGCATTCAGGGACAGGCTATAGACACCAGAACAACTACATTAAGCTGCAGTGGTTCTGGGGACTATAGTGTTTCTTTAATGTGAGGTAAATTAGAGATTAGTGCCACGAATAATATACTAGATTGCCTACTTACAACGAGATGAGGATGATGATGGGCTCTAGCTGCAGTCTGGCTCCACTGGTCTGGTGTAGAACAGGCTCTCTGGAGGCTGTTTGTAACTGTGGTCACAAAAATCAATGTTCTGGGAGAACGGGAAGCAGCTCCATTTTTTGGGGGCCCTTTACACAGCTCAAGGTCTGGGTCCCAGGGTCCACCTTCATGTTCCACCAATGAGTTTGTTCACAGGGGGTGGAGTGTGTAGGGGATGTCCTGATATGTGTGTAAGGAATGCATTGTGTGAATCTGTGTTTGTATGTGTAAGGGCTGCAAGGTGTGTTTCTGTGTATGTACAGGATGCAGTGTGTGCGTGTGTAAGGGGTGCATTGAGTGTGTGTAAGGGGTGCATTGAGTGTGTGTAAGGAATGCATTGTGTGTTTGTGTGTGTGTAAGGGATGCATTGTGTGTAAGGGTTGCATTGTTTGTGTGTGTGTGTCTGTGTGTGTAATGCATTGTGTGTTTTTCTGTGTGCAAGGGGTGCATTGCATGTGTGTGTGATGGATGTCAATCTCTCCCCCCTCCCTTGTCACTCTCTTCTCCCCCCTCTCCCTTGTCACTCTCTTCTCCCCTCCCCCTTCCCACTCTCATTGCCCCTCCCTCCCCTGTCACTCTCACCCTGTCAATTTCTTCTCCCCCCACCAATTTCTTCTTCTCCCCCCTGTCAATTTCTTCTTCTCCCCCCTCCCCTACCAATTTCTTCTTCTCCCCCTCCCCTCCCAATTTCTTCTTCTCCCCCCTCCC
>OW240912.1:72118515-72230966 GCA_933207985.1 Pelobates cultripes
GCAGCCGCCTGAGGCTCTCTACAGAGCGCTCGGGCGGCTGCAGCATGGGGGGGCCGGCGCTCCTGGCGGCGCCCCTTCCCAAGGGGCGCCCTAGGCGGCTGCCTAGTCCGCCTTACCGGTAGCGTCGGCCCTGCCGAATGCAGTATATGGGAACACAAGCCTGCTGAACCTGGGGCCAAACGAAAAACCAATGCGCCCAAATGCGCTCGGGATTTGACCTGCGTGCGAAAACAGCCGAACAGCAAAATGGCCACCAGAGGTGCTCCTGACGGAACGTGCATGCACGGCTCGGCGGAAAGGACCCAGATAGCTCAGAAAAAACGTCAGAAACAGGCAGGCGAAACAAATATATTAGAGAGAGTAATAGCACTGTGGAGGAGACAATAAAGAAGGGAAAGAGATCCCAATAGGGAAAAATTTAACTGCAATTCTTAAAGAGAAATTACAGTAGTATAAACCAATGAAATAAGCTATAAAATAACAGTATTAAAAGAGCAGCACCCAGAGGTACCAGTCACTGCAATTAATAACTCATAAATACAATAAACATAACATACAATAATCACAATAAAGAAGATCCCACAGTTAGAAAACTGGGAGAGTTCTACTTAACTGAGGGAGTAGCAAAGAAAGAGGACATGGTCACCAATGTCCCGCCTACTGTAGGATAAGGATGTCGCTGATCGGATGTTCATGTTACTAGGCGGATATTGTCATTATGATGTTTATACCTGTTTTTTCCATTTGTTATTTCTTTGCTGCGGAGGGAAGTAAAGAAAGAGTGCAGCATAATACTCGCCTACGTGTTTTTAATAAAATGATATTTATTTCCCCCTCCCTGCCTCTTACCCGTGAGAATGGAGGGGGGATACTGGAGGACAATGAAGAGGGGGCCTGAAAGTCAATTTTTTTTTTTTCTGCAGCATCAAGTCCTCTCCTCTCACAAGTTGCGTGAGCATTGCTGCGGCTGCTATGGCAACGCTCCACACAGCACGAAATGCATACTGGAGCATTGCCATGGCTCACAAAGAAGAGAGGACTTGATGCTGCAGGAGAAAATTTTTTTACTCCCACGCCCCTCTTTATTCTGCAAGCCAGCAGGGACCTGGAACTGCATATCCTACTGGGAACCAAGGGGAAAAAAATTGTCTTCCAATATACCATCCATTTTTAATGAAAAGGAAGAGGAAGCTCCCAGCATCCCAGCCGATCACATGTCATATCACTGGAAAGCTCAGGATGCCCTCTTTACAACACAGCAGGGATTGATAGAGTATCTCAAAAGAATAAAAGGAGATGCATGTGAACGTCCAGTACAGAGGGCACAAGTTAATGGGCTGGGTCTCAAGAGGATATATATAGGGGCCTTCGCTATAAATGTATGCAAATAGGCAGCCCAGGCTCTGAAACTAGGCTTGTTAAAGTGTACAGGGACGGAAAAATTAACCATAACTTCAAAGCTCATGAAATATAATCTTTTTTTTTGTTTGTTTTAAACCTGAGTAATGGGGATTTGGTTAAAGGATATTTATCATGCATTGCATAATCCTTTCACACAGCCAATGTACCCCATTTTGGGCAGGTCCTACTCTAGCAACCTAATGTTTGGTCTTATAAGATTAATCCATCTACTTGGAATATCCTTCCTCCTGGGGCTCTCTGCAGTTAAATGTTAAATAGGGCATTGGAATGAGGCACCTGTGACAGGGAGGGGTGCTAAATCAAATATTTATAGATAACTGAAATAAAGTGTATTACTCACCAATTAACGTGACAACCTCTCTGTGCTATGGGAAGTGTCAAAACTGGAAGTTGCCATAGTGATGACGTGTATGCGACACGAAGTGAAGTTGCCATAGTGATAGATGCTAGGTCTGAAAGTGGATATTATTAAAAGTGAAAACTGTGACTTGACATATAACTGTAATGATTACATTTTACTTCTTTAAATATATTGCTGTGCATTAGAAAAACTAAAGGAAAAAATTGTATATTACCTGCTTCTTACAAAAAATGTAGATGTGATTTTAGCAGTCAAATGCAAACATGTAGGTGCCATAATCATACATATAAATCTGAACTGGTTACAGTCTGCTTTTCTATAAATAAAAACATTTATATTATTATTATTATTATTATTATTATTATTATTGCTAGTTATAAAGTGCCAACATATTCAATAGTGCTTTACAATGGGTGTCCTGCAGTGGCGCATCCAGAGCCTGATCTCAGGAAGAGCACTTCATTATTTAAAGAAATAATCCAGACACAAAAACCACTACAGATCAGTGTAGGGGTTATGGTGCCAATAGTGCCGGGACCTCCCCCCCCCCAGAATAAGTAGTCAAACCATTTAAGAACAGTTTGACAACTTACCTGAGGTCTGCTGGGAAATGGGGCTGTAGTAGGGCATAGGAGCAGTGGTGTGTGTGAGTGGTGCAATGTGTAACAGGTGCAGTGTGTGTGTGTGTGTGTGTGTGTGTGTGTGTGTGAGGGGGACAATGTGTGAGCGAGGGCGGCAGTGTATGTCAGGGGTACAGTGTGTGTTGGGGGGCAGTATTTTGTGTGGGTCAGTATGTGTGAGTGACATTTGCAGTGTATGTGTGAGTGTGGGGCAGTGTGTGTGTATGGGGGGGCAGTGTATGTGTAGGGCAGTGGATGTGTATATGGGGGGCAGTGTGTGTATGGGGGGGCAATGTGTACATCTATAGGGCTCCCGTCTCCCAGTGCCAAAGGGAAAGTGTACGCAACGATGCGAGTCGCAGAGATCCTGGGCCTCCTCAGGGCACAGCAACCCTAATTCAGCCTAATTCAGACGCTCCTGGGCTGCGGGCCACCCCGGCTACAGCCATAAAGCAACGAACACGACGGCGGAGGCCAGGCACCCATAAGCGACGGCGGGTCACCCGACGCCCCAACAAGCCCCCGGCGGGGAGAGTCTTACTTCACCAAGATGCCAGTGCCCACAGATCCTGGAGGCAGTCTCCCTCTCAGGCATGGGGAGGTGGAGGCGATGGCCCGACATACTCCACTCAAGCTGTAAAACCCAGAGTCCCCCCCACAATATCAAGCCGAGGCATTGGCTGAAAGGGTCAAGTCAATCCGAGAACATCGCCCCCACTTCTAAGGGACACTTCCCAGGGACACATGACAATAAATCACAGCTGCCACCACAGAGATCCTGTGTACTAATCTACAAACCTGCTAATGTTGACATCGATCTTATGTTTGTGTTTTCATTGTTTCTCTTAATGCATGCATTTCTATAATCACATACTATGCCATGATGGGGCAACTCAGGGGTTAAGCCCACGAGAAACACTACAAAGGCACACCTAACTAGCGTTTAAACTATAGCAAAGCACAGCAATCAAGATGCTCTATTATTGCCTGAGCTCAAAGTAAACCTTATGGTTTACTCACTATCATTCTATACCCAGCTAAACCTAACCTACACAACTCTCCTGTATTCCACTCCTACTTTACATGCATACTAAACTTTACTGTGAATAATAAGTTACACTAAGCTTGTCTATCACAAAAAATAAAAATGTGCATATACTCATGCCACTGTCTAACCTTGCTGTTGTGGCATTCAGTCTTGCAATGTACCTACCTGCATGACAAAAATAAAGAATAATTTTTTTTTTAAAAGAGGAGACATATGAATGAGGAAGTGTTCCTATTTTTAAAGTGTAAAAGTTGATATCATTATATAAAACATATGTCACGGGGGGCGGGGCCTGACTGGCAGGCTGAGCGGACGCATGCAAGGCGAGCTCCCGACTAAAGGGGGGATCCTGAGGACTCGAATGGTGCCACTGTCCTGACACAGAACGCCTGCCCTCAACCTCTTGCGGCCCAAAAGCCTGACTGGCGTCGGAGGGACGGCCACTCTCCAGACGCCGCATCTAGAAATCCAAAGCCGCAATCCCCCCACGAACCGGGGGGGGAGGTTCATCCCAGTTCTCAGAGCATACATAACGCTCCCACACAGCCCTGAAAGCTGCAGCACGCAGAGACGCCACATGGCTCACAAAATGGTGGCGATCACGGCCGGAGGCCCAGCTGAGACCTACCGCGCAACAACCATAAACAAACTGGACAGCATATTTGCCAAATTCTGGGTAAAACTTGAGACCAGGTAACAGCATACTTAGCTGACATACCCACAGAACTTGGAGGCACCAACCCCACCAAAGTGCACACTTCAGCACATCCCGCCTTCCGGAATCCAGGGTAAGATGTACAGGCGGAGAGCCCCACTTCCTGCACGGCGGATGCCAAGGAACCAAGGCTCAACACAGCACCCAGGGCACAAGAACCCAAAAGTAAAACCCGCAGCCTAGCCAGCATGAGGAGACTGGGGACTGTGACTTGCTCGCCCCCTCAAAATGGCGCATGCCGCACTGGAGACCCATGGGGTCACAAGAGCATAAGCCATACATCGGGACACTCACATAATACCTGCCTCCCTGCGGCACCCCCCAGCGATAATATTCTCAATATTCAAATATTCTCGAGTAAGGGGGTTGGCTGACACTGGACTCCCTCCCTAAGGCACAAAGCCAGCTCTGAGTGGGAGCTCCCTATAGAGCTACTTACACCACTCAGGATTCCCGAGCCATGTTTTGTCCTCCCATGATGACCAAAAAAATGTAATTCCTGTTTGCATTTCTATTATTATTTTCAACTGCATAGTGAAGCCATAAGATTGAGAATCAGGTTGTGGGTTTTGTTTCTTGTTTTTTTTTAATGTACACCAGTTTTTCAATATCTCCTATGTTCCAGCTACTCTGATTATGCCTAATTTAGTCTGTTTCCTTTACTGCACAGAGTAACCTAATATAAAACGCCTGGTGGTACACTTAATTGTCTCTAAGCTATCCAGTGCACATAACTAAACTGTTTTCCTAATTTAAGTATATAAGACCAAGCACTGAATATGCTTTCTTGTTATAGTTCCTAAAAAAAAAAGTGCAATGTTATCACTATGCCACTGTAATATGCCAGTGCAATGCTATGCCTTTTACCTCATTAGCTATAGCCTTTGTGGCTAGGCGAATCTGTTTTGTAACCCTATGCACAACAAAAATAAAGAATAAAAAAAAAAAAAAACATGTCACTATATCACATCACTTGTCTTTAGGTTTGTCCTCAGGCCATGCTTCTAGTGACCCTTTTTGTTTCTTGGTCAACACATCACAGGAGCTACAGTTGCAAGAAAAAGTATGTGAACCCTTTGGAATGATATGGATTTCTGCACAAATTGGTCTTAAAATGGGATCTGATCATCATCTAAGTCACAACAATAGACAATCACAGTCTGCTTAAACTAATAACACACAAAGAATGAAATGTTGCCATGTTTTTTTTTTTTTTAACACACCATGTAAATATTCACAGTGCAGGTGGAAAAAATATGTGAACCCTTGGATTTAATAACTGGTTGAACCTCCTTTGGCAGCAATAACTTCAACCAAACGTTTCCTGTAGTTGCAGATCAGACGTGGACAACGGTCAGGAGTAATTCTTGACCATTCTTCTTTACAGAACTGTTTCAGTTCAGCAAAATTCTTGGGTTGTCTGGTGTGAATCACTTTTTTGAGGTCATGCCACAGCATCTCAATCTGGTTGAGGTCAGGACTCTGACTGGGCCACTTCAGAAGGCGTATTTTCTTCTGTTTAAGCCATTCTGTTGTTGATTTACTTCTATGCTTTGGGTCATTGTCCTGTTGCAACATCCATCTTCTGTTGAGCTTCAGCTGGTAGACAGATGGCCTTAAGTTCTCATACAAAATGTCTTGATAAACTTGGGAATTCATTTTTCCTTCGATGATAGCAATCCGTCCAGGCCCTGACGCAGCAAATCAGCCCCAAACCATGATGCCCCCATCACCATACTTCACAGTTGGGATGAGGTTTTGATGTTGGTGTGCTGTGCTGTGCCTTTTTTTCACCACACATAGTGTTGTGTGTTTCTTCCAAACAACTCAACTTTGGTTTCATCTGTCCACAGAATATTTTGTCAGTACTGCTGTGGAACATCCAGGTGCTCTTGTGCAAACTGTAAACGTGCAGCAATGTTTTGTTTGGACAGCAGTGGCTTCCTCTGTGGTATCCTCCCATGAAATCCATTCTTGTTTAGTGTTTTACGTATTGTAGATTCGCTAACAGGGATGTTAGCATTTGCCAGTGACTTTTGTAAGTCTTTAGCTGACACTCTAGGATTCTTCTTCACCTCATTGAGCAGTCTGCGCTGTGCTCTTCCAGTCATCTTTACAGGATGGCCACTCCTAGGGAGAGTAGCAGCAGTGCTGAACTTTCTCCATTTATAGACAATTTGTCTTACCGTGGACTGATGAACAGCAAGGCTTTTGGAGATACTTTTATAACCCTTTCCAGCTTTATGCAAGTCAACAATTCTTAATCGTAGGTCTTCTGAGAGCTCTTTTGTATGAGGCATCATTCACATCAGGCAATGCTTCTTGTGAAAAGCAAACCCAGAACTGGTGTGTGTTTTTTATAGGGCAGGGCAGCTGTAACCAACACCTCCAATCTCATCTCATTGATTGGACTCCAGTTGGCTGACATCTCACTCCAATTAGCTCTTGGAGATGTCATTAGTCTAGGGGATCACATACTTTTTCCACCTGCACTGTGAATGTTTACATGGTGTGTTCAATAAAAACATGGCAACATTTCATTCTTTGTGTGTTATTAGTTTAATCAGACTGTGATTGTCTATTGTTGTGACTTAGATGATGATCAGATCACATTTTATGACCGATTTGTGCAGAAATCCATATCATTCCAAAGGGTTCACATACTTTTTCTTGCAACTGTATATATTGTAAATTTTGACACTAGGCCTGCGCATTATTTTTTTCAGGACATAGCAGCTTCTTTTACAATGTTGGGGAGAGCAAAAAACAAGGTGCAAGAGAGTACTGAGAAAGGACAGCAGCTCAAATAGCCTGCCATTTGATGGGTCCCGCTCAGAGCTCAAGCTGGTTTTTATCTCTTCTTGTGCTATTATTATTGTTATTATTTATATAGCGCCAACAAATTCTGCAGTGCTGTACAATGGGTGGACTAACAAACATGTAGTTGTAACCAGACAAGTTGGACAAACAGGAACAGAGAGGTTGATGGCCCTGCTTAATGAGCTTACATGCTAGAGGAAGTGGGGTAAAGTGACACAAAAGGTAAGGGTAGGAATAGAGAAGTAGATTGGTAGAATAGTATTCACTATGTTTTTTAATGATAGTTGCAGGAGAGGAATCAATTGGGAGCTATTAATAGTTTAATTGATACGGTTTTGTGAAGAAGTGAGTTTTTAATGATTTTTTTGAAGGTTTGGAGACTTGGTGAGCGTCTAACGTAGAAGGGAAGGGAGTTCCACTGGAACGGTGCAGCCCTAGAGAAGTCTTGAAGGTGAACATCAGAGGTGGTGCAGGTGAACAGAGGGTAGATGTAGGTCTTCAGTTGAGTGTAGGTGTCTAGACAGGACATACTTGTGTATTAGGGAGGATATAGTGGGGGGAGCAGCATTATGTAGAGATTTGAAAGCAAGAAACAGAATTTTATATTGAGCCCTAAATCTTATGGGAAGCCAATGCAGGGACTGACAGTGGCATGAGAGGTGCGGGCAGACGTGATGATGAGCTTTGCTACCTCATCCATTAAAGACTAAAATTGCGCACGTTGGGAGCATGTAAGACCACTGAAAAGTGAATTGCAGTAGTCAAGGCGAGAGAGGATTTTGACATGGACTTGCACCTTATTAGCGTCTGGCGTTAAGTAGGGGCGAATACACACAATGTTTTTGAGATGGAAGCGGCAGGATTTGGCGAATGACTGGACATGAGGAGCCGTTACAAAAAGAACCAAGATAATTTGCATATCAAACTGATCCCACCCAAAAGGGCAGTCCAGATCCCATAAGCAATCCGGCTCTCTCTGCACGAGAGATACACCAAACCCCAGACGATTGTTTCAGCCCTGTTAGGCCTCGTCAGTGAAGTATAGCTGATACCTCTAAACACCATGAGCAAGGGTCCATGTCTGGATTACCCTTCTATTATTCTTTTTCTTTCCAATGTTGCCCAATCACATACATCAATATCACATGTGCACTTATATTTTTTAGGAATGACGCTAGCTAATATTGATATTTGAGTTCACCACAATGATTGCAAGCAAGTTTACCACCCTAGACAAAAATCCAACTTGCCACCACTCTCGTGCATCGTCTATCTCTCTTTGGTCTCATTTTCCTGTATTGTTTGCCTTTCTGAGCAAGAGATTTGCATTTTTTTTTTTATAAGGACAGTAGTATTTTTGATTTAAAAAAAAAAAAAGAATTAATAAAAATGGCAATGGTAACACGTAGTTTATCTATATGTGAATGTTTGCATAATGTCCGTTGGCTGCACAGTCACTGAGTTCCATTTTGCAAAAATGGAAAGTCAATGATCTGTAAATTAAGAGACGTACACATAAACGCTGTTTATACAATTGCCTTAAATGTCCACTTTATGCGTTCATTTCACTTGGAGTCTGAATGTAATACACAATACAGCTTCACTGTCATCAACCTGTCAAGCAGTAGGATTATACCTGAAAAAGGCAAGCTCCGTCTCAAAATGTAAAATCAATCTCATGCCTGAAAACATCATTAAAATCAGATTACAGAGAGGAAGAAATAAACAATTGTTTATACAGATATTGATTGGCAGCGACATGAAGAATGATTGCAGTCAGCATTTTTTAAAGCAAACAAATCAGTATGGTTAGTTATCCCCATTTGTAAAAGTAATATCCGCATACAATGCTAAAAATGCATCAATAATGGAAAAAAAAGCCTTTTTATAGAAATCCTTCTTCAGTTTTTTCAGTATTCCACCAGAGCAGTCTGGCCAATATTTCAGCCGTTGCTTACTCACACAGATTATCCATGGGGGAAAAATCCATTAACATGGCATTAACATTTGTCCTAATGCATTTTAAAGAATTATATTAATTAATTTTGACAGTTGACCCAGACCCAGCAAAAAGTACATAATAGGGTTAAAATGTTATCTAAGATCCAACATTTTCATCAATTCTTTCAGGTCTAATTTTTTGTTTAATTCTGGGAAATAATAGTAAAATATCACCTATACCTTGTACACGCAGAATTTTAAAGCTAAAAATAACGAAAAAGTATTGAAATTTCAACAACATATTAACTGAAACTGTACATAGTACCTTTCATTTTGTATACGTAATCATAAATTGATACAATGCTTTCCTATCGGATAGGCTAATACAAGCATGGAGGAGCCTGACCAAACGTTGAGGGACATCGGCGCTGGATTCAGGGAAGTGACTTAAGGGGTTTTAACCCCTTCAGTGCCAAGAGGGTGGCGGGGGGAACTATAGGGAACAATATTGCCAGGAAAACAGCTTTGTTTTGTTTGCCTTTCTGAGCAAGAGATTTGCTGCTGGCTGACGTCGTAAAGAGAGAGGAGTGTGGTTGGAGCCTGACCCAGCACCAAAGGACATCGTCGCTGGATTCAGGTAAGTGACTGAATGGGAGTTAACCCCTTCAGCACCGCGGGAGAGGGGGCGCGAGGCAGGGGAGCACTGTAGGAACCTATAGTACCAGGAAAATTGCTTTTTAAACATAGTATATAAACACTTCTTCAAAATCACAAGCTTAAAAGAAAGCCACAAAATACCAATAATTGTTGCTTTAGTTATGGGTAGGTGTATGTGCCAATCATCCAAATCTGTTTCTTCAATATAATTGGTCAAAAAGGACAATTTGACGTACTTGGTAACAACTGTCGCACCTTGTGCACACCTGTGGTTGCATTATATATTTGTCGGAACTGTCAAAAATTGAGTAATGTGATTAAAGCACCCAAACATTTTCATCTCAATTAAGTGGTCCCCCCTATATTAACAGTGCAGCTGAAAACATTGCTGTTCTACATTACCGGGTTTAAATGCTGTCATTCACACTGCAACTAGAGATGCTCAGAGAGACCATCTTGCGCACTAGCCTCCCAATGTTAGAGCAGAGCTTGATGCAAGGGATGTCAGAGGGAGAACGGTAATCTAGATTTATATGGTCACCAGTGTACTAGAGCATTAGGAATACCACGGACCTAAATGGTCACCAGGGTAATATAGCATTAGGAATACACATTTGTATTCCTAATGCCATAGGCGGCTCCCTAAATAAGGGATTTAGGTGATCGCCTAAGGCCTCGTACTCACTGGGGCTTTGAGGTCACCTAGCTCACCTGACTGTAGAACAGGGTCTGTAGCAAGGGCCAAGGAGCAGAAGGCTGCCCACTATCAGGCGGTGCATGGAATGACAGCAGCCATCTGCTTCTCGCACTGCCGCAGATTCGGATGAGAGAAAGGCAGCACTAGCATAGGTGCAAAGCTATCAGATATTGAAGGCAGTCCCCAAGGATTAGGGGCTCACCTGCTCTAATTGCTGAAAGCCTAGGTGAAGGTTGTACCTGTGAAGGAGCGGGTCTGTACCTACCTGCCTGCACCAGCCAGCTCCCTTACAATGCAATACATCAGGAAACCCCTTTTTCAGTAAGGCTTCATCACACCGCATAAGAGCTGCTATCTTCTGGAGGGAAAGAGAGGTGATGATGCTCCCAGTGCTGTGGGAGAGAGACAAATGGGAATGGGAGGAAAATGGAGATTTAGAGAGAAAGGGTGATGAAGCCTGCAGGGGGGGATGAAATATGAATCTATTCGTCCCAGTGGAAGCCATGCGGGAAGACAAAAACTGTCCTTCACAGACCCCTGAGAACAGCCTCGAGTTGGTGCCAAATCTGCACTGGACCACAGGGATGTCATCTTCCTGTTAAAAGTTAGGCAAAGAGTAGGATGATTAAAGCATCTTAAATTTCAGTACTTGCATTTGTGAGTGTCACTGTCCATACTTGTGGATGTATATCTGTTTTTTTGTATGTGTATGTGTGTGTGAGTATGTTAGTGTTTGTATGTTTGCCTTTGCATGCTGTGAGGCATGTGTGTATTTTTGACAGTGTGTCTGGCATTGAGAATCACTGTGTGAGTGTATGCCTATCTGGCAGTTTGTATCTGGGTATCTGTGTGTATTCCCATGAGTGTACCTGGAATGTATATGTGTTAAAGGGACACCATAGCATTAGGCAGAGGCCTTAGATTTTGTGAGGCCTTAGGTAAACCATAAGGCCCCCCGCTGACACCCATAATGAAAAAAAATTCAAGCAATATTAAAATTAATCGGCCCTGATGTCTAATAGTGTAGACTACTTTCTGCTTCCACTCTGCATGTGAAACAGTTTCCAGTCAGCGGGTGCCGGCATATTAACTCCACCCTCTGTATGGAGTCACTTAACTTTCCTCATAGAAATGCATTGATTCAATGTATCTCTGTGGGGAGATGCTGATTGGCCAGGGCTGTGTTTGGCTTGTGCTGGCTCTGACCCTGATCTGCTTCCTTGACAAGCTCAGCCAATCCTATGGAAAAGCATTGTGATTGACTTTTGTTCAACACTTCTGATGATGTCAGTCACCCAGGCAGATCAGGGGCAGAGCCAGCAGCAGTAGACTGCAATAAAAGTAAGATTTTGCAATGTTATGGGGGGCTAAATGATGGTTTCTAACATAATAGGGTCAGATACATATTTGTGTTCCTGACCCTATAGTGTTACTTTAAGCTACTTTTATTGACAGTAAATGTATTAACAGTTGGTAACACTGCTGTAGCGGTAGGAAACAATAATTTTATCTAGGTAGCAGAATGATCCATATGCTGTAATTTTGAATGAATTTCACCCATTTCGATGACAGAGACGATAGGTGGTGGAACAGTGCAACCAGTGGCAGAACTACCGCCAGTGCACCTGTACCAGGGTCCGCACACTAAGGGGGACCATCAGGTGCCCATGCACTTAGGGCCACTTGGTTAGCATGTGTCAGCAGAAGCCAAATCGGGCGCGGTGGTTTTTAACAGCGCGTCCGTGATCCATTCTTATCGGCAGTGAGACCAGCTCTCCCTTCCTCCCAGAGGGGCGTAGAGTCGCACGGGAGAGAGGAGAAGAAGGCAGTGAAGACAAGGGGGCATGGACTGGGAGAACCAACCCCTAACCCACAAAAGCCTCAGTCTACAGACTGGACTCCAGGGAAGACATCCCCCTGCACCCAAAAAGTAGGAAACTAGAGGGTGGCTATAAAGATGTAAATTTTTACCAGCATATGTGTCTGTGTGTCGGTGTCTGTATCTGTGTGTCTCTATGTGTGTCAGTGTATGTATCTGTATGTTGTCAGTATATGTATCTGTGTATCTTGCATTCAAACATCAACACTACATATAACTACATTATTGCATTCAAACGCTAACACTATATACAAACAAACCCCTACATTCACACACACATACTCCATACAAAAACATGCTTCATTCAACACACAAACACTGGTCAGTGCTAAATACAACCCTGCAAGCATGGGGAAATGGTAGAGCCCCAGCTGTCAAAGCATTGTGGCAGTTGTACGACAGATGGGGATCTACCTTTTGGCCAACCTTGTGTTAGGGCGGGCCTAAAAACATTTTTGCATCAGGGCCAGCTCTACGTTAATTCCACCACTGACTGCAACATAGCCTTCTCTATCAATGACAATATGTCCCATGGATAAGTTACCGTAGGCAGAGTGTTGTTCCTTTTTAGCTGTCACTTTCTCTTGTGCATAGCTCATGTATACTAAAATTATAGATACTTTGGTATCTAGTGTATATCTAACCTGGGGTCAGATACAAAGCAAATCCAAAATGCTATATGCAACTTCAAAAAAATATGTCCTTATTCAAAATGAGTGTCATTATTAATATTAAGGTTAGGCCAGGTTGCTAGGGAAACTATTTAATAACAAGCTCCTTCTCTTCAAATCCAAAATGAAATATAGAACAGTACATTTGACAAATAGAGTAATGATTATCTTCCTGTGAAGCTGTTCTTATCCATCACACTTTGGTAGCCAGCCACAAAATGGAAAACTGAGGTTGCTACCGTACCTGCCTGCTAGTTTCAGGTCACAGGAATAAAAATGTGTTTTGCTTTTATATACAATAATTGCTTAAAGGACCACTATAGGCACCCAGACCACTTCAGCTCAATGAAGTGGTCTGGGTGCCAGGTCCATCTAGGGTTAACCCTGCAGCTGTAAACATAGCAGTTTCAGAGAAACTGCTACGTTTACATTAGGGTTAATCCAGCCTCCAGCTGCTGTCTCATTGACAGGCGTTAGAAGCGCTTCCGCGCTTCTCACTGTGATAAGATGCCAACGTCCATAGGAAAGCATTGAGAAATGCTTTCCCATGGACTGATTGAATGCACGCGCGGCTCTTGGCGCGCATGCGCATTCAGCACTGACGTCAGGAGGAGGAGAGTTCCCCAGCGCCGAGGGAGCCCGGCGCTGGAGAAAGGTAAGAATTTAACCCCTTCCTCCCCCTTCAGCCCAGCGGGAGGGGGACCCAGAGGGGGGGGGACGGACCCAAAGACCCTATAGAGCCAGGAAAACTAGTTTGTTTTCCTGGCACTATAGTGGTCCTTTAATAGTCATTTGAAAAACTGGGCAAAGTCTTAATTTCATTGTTATTTCCCGAAGAATAACATACATGTTAACAGATGAGTTGCTTTCCCCAAAAACACCTTGAACGTGAGCCCAAAGCAAAACTCATAAACCCCTATGCTAAAGATCCACCAAAGGAGCTATTTTACTGCCTCTCTATGTTAACTTTGCCAGCTCTATTCCTATGAAAAAAAAATCTGGAAAGCCAAATATGCTGTATTGCTTAGTCACACTATTTAAGCAATGGAGCTACTCCTCCATTCAGTGTTAAACTATTTTTGTGCAGTTTAACACTGAATAAGGCAACCTGGCCACCCACAGTCTGGCTCCCACTGGAGGTCTCGCCGAGGCAGAGATTACACACTTCCTTCTAGTCATACCACAGCATACCAGCAATGAGAGGCTGTGATAGGCTAAAAGCGGTCAGCTGACATTCTCATCCAATAACTGCTATTCTTTGATGCTCATTAAGGAAGAGGCTGCCGGGGACTCTCGTTTAACATTAAATAGGTCAGGGGACTACAGACACTATAACTACTTCAATGTGATAAATCAGTTACAGTGACACTTTAATTAAGATCATGTAGCAGGTCCTCATTGTACATGGGAAAACTTTCTTTTCCCTAAAGACCGTCCATGACAAGGTATTCAGGGGTCTATTATCTAACAGCTGATCTTGATTGATGCAAGCCAGCAGAAGTAATGTCTCCAATCAGTAGTTTCCCTATGATTACCAGGTGGTTACTTGTGATCTCTATATAGTCCAACATGTACATATAACATTTACAGTGAAAAAACAAGTTGAAGTACATATAGTATCCACTGGTAGGTCTACCCTTGCCTATATTAGGATCACAGGTAGGGGAATAAGCACTAAACATGTTTGACAAAGTTGTGCCAGATGGTTAAATGAGCTAAAAGACCTATTAGAGCTGTCACTGCTCTCAATAATTCCAGTTACCTATATCTAGTGAATAGGAGGTCAAAAACAGCCGCCGACTGAAAGATAAAGCCCAGCTGAAATTTACAATGATATTATATCAAGTGTTCCACTACAGTCTTTGTGTCCCTGTAGACAAAAAAGGCTTTGTTCAATATTGTTTTTTACTAGTACTTCCACTTTTCATGCACTTTCAAGGACCTGGACATCCTACATGCACCAATGTCTCATTTAGCAAACACTAGTGTGACCGAAGGTGGTCCTTTCTACGTGGTTGGGTGGAGTTCAGAGAGATCAGATCTTAAATTCTAATATAATTAAAGTGGTGTTAAATTTAGCAAATTGTCTTAATTAGGATCTTTCCAGTGTCAGAGGAAGGCTTCATTGCACTAGAAAAGTCAATGCTCTTATATTAAACAACGTATTATGGAGCAATGCCAGGAGAATGATATGATGTGCCTATTCCAGTTTACTGGTGTTACGGTGCATATACCCCAAAACGCAGTGTTTGAATCCACAGTATCCTAGGACGAGAAAAGGAGAGTCTTTTTGGTCTTTAGAATGGCCAGTCTTAAAGGGGCACTATAGTCACCTAAACAACCTTTGCTTAATGAAGTAGTTTCAGTGTATAGTTCATGTAACCTGCAGTCTCACTGCTCAATTCTTTAAATGGACGGAAGTGATGCTACAAATGTGTGCATCTACAGAGGAGCAGCGGTTGGCATCTGAAAACAGAAGCACGCTTGTTGATGTGATAGGGGTACCCTGACAACTGGGGATCCACTGAAAAAGCATGAGGGTACAAATTTGAGCCCTGACCTAGAAGTTAAGATTTAGAAGAATTTAGGAACCTCTATATTTTAATTCCATTCTGCATATACTTTCTATTGTGTAATCCCATTATATTCTACAATCTGTTGATGGAGTGAAGACACTATATAATACAAGTAGACCCCCCCTGAAGAGAGGAGATGGGTGGACCTGGAATCCTCTTTAATGGGTCCAGACCTCCCCCAGTTCCTGATATGGGTTCCTAAGGAATTCCGATCACTGGATAGAGCACCGTGCCAAGCGCTACAGACCTCTATCAGAGTCTGGGATACGGCTGCCATCAAATATGGCCTGACATCTGCCTTATCCCCAATGGCCCCGTTCTTGAGAAACAAAGATTTTGACCCGGGCATGCAGGCTAGGAACTTCCGGGGTCTTGAAGCCGCGGGGCTGCAGAGACTATTTCACTTATTTGAAAATGATTCCTTTGTCACATTTGAGACATTAAAGAGCAGGACCCCATTAAAACCATTCGACTATTTTCGATACCTTCAGCTCCGAGATTTTGCCCGAGATACCAGGATAAAGAAAGCAGCACAGACGCCATTGACGTTCTTCGAAAGGATGTGTTCCAAGGAACAATTCCCGAGCGGCCTTATCTCCTGTTTGTATGCTCACCTGAGTACACACACTCTAGAATGGGGAGATATTTCATATATTGAGAAGTGGGAGGCAGATCTAAAGGAAGTGCTAGAGGGGATTGAATGGCAGGAAATATGGGAGGCGGCCGCAACGTCCTCGGTATGCGTATCTGTGCAAGAACAATCCTATAAAACTTTGTTTAGATGGTATACTACCCCAGAAACACTGTGCCGCATGCGTAAAAACCCGACAGACATGTGCTGGAGGGGGTGTGGACAGAAAGGCACATATATTCATATGTGGTGGGAATGCCCAATGGTGCGGACATATTGGAAGCAGATCGCAGCATTGCTGCGAGATGTGTTCGGCAGGGAGGTAAAACTAGATCCGTGGGTGTTCCTATTATCTAGATCTATAGAAAATTGGACGAAGACGGAACAAAATCTTATCCACAAGATAAATCTAGCCGCAAGGCGAGCCTTAACGCAGGGATGGCTACAGAAAAACACTCCTACGATAGCGATTGTAAAACATAAAATAAAGGATACTTTTCTAATGGACAAACTGACATCCCAGGTCAGAGGGACTACAAAGAAATTTGACAAGATTTGGGACCCTTGGATTAATAGCACAGTTAGTGATTGAGGTGGTGGGCAGGGCCAAGCATACAATTTTTAAAATAGTATTACTCAGGGCAACATAAAGACGATTTAGAGACCGCTTCTTCCAAGCTCACCTCCCCCCACCCCCACCCCTTTTTTGGGCCTACCTGGAGTTCTCCCC
This sequence comes from Pelobates cultripes, assembly GCA_933207985.1. Taxonomy (NCBI): domain Eukaryota; kingdom Metazoa; phylum Chordata; class Amphibia; order Anura; family Pelobatidae; genus Pelobates; species Pelobates cultripes. The sequence continues at coordinate 72,135,284 of OW240912.1, forward strand.
CTTCTCTCTCCCCCCTCCTTCTACTTTTCTCTCTTCCCTGTTCTCTATTTCATACATTCCTCTATCTTTTTCTTCCCTCGGACATTAGAGGGAACTGCCCTATCCTCTTCTTTACATAGTTCCGATCCTGGAACGATTCTGTTCTCTACATTATAAAGATCTTACACACAGGATTACCCAGGGGCAATTAGTGTTGCCGGAGAAGCAAAAGCAAACACTCACATATGCCCTTGGGGGCTCTTGGAGCACGATAGTTATATATATGTTCTCATGTTCTTTTTATTATACCTTAACAATAAAAACACCAAGCGGGACGACTTAGAGTGTACATAAAGACAGAGAAGCGATCGCGAACTGGCAACTATGTATGCACCCGCTAGACTTGTTCATGAAGCTTGTGGGTGTTCACAGATATGCGGTCTAGTGGATATTGTTTGTATTTTGAGGTTCAAAGATCGACACATTTTGTATGTATTCTGTGGATGTCTGCCAATGGTTCTGTATGTACCGTATAATATCTATAAGATGTCCTGTGTTGGAAAAAAATAAAGAATATAAAAAAAAATAATAATACAAGTAGACCCACATCCTAATGTCTCATTATCAGAGGCTCCAATCTTTTTTCAGCACTCAAGGGAAAAAAGAGTATGGTTGAAGAACTAAACAGACAATCTGGGGCATAAAGTTAAAAAAGTTTAAAAAAGTACTTACATATGGTTCTTTATAGATTTTACAGAGTTACATCACCAGCTGGCACAAAACAAGTTTAAGTGTACAAAGGAATGTTTTCTAGTCTTTGTAAATCCATGCCCTAAGGCTATCTAGATCGAGAAACTGAGTGATATTATATATTATGACCCTAGGGCAGGGTTTTCTACACCCGTGTTTACATTCCACTCAATGAGCTAGTTGAAGAGAAACGTGTGACAGGGGCTGGTATGCAAGGCATGTTACTATACGAGTTCAGTTTTCAAGAATGATTGCACAGGATGGCATTGTTAGTATTGTTATATATGCTCTTGTTTATACTGTCTTGCCGATTCTTTGTGTATTTTTATTTTTGGCAGTGTGCAACATGTTTATCTTTAATGGTGTAGAGGGAATCCTTCCCAGGACACCACCAGGTGTCTTACCATAGCGAGAAGAAAACAAAAACCCTTTTATCAAGATATATAACATTACAGGCACTACTGAAGAAATACTTAATTTTCATCCAACTAGTATGAAATATGCACACAAAAAAATAATACTAGAACAAGGTGAAAATGTGCTTATTTTATGATTTTTATTTTCAGTTAAGGTTTTTTTTCTTTATATATATATATATATATTTTTTTTTTATTTGTATTTATATATGTATGGCCATATACATTCAAATATTCTGTTCCAGGTCATCATTAGAATAACGCAGCATTTTAGGACATAACTCCTTCACAAAAAGTGTTACAAAACCTGTAGGAAACCTGTAGGATATACTTATCTTTGAAGGCATCTGGCAATTGTACACATAAGTAGTATTGTGCTATTGAATTTACTTTATAATAGTGAAGGGGCCAGCTGTCTGGACCAGGGGCTTTATTAGCTTGGGTAGACTCGACTGCAATTTTGAATTCCCCTTCGGTGATCTGGCCTCTAAACCCAAGGCCAACTTGTGCTCAAGGTCCTAGGCACGAATTTATCCAGGTACTGATTTATCTTCTCTGTTTTGGCCCCCATCTGAGAAGCTGTCTCTGAACCCTGCAAGTTGTATAGAGATGAGTAGTATGAGTGAAACTCTGTGGGTATGTCTTCTGGGTGATACGAATCCCTCCCGATTGGAGATTTGACAAACATGGCATAACCAATGCTTCTTTTGAAGCATTCGCTCCTGTAGGCGACTGCAGTTGTTAAAGAAAGCAGTTCATTTGCGCAGATTCAGCAGATATTTCTGAGCTAAAAATGTGTTTATGAAAACAGAAATAAGGGCTGAGCTAAAAATGTGTTTATGAAAACAGAAATAAGGGCCAATAAAATATATAAGAAAATACGATGAACCAAATATACAGTCTTTAGTTAAACAATCTTCTTAAGTAAGGGTCTGTAAAGTGCTTTTTCAGGGACACTATCCTCAGTAGGCCTTCCTCGGGTGGATCCGAATATGAAACAATAAAACACAAAAGAAAGGACCAAATGGTGTGGTATATCCAATAAAATACAACAGGTAATAAAAGAAGATGATGTTGCACTCACATGTGTAAGAGCTATAACTAGCTCTAGTGTAGAAGGCGTACATCGGTATAATCCCCGCTTGTAGGATATAGTGCAGGCTTGAACCTCAATCCCTAAAGGGCAAGCTTAGCACTATGACAGGGTTCTGTGGTCTCAGGCTCACCGGTCTGATGGAGACGTCTCTCCGACGGAGGGGAGGAGGACCTTTTCCCGTCCCTGGCCATCTGGGACGATGGCGGGCAGTCCAGTCTTCCTCGGACGGAGAATTCAGACAGGGGCGAGGGCGTGCTGGAGGTCTCTATGTAGCCCTGCGTATTCAGGGTTTTTTCTACACAAGGACCGCCTACCTCTAGGCTGGAGGACGATGTATTCTGGATGCTACGGGCGAACCCCGGCTCGGCCCGCGACTCTTTGGATGCCCAGACCCCGGGCAGATTCTTCTCGATCACCTGGCACAGTGCGTGCGCTATCGGGTCTGCAAGCCTCTGGTCGTGGGGGTATGGCGGAATTTACAGACCGACTACCCCAGGTCAATGGTTACGGGTTAGGACCCCTTCCCCCCCCCCCGGTTCCCGGAATTTGCCATTTGGGTCTGCATTCAGGTCACGTACATAAGTACATAAATTCTAAAAAAAACTAAAATGAAAGTGTAGGTACACTAAAAACTGAAACGGGGGTGTTAGTTAATGAAGACCAGGAAAAGGCAGGAATTTTAAATAACTATTTCTCCTCCATATATATTAAGGAAGAACCCATGGCAATAGATGTGCAAATGATTGCTACTAAAAACTTGCAGAATAATTGTAATTGGATAACTCAAGGTGATGCAGCAACTAAAGAAAGTTAATATAAACAAAGCTCCAGGGCCTGACGGTATCCATCCACGTGTACTTAAGGAACTAAGTGTAGAAATAAGTGCACCTCTGTTTTTAATCTTTCAAGATTCTTTTCTTTCAGGCAGATGTGGTTCCTATATTCAAAAAGTGTTCAAAATCCTTGCCTTGAAATTATAGACCTGTGAGCTTAACTTCTGTGGCTGGTAAAATATTTGAAAAGTTATTAAGGGATAATATTCAGGAATTCCTTGAGAAGAACATGGTTATCAGCAAAAATCAGCACGGTTTTATGAAGCACAGGTCATGTCAAACTAACTTGATTGCGTTCTACGAAGAAGTAAGTAGAAGTATAGATCAGGGTGTTGCCGTGGATGTGATCTATTTGGATTTTGCCAAGGCATTTGATACAGTTCTACACAATAGATTAGTGTTCAAACTCAAGGAAATCGGTCTAGATGAAAATGCTTGTTCTTGGGTAGAACATTGGCTTAAAAACAGAGTACAAAGAGTTGTCATTAATGGTAAATTTTCAAGCTGGACAGAGGTGGCAAGTGGTGTCCCTCAGGGGTCTGTTCTGGGACCCCTTCTATTTAACATGTTTATAAATGATCTTGAAGACCGCATTGAAAGTCATGTTTCAGTGTTTGCAGATGACACAAAACTTTGTAAAATAATACAATGTGAGCAAGATATTACTTTGCTGCAGAGGGATTTAGATAGACTGGGGACTGGGCACTCAAATGGCAGATGAAATTTAATGTTGAAAAATGCAAAGTTATGCACTTCGGCGTAAAGAATACACAAGCAACGTATACCCTTAATGGAAGCAAATTAGGGATAACAACACACGAAAAGGACTTGGGAATTGTTATAGACAACAAACTATGCAACAATGTGCAATGTCAATCAGCAGTGGCCAAGGCCAGTAAGGTATTGTCATGCATGAAAAAGGGCATTCATTCTCGGGACGAGAATATCATTTTGCCTCTTTATAAATCACTGGTAAGACCCCATATTGAATATGCTGTGCAATTTTGGGCACCTGTTCTAAAGAAAGATATTATGGCACTAGAAAAAGTGCAGAGGCGGGCTACAAAATTAATAAAAGGAATGGAACATATCAGCTATGAAGAAAGGTTAACAAATGTAAACCTATTTAGTTTACAAAAACGTTGCCTGAGAGGGGATATGATAACATTATACAAATATATTCGGGGCCAATACAAACCATTGTGTGGAAATCTATTCACAAACTGGACTTTACATAGGACATGAGGCCATGCGTTTAGACTGGAAGAAAGAAGATTTCGTCTAAGGCAAAGGAAAGGTTTTTTTACTGTAAGGACAGGACCCCAAGTCAGGGGGTTGCACGTTGCCTCAACTTGACACAGATTTGACCGTTGGAGGTGCGGGGCCCTGGCCAGAATACTCAGGATAGAGGACGACGCTTACTCACAGGGTGCTTCCCAGGACAAAGCTTCCTTATGGGACTGGGCTCTGCGTTCTATTTGCCGGCTGGGCAAAAACTACGCAACGCTCTACACTGCAGAGGACTACAGTGCTCTTACGCAATGGATGCCAAGCTGTTGCACTTGGGATAAAGGGACCGGAGCCTCATTTGGAGAGTCTTCCAAATGGCGATTATGGCGTCAGACCGGCGTATTGTGTTTCTTTTGCTTTGCTGTCTGAGTGTTAAAACAGCAAATATGAAGCCTGCTGTCATGTTATAAAATTGTAGATTATACTAGCTTTAGTGTAACTATAATCTTAATTTTATCAATGACAGGAGGCAAATATTTCCCTCCCAGTTTCACCCTACCCTTGTACATTGTTTGTTTTATTTGACCGCCTCTAGTTGATAGTCTGTTGCTAGGGCCTGTGGCTTACACACAACCCATGGGGCCCCGCTGTGAAAACTGACCCGTTGCCCCCCCCGCGTTTACTCTGTGCGCCAGTGCATGCAGACACACATACACTTAAAGGACCACTACAGACACCCAGATCACATCAGCTCAATTAAGTGGTCTGGGTGCCAGGTCTCTCTAGTTTTAACCCTGCATCTGAAAACATAGCAGTTTCAGAGAATCCAGGAGCTTGAAATCACAGTGAGAAGACGCTGAACGTCCATAGGAAAGCATTGAGTAATGCTTTCCTATGGGCAGTTTGAATGCGAGCGTGGCTCTTGCCACGCATGCGCATTCGGAGCTGAGAGGCGGATCAGGGCGGAGGGATCCCCAGCGCCAAGGGAGTCCAGTGCTGGAGAAAGGTAATTGCTGAAGACACACACACACACGCTCACGAACAGACGCATACACACTAGCTAACAGACACACACACACAAACTCTCACGAACAGACGCATACACACTAGCTAACAGACACACATTTACTGACAAACACACACTCAGTGACAGACATACATGCACACTCACTGACAGACACCAAACAGACTCACTAACAGACGCACACAAACTAACACACTCAGTAACAGACACACACAGTAACACACTCACTGACACACACAAACTAACATACACACTGACACAAAAACTAACACTAACACACACACACTCTAACACTAACACACACACTCTAACACTAAAACACACACACTCTAACACTAACAAACACACGTTTTAAAAAAAAATGTAATCCCCCAGCCTCCCTACCTTTGGAAGTGCTGAGGGGATTCCCTGGGGTCCAGTGGTGTTGCTGGGTGGCCGGTCCCCTGAGTGCTCCCTGTTCAGCTCCCTCGCGCGCCGCGTACTGATGCCGGAGCCAGAATATGACGTCATATTCCGGCATCAGTGCGGTGTGCGAGGGAGCTGGGCAGAGAGTGCTCCCTTGTGCGCCCGCCAGCCTGCCCGCCCGGTGACACCAGGGCCAGCCTCAGGGGGCCCTGAGGTGGCCAGCTCCGGTTGGGCCGGGCCCGGTCGCAGCCGCGACCCCGGTATGTACGTCACTGTCCAGGGCTATAATTGGGTGGGTCAGTTATTTGCCTTAATGAGGGAAGTCAGGGTGTGATTATGTAGATTTTGTACTGTCTGTAATTGATTATAGGTCTTCATGTTTTCACAGTACATTTCATACACTAATCGGAGTGTTTGACTCCGTTTCTCTCGTTTCAGTTTGATGGTTCGTGTGCAGATCCAGGTTCAAGACTTTCTTCGGGATACAGTTCAAGGATTTATGTATTGTTCCACGTTCATTGAGTTATTTTGTTCATGTTCTTTGTTTTGTCGCAGATTGAAAGAGGAAATAGTTGGTTGGTAGGGGCCTTTCATGGGTTCATTACTTTTTTCTGATTGGTTGTTTTTCCTCTGTGTTAATGTTACACTAAAGCTAGTATAATCTACAATATGCTAGTATCATTGTTTGCCTGAAATGAGTATACAACCTACCTAGTCCAGTCAAGCTAAGCTGATTGGGCTTTTGTGATATTCAAAAATAAAATTGTAAAGCAGTCATTTGTATTTGTATTGCAGTCACTGAAGTAATTTCTCTCTTTTAATAAGATGTAATCTGGCACTTCATACTCTTTATTACTAATTAGCAAGCTGTCTGATTTTCGTGAATAGGTCAAAGGAAAATATTCTGCCTTATGCCTAGAACCTTTGTTAGTATGTCTAACTTTCATCTTATTGAATAGGACTAACACTCTAGAAATGTATTTCTAACCCAAATGTTTCTGTGCATTTTTTCTACAGCTCATTCATCTTGTTTTCCACTAAACTAGCCGCTGACATTCTATAATGGTTCGAAAATTATAGGTATAATCCAGGTGTAGGATAAAGCTGTAAAAGACCTGTAACACCTCTCCAAAATAGCTTTAAATAATAAAAAAAATCTCTGCTGTGAATGACGTAAGCTTTGTACTCATTTTTCTATGTGTTGGAAAATCATATTTATTTTTCAAAAAGAATAGAATTTTCATTATATAAAAAAAAAAAAAAAAAAAAGTAAAAAAAACCCAAAAACCACGAAATCATGGAATTTGGAGAGAACTTCTTATGGCATGGCTTTTTCTGCCCCTTTGAATACATGGGAAGGTGTGCCCCTCCCCTGTTTCCTTTCTATTGTTCTCCAGCACGGCGTTGTCCCAAGGACACTGCCAGACCAGCTGGAACTTGCTGTTTTGCCCCTCTTCTGTCTCTCATCAGCCCTTGCTATGGTTTAACCCCATGGCGATTTGACTGTGTTCGTGGCATCTGAGCGCTGTTCGGATATAGTGAGAGCTCAGATCCAAGCTATCTGGGTATAGGTTGAATGTGGGGGTTCTGTTCAATATAATGGGAATTATGTATTTTTATGTGTTTTTACTGTTGCTGTAAATGGAGATATTTTCTGTATGCTGGAGATAATTGGCTTACCACACCCAAGCCATGCTTGCAATCGGTCAAAAAGGGATTTCCAACTAACTTTTGAACCACTGTACCAATTGGTATGATTGTGACATATGTTTGTATCTGGAGTATGCTGATTCTGAAAATGTATTTATGCGAATGTGATGTATACTTTTAAAGTTATGAATATTGTGTAAAATTGTGTATTTTCCTGCCTGTGATAATTACGTTAGCCCATTGTGTTCCGTAATTATATCACAGGCAGAGGGGAGGATTTTGTGTGTAATTGCTGGGAGTGTCTGAGTGTATTGTACATGTTTATTGGTTGTTCTGCAAAGCCCTGTGGGCGGTCCTTTTTGTGTAAGAATGTGCATAAAAGCAGAGTGTTTCATTAAAAGTTGAGTTCTACTTCACCCTCAATTTGGAGTCTCATCTCTTATTGGGGGATCTGCTACAAGGGATTGCTATGCTCTGCATACTCTCTTGCTAAATCACTACTAAGCTCTTGTGAGAGCTTGTTCCTGCCTTGCTCTCTGGAGGAGTCTACGGTGGTTATGGTGTCTGCTGCAGTGCTTGGAGTCCTCAGGAAGTGCTAGGAGCATCCTTCAACTGAGGTACACAGTCGGGGTGCCAGGTGATCCATTACACACGCTTTCTTGTCCATCATCTTTAGAAGAGGCTTTCTTCGACAGCCATGCAGACCAATTTGATGCAGTGTGCGGTGTATGGTCTGAGCACTGACAGGCTGACCTCCCACCCCTTCAGCCTCTGCAGCAATGCTGGCAGCACTCGTATGTCTATTTCCCAAAGACAACCTCTGAATATGACGCTGAGCACGTGCACTCCACTTCTTTGGTCGACCATGGTGAGGCCTTTTCTGAGTGGAACCTGTCATTTAAAAACCGCTGTATGGTCTTGGCAATCTTCTTATAGCCTAGGCCATCTTTATGTAGAGGTCTTTGCCATGAGATGCCATGTTTAACTTCCAGTAACCAGTATGAGAGAGTGTGAGAGCGATAACACCAAATTTAACACACCTGCTCCTCATTCACACCTGAGACCTTGTAACACTAAAGAGTCACATGACACCAGGGAGGGAAAATGGCTAATTGGACCCAATTTGGACATTTCCACTTAGGGGTATATTCACTTTTGTTGCCAACGGTTTACACATTAATGGCTGTGTGTTGAGTTATTTTGATGGGACAGCAAGTTTACACTGTTATACAGGCTGTACGCTTATTACTTTACATTGTAGCAGAGTGTCATTTCTTCAGTGTTGTCACATGAAAAGATATAATAAAATATTTGCAAAAATGTGAGTGGTGTACTCACTTTTGTGAGATACTGTATATATATATATATTTGGGTGTCTAGCCAACTCCTTGGTTTTGCACCCCTCCCTGTCACAGGTGCCTCATGCCAGGGCCCCATTTAGCCTTGTACTGCAGAAAGCCCCAGATGGAATTTCCCCCCAGGTAAGTGGGTAAATCTCATAAGAGCAGACATTAGGCTGTTAGAGTAGAATGGGGTACATTGACATTGTGGCAGGTTTATGCAATTTATGATCATATAATGTAACTAAACCCCCATTATTTTTGCCTAGATTAGGTATGCCACGAGTAGGGGCATGCAGAAGGATTTAACCTCCCTTTTATTAATATCGGGGTCAGAGTGACCCCCATATGTTTTAATGCAGGGGGGATAAGAATGTTTTTTTATCACAAGGAGAGAGCTGGTAGCGCTGCCGGCTCCCTCCTTGCTTTTTTGAAAAAAAATAATTATTTTGCGCGTGCACAGTGCTGTTTTTCTCCTAATGGACGAAAACGAATGATTTTTTTAACGAATTTCGTTTGAAAACAAATGGTTTGCGGACGAAATTCGGGATTGACAAATTCAATTTTTATTTAGTACAAAATCATTCGTACGAAACATAAATTTCCTCACTTCTAAACAGCATCATTAATCCCTTAATAACTTTAGGATGTGCCATTAGTTCCTACAAAGCCTGGGCTTAAAGTTGTTAGACCCACTTACAGTATATGTTTTCTAATACTTTTTCTCTGATAGTTTTTCGTATACACGAATGTGCAGCCCATTTTCCTTACTGTTTGGCTGTATGTATTTTGCATTTAACAATAAGGACAGATATGTAAATCTATTTTCTTTAGTTGCACTTGATGTGTAAAATTATTGATGGTAAAAATTTAAATTAAAAATGTGTTATTTGAAGCCCTTTCTGTTCTTTAAAATATAATATTTAATATATATAAGGGAAAACTTAAAGGACCACTCTAGGCACCCAGACCACTTCAGCTTAATGAAGTGGTCTGCGTGCCAGGTCCAGCTAGGGTCAACCCATTTTTTAATAAACATAGCAGTTTCAGAGAAACTGCTATGTTTATTAATGGGTTAAGCCTTCCCCCTATTCCCTCTAGTGGCTGTCTCATTGACAGCCACTAGAGGCGCTTGCGTGCTTCTCACTGTGATTTTCACAGTGAGAGCACGCCAGCGTCCATAGGAAAGCATTGTAAATGCTTTCCTATGAGACCGGCTGAATGCGCGCGCAGCTCTTGCCGGCGGGGCAGAACGGAGGAGGAGAGGAGGCAGAGAGCTCTCCGCCCAGCGCTGGAAAAAGGTAAGTTTAAACCCCTTTCCCCCTTCCAGAGCCGGGCGGGAGGGGTCCCTGAGGGTGGGGGCACCCTCAGGGCACTATAGTGCCAGAAAAACGAGTATGTTTTCCTGGCACTATAGTGGTCCTTTAAGAGAAATCCTTGGATTATAGTGGAACAAACACAAAACACAAATTCTTGGTTTTGTTTTGGTTCAGAACTTGAACAATTGCCTCCCTTCCTAAGAGATTAAGATGGAGGTTTGAGGGATGATGAGTTTTCTTAAGGTATAATCACAAAGTTGACGTTCTTCATAAATGTTCCTCTATTATTTCTGATGCACGTTTCAAAAATATGTTACTTTATATTTTCAATAAAAAGAACTTGGTAGTGTATCAATTAATGTTGATTACGTTTCCTACTGAAATCAATATTTAAGATTGGCTTTAGATTTAAAATATTTAATTTTTACAAGCCACGTACAATATGCCAGTAATTATCCAGCATTCTAATTCCTCTTATGTCAATATCCATTTTTAGCTACAAGAGATTTAAAATCTGATCATTAACCTGCTCTTAGTAAAAACAGACAAATGTTACCAATATCTGCTTGTCCGCAATGTTTACAATAAACCACTTCACTACCTAGCTCTGATGCTTTTATGCATGGACTCCACATGATCTCTGAATGCACACTGTATTATCTGGCACCAAGACATGAGCAGCAGATGTTTTAAGTCCTGCAAGTTGGAGGTGGGGCCTCCATTAATTGGATTTGTTGTTCCAGCACATCCCACAGATGCTCAATTGGATTGAGGTGAAATTTTCAGGGAATTTGAAGACCATGGCAACACCTTGAACTCTTTGTCATGCTCCTCAAACCATTCCTGAACTATTTTTGCAGTGTGGCAGGGTGCATTATCTTTCTGGAAGAGACCACTGCCATCAGGGAACACCAATGCCATTTGTAAGGGTGTAGTTGGTCTGCAACAATCTCTAGGTAGGGGATATGTGTCAAAGTAACATCCATATGAATGCCAGGACCCAATGTTTCCCAGCAGAAACGGATGAGACATGCTAGTCTTTGCTCACTACGTGCATCAAAGAGCCTTGAGCACCAATGACCCTGATGCCTTTTTACCGGTTGTCCTTCCTTGCACCATTTTTGCTAGGTACTAACCACTGCATACTGGGAACACTCCACAAGACTTTTTTTGAGATGCTCTAACCCACTCGTCTAGCCATCACTATTTGGCCCTTGTCAAAGTCAGTCAGAAATCTTTACTTGCCCATTTTTCCTGATTCCAACATATGAAATTCAAGAACTGACTATTCACTTGCTGTCTAATAGGCACTGACGGCCTATCAGTGGCACTCAAAGCGAAAAGGCGTTTGATCGCCTACATTGGCAATATATGGCCTCTGCTTTGGATAAATTCCAAATACCTCCTAAACTTAAACAAAGCATTCTCTCTTTATTTACTAAACCTACAGCTAGGATCATGAAATCGGGTTTCCTGTCCCGAACGTTTTGCCTGCCAAATGGCAGAGGAGTGGGTACCCACTATCTCCTCTGATTTTTAAAATGACACTAGAGCCCTTTGCGTACAAGATTCATAAACATGCCTGATAACAGGCCTGACCACGTTGATTGGCGCCCAGAAACTTGCACTGTTTGCGGACGATGTCCTTCTAATACTTCCCAACCACACATCTCGCTAGCACCACTGATGGATCTGTTGACAGAGTACGGAGGGGTGTCGTACTACAATTATAACACCACAAAAATGCAAGCCCTTCCCATAAATTTGAACAAAAAGATAAAGAAGCAACTGATGGATACATAATACTAAAAATATTGTCAGCGCTTAGTAGATACTCCCCTTTAGATAATAACAAGGGTGCATATATATAAAAATAATATTGCAATAAACATCTGGACTCTACATAAAAAGAAGAACAAATGCAGATAAAAATATATGTGGAAATATAAAAATATATAAAAGTTAAGGAATATGTCTCTAGATAGTCCAAAAAGTCTTATAAGATCAAAAAAAAGGGGCAAAATCCAATGTCTGTATTGATGAATGGAGACTCAAATAGATGCTTGAAAATTCCTAAGGCAAAAACAGAGAAAAAGATATAGTGTAACTCTGTAATATTTATTGCCCCGGTATAACAAACAAAACCCCCCCTAAATAAGAACTCTCACAATGTAAAAAAATATATGAAACAATGGTACTTATTCCTAAGGACCAAAACGGAGAAACTCCGCGGCTGCTGGTTGTCCCGACAAACTGTCTGTTTCTTCAAAGCAGACAGCGTCCACCTCGTGCACTCTGGTGGGCTGTCCGAAAATAAAACCGTAAGGAAACAGCTGCACATAGATAAAACGATGTTTTCTTCAAAGTCCGTCTACAGGGGATATGTAGCAAAGTCCCCCTAACACCTCATCAACGCGTTTCGTCCTGCTGCTGAGGACTTTTTCAAGATCTTTAGGGGGGGTTTTGTTTGTTATACCGGGGCAATAAATATTACAGAGTTACACTATATCTTTTTCTCCGTTTTTGCCTTAGGAATTTTCAAGCATCTATTTGAGTCTCCATTCATCAATACAGACATTGGATTTTGCCCCTTTTTTTTGATCTTATAAGACTTTTTGGACTATCTAGAGACATATTCCTTAACTTTTATATATTTTTATATTTCCACATATATTTTTATCTGCATTTGTTCTTCGTTTTATGTAGAGTCCAGATGTTTATTGCAATATTATTTTTATATATATGCACCCTTGTTATTATCTAAAGGGGAGTATCTACTAAGCGCTGACAATATTTTTAGTATTCTGTTATAGGAATTTGGAAAATTCTTTTTTTGTCTAGCAGCTGTCATTTATAGGGTACTTCAAGTACCATTAACTATTATTTTTAGTTTTGATTCTGTATGCGCTCTCTTAATTATTTTATTTATTAACTGATGGATACATACCCATTTTAATGGTGTAAAGACTCAATTTTTGCAACAACCATTAAATTATTGCAAAAGGTGCAGACAATGCTGGGCCGGTGGACTGGGGGAGCCGCTTCATGGGTCGGGAGAATTAACTCCATTAAAATGTGCATTTTGCCTCAATTTCTGTTTCTGTTCTGGACTATTCTGATTCTGATCCCTGAGGTGATTCTGGCAAACTTTCAGAAGGCCATCAATGCACACATTTGGAAACGTAAGCCCCCGAGATTCTCTTTAAACACAATGAGCTATAAGATGACAGAGGGCGGCCTGGGGGTTCCTAATGTATACAAATACTACATTGCTTCCATAGTGCAGACATAGTGCAGACTAGGGCAAACAGTGGCCTTGGAAACAACGGCCATTAAACCACCATGGCACCTATTGGAACAGTCTATCTCATTCCAAAACCCGATAGAGGGCCTGATGTGGGTGAAACAACACGCCCAACCTAAAAAGCTAAGTACTACTTTCCCATCCACAACACTTTCTCTTTGCAAATGTGGAGATCCTGTGCCCCAAAACTTTTAGGACGGGACGCATGTGTATTATACGCGACATGGCCAGCTTAACATATCACACAAGGATTTGGATTTAGGGATCTGGGGGAGGAGAGTAATAATGAGGATTCAACATGTGATATCAGAAAAAGGTATAATGCAATTCTCAGACCTGCAACACAAATATGGACTGACAAATACAGAGATGTTCACTTATTGAAGGATAAAACATATTGTAACAAAATTTAAAAGTGATTAAGGTGGATGTTGTTAAAGATGCATGACTTTGGAAAAATGTGTATGGGCAGACCTGTCAATGCTAAACCATTATCGGTAGGTTATAAAAGTTTGTTGCACGTAGCAAAACCAGGCAAACTGCACTTCATGGCACAATGGAAGAAGGGATTAAGAGGAATAGGAGCCATCTCAATGGTATAAAGCAATGAGGTTGACCAAAGCAGCCACGCATTGCATTCAGCACTTAGAGGCAGCACACAAGAGATATATGTGTCAGCAAACTGGCACATATATACCCAGGCAGTTCGCTTGATTGCTGGAGATGCAAGGTGATGGAGGGATCTCTAAGCCACATATTTTATGGACATATTATTGCCTTGAAACCCGAAATCTTCCTACTATATATATTCCCACATGGAATGCTACAGCACGAAACCGCATTGATTATTCAGATTTTGATAGCTGCAAAAAACGGTATTGCCCAATTTTGGAAATCCATACAAACTCCACTAATCCAAACAATACGAGAGACGGTATCGAATATCAAAACACTTGAACTAATGGCCTTCAATATAACAGGTAAACCGAACATATTTAAAAAGATCTAGGAGAAATGGAAATAAATTTAGGTTGGGCTCACTTTCTAGTTGATTTAGAGAAGTTATACATGGAGGACACACTACGAGGAGAGCAGATAGCTCACTGATGGGTGCTCTGGTCATCTAGCGCGTTGCCATGCCCTACTGGATATCTCAGGCAGCCATAACAAAAAATCTGTTGCTAGTTGCATAAAAACATATGATTAAGTCGACTGACCATATAACCATACTTAGTTTTGTTTTGATTTTGTTTTGTTAATACTTATGTTTACTGTTATGATTTACGATGATGCTATTGATATTGTTTTGAACTCTTCATTTATGGATTTGATCGCCAAACCATGGGATATTACAATGTTTTGTACTAATGACCAATACTTTTTATCTCCCTGAGGCGTTTTATCTCCCTGAGTGTATTTGTCGTTTATGGTGATCTTGTACGATTTTTGCCTTTACAAAAATAGAATAAACCATAAACATGGGGGAAAAAATGTTAGTTACACAACAGTTGCTCTTTGCATGCATGCCAGTCTGACCAGAAGCTACGCTATGCTGACTGTCAATAAATGTCTCAACTTCTGGGGACACCATCAAAGGAACACTGTAGGCACCCAGACCACTTCAGTCCATTGAAGTGGTCTGGGTGCAAACTCCCATCACCCTTAACACTGAGCATGTAATTATTTCAGGTTTTATAAACTGCAATACTTACCTGCTAGGGTTAACTCTTCCTCTAGTGGCTGTCTAACAGAAAGCCACTAGAGGGACTTCCTTGTGCTTAGATGACTTTTGGTCGTCTAAACGACGCTGGACATCCTCACGCTGTGCATGAGGACTTCCAGCGTCGCCGGAATTCTTATAGGAAAGCATTGAATAATGCTCTCCTATAAGGAGATTCTAATGCAAGTGCGGTCATTGCCACGCTTGCGCATTAGGTCTCCCTCGCCGGCAGACGTGGGCGGGAAAGGAGCGTGGGCTGAGCTGAGCCAGTGCCAAGGGACATTGACGCTGGTCCCAGGTAAATGATAGAAGAGGTTATTAACCCCTTCTGCACCATGAGGGGGAGGGCAGGATCCTTGACAAAAGAGGAAGCTATAGTGCCAGGAAAATGAGTTTGGGATGACCTCAGACTGGGATAAATCTGCTTGGTGCTTCTGAGTAAACAGATCTAAATTGAGTTTAGTGTGTATCTGAATGGCAGGTCTAATGGGTATAAGCTTTACTATTTTTTTTAATCAAAAATGATAAGGGATCAAAGGATATAGAAAATCCCTATAGAAAGAGGAGTAGGCTTAGCATTTCCCTTTTCCCCTCCTTCCATAGTCCTAGGAGTGTATCTATGCGATACCAAACACACTACTTTAGGAATTTGTGTGTATATCGTTTATTTGTCTTTTCAGATCTTGATACATTATTTCTACACTAATCAGTTTTGTATCAATATTATGTTTCTATTTTATCTATGGTGATTATAGCTTCCTTATTAAAAGTGACTTCCATCACAATCTTTTAAGGAGTTGTATCTATGGGTTACTCCTCTTTCTATAGGGATTTTCTATATCCTTTTATCCCTTATAATTTTTTTGTTTTGTTTTTTGTTTTAAATTCCTAGCCTTAGGGGTTACCCCCAATTCCCTCAAGTGAGTAACCTTACACTCTCTCCCTTAACCCCTTAAGGATACATGACATGCGTGACATGTCATGATTCCCTTTTATTCCAAAGGTTTGGTCGTTAAGGGGTTAAATATCGGTGTCTCTTTTTTTGTATTAAGCTTTAATAAACTCCAAAAGGCAGGATCCCATCCGATGTACTATTGCTCCTGCACTGCAACACACTATTACGCGTCTGGCGAGGTGGAGTAGTGACAAATACATCACGACTCAACCACATCCTAGATCCTATAACAGCATCAAACGTTCCCTTTCTAGAACCTCTTCATATCAATGCACTTTGTCTCTCCTACATGTTTGTGTTAGTTTTCTTTGATACCCACTACTCCCTCCATCAGTTGCACTCACTTCAGATTCATATATACTCCCCCAAATCTCTGCTCCCTGTTTTTTTCCTTTTCCCGTGAGTATCCCTCCCTTTCTCACTTGCCAATTCACATTGAATGCACCCAGCCCTGCTTTTCCTCTTTCCCTGATGTCCGTTCTACAAGAGCTTAAGTATTTTTGCTTTGAAATATTAATTGTGTATGAACCACACATAACACTTCTGTGATAAATAATGTACTACTGGGATTCTGGGAAGTCAATGTAAATCTCAAAAGAACTCATTCAATACGTAAAATGGATTAAGTAGCTGGACATGCAGTTTATCTATTCAATCTTGTTAAAAAAAAACACATTTGTTTTTTTAATTTAAATTACAACTGTGCATCGAATGTCTTGCATAGATTTAAAAAGTTAGCAGGGATATTAATTAATTGATATGCAAGTCTGCAATGCATGAACTATTGTTGTTTCAAAAGACAACAAAACCACATTGTGATATGACTTGGTTATTTTTTTAACTGATAGGAGTCCAAAATTGAGAGGTGAAGCTAATCGCTGTTGAAAATCCTTTCCCTTTAAATGACTGATAGCCTTAAACTGGCACATCATAACTGACCTGAAACAATTTAAAGGGAACAAATGTGTATTCTTAACCCTACTGTGGTAAAACCACAATTTAGATGGCTTGCCCCCCTTAAATAGTATGAAAACTTACATTCTTGAAAATGCTGAGTGGGTCTGCCGGTGTTGGCCAGGCCCCTGATTCACCTCCTTGGCTGACAGCATCAGAATTGATGATCTCAGCCAATCCAAGGCTTTCACATTTGAAAAGCTCTTCTTGAGATCTTCAAGGAGGCAGGGCCGGGGCCAAATGCCGGCATGGCCAATCAGCATCTTCTCATAGAGATGCATTGAATCAATGCATCTCTATGGAGAAAGTTCAGTGTCTCAATGCAGGAAGCACCTCTAGTGGCCGTCTGACGAGTGGCCACTAGAGGTATTCCTAGGCACCAATTTATACACTGCCTTTTCAATGAAAAAGCAGTGTTTACAGCAAAAAGCCTGCAGAGATAGGCTACAGACACCAGAATAACAACAATAAGCTGCAGTTGCCCTGGTAAATATAGTGTCCCTATATATATGTATATATATATGTCCCTTAATGTATGCTGAAAAATATGCAAACTTTCAAGAGTTATTTACACACAAAAAACTGACACAATAAACTTTGAAAGCAGTGGAAAATGAATCATTGCTTTCAAACTAATTAACTAACAAAGAAAATTGCAAACATTTTAGTTATCATTTAGGCCTAATCATATATTCAGCTCTTCACTCTCACCAATGACGTACAGTAGCAGAAAATCTGCAGTTGTCTCGGAAACAATCAGTTCCCAGTTTTTCTGAGATATATTCACTAAACCAGGAACTGTGAAGAATTAACAAAGGAATTCAAATTTTATTTAAAAAAATAGCTGCATTCCCAAACTCATCTCTATATTTTGGAGGTCATTAAGTGACTTATTCAGGAGAAGACAATCTGTTTGGCATTGTTACAGCTGGTTTAAGGCAAGTGCATAATTGTCAACATTTGAAAAAAAAAAATAGGTGTGTTCAGGGTTAGAATGGGGTTAAATTTAGTATTTCGATGGGGCCTTTTCCCTTTTACAAGAATTTGTAGCTAAACTGGTGAAGATGCGTGTACCCAACAACCCCCTCCCCCCACCCACTCCTCACCATAAGAGTGCACAGCACACTACGTTAAGGTATGCATTCAGAGAGAGAAAATTACCAGCTAAATTTTACTTAAAAATACTAATTTAACAAAAATACAAGCCCTGAGTACGCCATTGCTCCTCACAGCCTGCCCTGTTTGTGCAGCTCTCACACAGATATCATACGCTCGCTGACAGCACCATGGATGTTTGCATTAGAGCCATACAATTAGGACTCCCACACTCGCAAGTCCTCAAATAAAGACAGATTTACGTTAAGACAAACCCCCCTGAACACCATAACCACTGCTGCTCACTACCACTGCACACACAATCACACACACACATTCTCTCACACAGACACAAATTATTATTATTTATTTATTTTTAACAAAAATGTATATACTTGGATTAAATTCCGTACTTAGTGAAAAACCCTTAAAGAATAACTGCTGTGAGACTGAGAGATGCATGAAAAATGAAATGTTTTATTTAGGCACCAGGGGGCGCCAAGATGAAAACAAAAAATGCAATACTACTCTTTGAATAGTGTATATAGTGATATTATATTATGTAAGATGGGGTTCTGTCTTTCAACCTCCAATGTTTATGTTTATTTGTTTTAACCATGAATAACTGGAAGGTTATTATACAATAAAGATTGTAAACTATTTTTCTTTACAGTCTACACGTTAACTGATTTGTCATGTGCATACAGAAATTGTTATTGTTTTCCACCAAATTGCTCCAAAGGAAAGTGTCCTTAACAGAGCCTTCAAATTAGCTATTGAATTCCTGAGAGGGCATTGTAGATTCCTACTGTTGTAGCAGATATGTCGACAGCTTCTAGTTATTCTAAACCTAAAAACTGCAATTTGCAAATACACATTTTGGTCATTATGGAAAACTATACCACAATGAGGCCCCTTTGCAGATATAAGTATGAAATAAAGAACTTCTAAATTAGATGAACTAATATGGAGTAGCTCAATGCTACTCAAACGCAGAGCTCCAGGTGGGTTGGTTCTGTGTGTATGTTGGATCTAGATATGCAACACTTTGCCATATGGAGCATCAACCATCAGTATCGTAAAAGTCAAAACACAATTTATTCAAATCTTCATAGAACAAAAATGGAATTTTGAATAAAATGAAAATATGGCCCCCAGAGTTCTTACATCCCCATAGTGCTATACTCCACTGAAATTTCCTGTTCTACATAAGCGCTATGTCTTGAGAGTGGTCAACTATGCTGGTTTGGGGGGTGGTAACTCTAAAGGCATGGGAATCTTGTAAAAAATTGATGGCAAGATGAATGCAGCATGTTATCAGAAAATACTGGCAGACAATTTGCATTCTTTTGCATGAAGGCTGCTCATGAGACGTTCTTGGACTTTCCAGCATGATAATGACCCTACGCACAAGGCCAAGTTGAGCCACCAGTGGTTACAGCAGAAAAGGGTGAGGTTCTGGAGTGGCCATCACAGAGCTACTCTGGGGAGATCTCAAACGTGCGGTTCATGCACGACAACCAAAGACTTTGTATGACCTTGAGGCATTTTGCCAAGACGAATGATCAGCTATACCACCTGCAAGAATTAAGTGCCTCATAGACAACTATTACAAAAGACTTTTCGCTATCATTGATGCTAAAGGGGGCAATACACAGTATAAGAACTAAGGGTATGCAAGCATTTGAACAGGGGTCATTTCATTTTTTTCTTTGTTGCCATGTTTTGCTTTATGATGGTGCCATTCTGTTATAACCTACAGTTGAATATGAATCCCATAAGATATGAAAGAAATGTGTTTAGCCTGCTCACTCATGTTTTCTTTAAAAATGGTATATATATTACCAATTCTTCAAGGATATACAAACTTTTGAGCACAACTGTATTTATTGGGATTTTTTTTCATTATGCCTACACATTGCATTTTAGTTAGAATGACATTTAACCATGTGATATTTTTGAGCCTGACCACCCTCTTTTGGTGACCCACACCTATAATCAGATAGGCAAGGAAGATTTGCAGGTATTCTACAAATGTGACCAATGTATTGCCCTGTGAATGTGTGTCACAAACAATAATTACAAGGGCTCATGCAGGGTGGCACTAGTGGGAGTCTGAGTGCCGTATCATTAATAGCTTGCAAGAAGCAAATACCTAGTATGTGTGCTAAGGTGAGTCTATGCATGTCTGTGCACATCTGTGTTCTTAGCTGGGTCTATGTATAAGTGAACTACTGTGTGTGCATTTTTGTGTTGCTGAAGATGTAGGTGTGTCTTTCGCAGTTATGCAGTCTGTATACGTGTGTTTCTAATTAAATGTTTGTAAAGGGTATGTGTTTATGTGTCCCTAATCATGTAATTTTTTAATTACAGATTTTTACTTTACGAAACAGAGCCGATAAATAAATTAGTTTCCATGTCGTCAGAAGTGGGGGAAAATAGGTTGTAAATAGGCATGTGCATGGGAAAAATTTTCGGTTCAGTTCGGCATTCCGAAATTCGGGACTTCGGCAATTTGGCACTTCGACACTTCGGTAACTTCGGCACTTCGACACTTCAGAACTTCGGTACTTCGACACATAGGAACTTCGGAATTTTGGAACTTCTCTTGCAGCTGCTTGGTAGATAACTCCCTAATTCCCACGGTATTAGGGAGTTATCCACCAAAAGGCTGAAAGACCTAAATTGGTCTTTCACCCAAATTTACTAATACTAAATAAAGATTACTTAGTATTAGTCAATTATGCCCCTACTCACTATACCGCGAGTAGGGACATGTCTAGTAAACAGTGAGCAGTAAACAGCGTCGCACGGGAGGGGGACCCTCTTTTTTTTTTTAACAGTGAGCAGCCACAGGCTGCTCACTGTTTACTACACATGCCCCTTCTTGCGGCCTTTTTTGGGGCTGAGAAAAGAAGATTTTAGAAGAAAGAAAACATCAAATGGTAAGTTTTATTTTATTTTATTTTTTTACAGGTTCTTAGTTAAATGGTACCCCCTCCTTATTTTTAGGGTGAGGGGGTAGGTAGGGGTTAATTTTTGGGGTCAAAACATAGACAGAACTAATATTCTGCACTGTAACTGTAACCACAGGGACAGTGACATACCAGGCTGTGGGCACCAAGGGCCTCTACGTTTCTGTAATACCACTCAAAAACACTTTGCCACCTAACTAGAGAACAGTGCTAGGACATGATAGTTATGCTGGAGAAGTTGAGGTTTTTAGAGTGGCTCTATAAACACTTAACCACTTAGACACTATTGCTTTTTTATCCCTGGTTCTCCTTTTTGACCTATTATTAAGCCAATTTCACTTTCATATCGTATTGCTACCTTAGAGTGTCAGTGATGCGTGGTCTCAGCCTCCTCTGCATTTACATGGGTGTGCACTGCAAATCTCATGCATTCCCACTTCAGCCTTCGTGTCCACAGTGTCAGAAACAGGTTCTGAATCCAAAGTTACTAGATGCCACTGAGAAACCATGGGGATGTGTAAATACTAATTTTTACACATTTTGCAACTGTGACAGCAATAGGTGTGTACAAAGCATGCAAACAGATTGAGATGCTGCCATACACCAAGTAAAAGCTAGAATTATGGATAGGACATATTTGACAACTAAAATGGAACTTAACCTAACATAAGTTGTCTCTATATTTCCTTGATGTACTGTAGTAAAACTAAATAGCGCAAGTAAAAAAGGTTATATTAAGAGTTGGGGGACCAAAGACAAGCAGAGCAAAAAAAGTAAATGTGAAGTTACACAACTGCTTTAACCCCTTAAGGACACATGACAGAAATATTTCGTCATGATTCCCTTTTATTCCAGAAGTTGTGTCATTAAGCGGGTAAACAAGTTTTTTTTAAATTTGAAATGGTCAAAGGGTAGATCCTCAAATGTTAAATCATAGAATCCTTTGTTATCTGAAGTCTGGTGATCTGCCATATCCCTATCCTGTGCATGGTTGTATTTGTGTGCAGTGCCTGTGTTTGAATGTAAGTGTGTTTTGGTGTGGAGTTTGGTATTTAGATCAGAGGTATATTTGTGTGTAGTGTAAATGTTTAATGCAGAGGTGTATTTGTGTGTAGTGTTGGCATTTGACTGTATATGTAAATGCAGGGATATATTGACATATACATATACATTGCCGCATACACAGATGCAAAGACACCTGACACACACACATACACACGCTGGTATACACACAGATACACATAGGATGTGCTTGGAGTGTTTCTATAACATTGAAGCACATATCCAAAGGGAAAGACTCGGGTGGCTTATCACAAGGCCACGTTTCCCATTAAATAACACCACACATGAGGTGTGGGAGCTGGTGATCCTATTGATTCACGACCAATTCATGATTTATTAAGGTCAGTTTGGATGTGGATATAGTCAGATAAATATGGAGTTATTTATCTTTCATTCAGATGACAGTAACATTTC
Organism: Pelobates cultripes; assembly: GCA_933207985.1. NCBI lineage: Eukaryota > Metazoa > Chordata > Amphibia > Anura > Pelobatidae > Pelobates > Pelobates cultripes. Next base: position 72,157,805 of record OW240912.1, read on the forward strand.
TAGAATGCCTTTTATTTGTAATTCCACCCTAGTTTATCAAAATGCTCTAAATTATTTTGCTACTACAAATTCATTCCTTAGACAATATTCCTTTGAAGGATAATTTGCTACTAGGCAGGCATCAAGATCTGAAAGCTGGACTGAGGGTCTTTTTTCACGAAAACCCAATGTGATCATTTTTCACAGAGAATTCTCACATCTAAGATGCTCTGTACTCAACTATAGAATCCTGCAGCCTTGAATAAATATGTTTGTTCTCCTCCCTTGGCTTTCTGAATTTTTTTCTTCCTCTCTTTACGCCTGAATGAGTAACATGAGAGTAACAAATTATCAAAATTTAATGTCAACCTGTCAAAAAAGCAATTTCCTCAACAGTGCAATATTGATATCAAGGGAATTCTTAAAGGGGTATTCACCAAAACGATGTTACTGAGGAAACAGCAACCCGAATATTATGGACATTTACTAAATGGTGAAAGTCTGCAGAATGAAAATATACAGATATAATTTATTTTCTCAGAAATATTTGAATTGTCCTTTTGAATGTTAAATTTAAGATCAAAGTAGCTGAACTGGAAAAATTATCTAAGTCAGCTATGCTTTTAGTTTGGCTACTCTGGCCTTCATTTTGAATTCTCACTTTGGTAAATAAATCTGAAAATGTACAGAGACTAGTCTTTTCATTGTTGTTCTATTTTTATAGTGCTACAATCACCTCTGAGTTGCACACAAAATACCTGTAGTATTGAGCATCTCATGGGGGTATTTATTTTTAGAATCCAATTGTAATTGTATTTACCAAAAGATACTGGGAAAGGTTAAAATTGGATGGGTTAGCGGCCTGTCTGGTTTTATGCAAAAAATAGTTTTTTATCTATAATTATTATTTTTCTTTATTTTTTAAAATATTATATTATACCTCATACCAGAGTGGCTATTTCATTAAACTGGGAAAAATTGAGAAATGTCAGGGGAGGGGAACAGATTTTAGGCCATAATAGCCTAAAATATTTTTCCAAATTTTATGTCGGACAAAAATGTTTAAATCTCTGGTCAAACATGCATAATTCCTATTTTTAGTGAATAATCCCGAGTAGTAGTATCAAATCCGCACAGCAATATGAATAGCTATAATTATGTTTCCTTTGAACACCACATATGCAAATTCTCCTTTAATATGCTTTGAAACATAATACAAATACAGAAATGCAGAATGGATGCTGGAGTACATTTATCACATCATTGTATATATACTTACCATTTACCATTTATGACATCATTGTACATATACTTGCCAAAGCATCTTACCACATATTTGAATTTCCTGTTGCTAACAAAATGATCACCGCTGATAATGCTTTTAAAGAGGAACTGTTACTGTCTGTAATTTACACCATTGCTCCTTTTCCTTTTAAATGTATATTACAAAACTTGCAAATTATATCGTAATTTAATCCATATGTGGCATAGTCCAGGAAAGCATGGCAAGCTACAGGAAAAATAGAAACACTTAGCAAATACACATTGTTTAACTATAGGGATAAGTAAATATCACACCAAAAATATTGGTAAGTGCCAGTTCCTCTCTAATGGAAGCATATTGCTTTATGTATAATCCCACCTTTCAGATTTGTATCACGATAACAATGACTTTTATTAGTACATATTGTGGTGCAATGTTTCAACCCCATCTGCTCTCTTTTTTCTAGGTCCTTCATAAGGATGAGTAGGTAAGACTGAAGTGGACTAGCATGTTATGTCATTTAATTATTCCACTTTTGCAACGCGCGTGCATGCGTGTATATGACTTAAATGTTACTTGTGTGTGTGTGTGTATATACATATATAAAAATATATTTTTGAGATCATAAAAGATTGTGTGTGTGTATATATATGTGTGTGTATATATATAAAAATAATACACTAAATATATGTGTCCATGTATCTATGTCAAAGCAGAAGTCAGTCGAAATTTCCTGGCAACCATTTGATGCTTTTTAAATGAAGGCCATAGCATGTTTCCCTGCAGCCCTGGGATCTGCCTATTCTCACAGACATTATTCAGTAATCTGTGAGGAAAATATGCTTGATGGCGCTCCCTAGAGACAGCCCATGTATTCACAGCCACACCTGCCACGGAAAGCGCACACTGAACTACAATCCCCAGGATGCAAATCTCATCTGCCTGTCACAGGCAACATCCAGCACCATACACAGACAGTAGGAGTGAGTGAGGCAGTGCTGCCAGGGAGGAGTCCTGAGCCCACCAGGAGCCCCTGGCACTGCCTCTCCCTGTCCTACTAGCTGCCCTGCGCCCTCTCCTCTATCTCTCCGGGGATCCCCTCTGTGCCATGCCCAAATTAACCCCTTCCTCAGCCTCTGTTTCCATTTGTGTGTAGCAGGCTGATCTGTGTTGCTGCTGTTGGGTACTGAGGAGGAAGAACACTGCCTGCTGCTGGGGGGGTTATCTGGGTCTCAATATTTGCACTGTTTTCTACCCATCCCTGCTGCTGTGTCAGGGGAGCACACACTCAAATCTCTCACATACACATACACACACATGCACAGAGACTTGCACCCACATATTTCTTGAGATCCCTGCCTATTCCTGCTGCACCCCCCTCCCACCAGATCTGCATGGTGATTTTGGGAAGCAGGGTGGACAGCCCAGCATGAGACGATGATGATGCCAGTAAAGAAAGGTCCCGAGAGCAGGTATCCCCTGCACTACCTGGTGTGGCACAACAAATACAGGGAGCTGGAGAAGGAGCTGTCTGACAAGCAGGTAGGTGGTTATGGTATTTCACTGCTTTACCTGGGCATGGTTTGTGGGTAGAAGATGGAGCATGCAGATATGCATGGGTGGGTGGGTAGGTGGACTTCTGTATTAATTAATGTATAAAGTATGTGGTTATCCAGCTATATGACAGATGCCTTCTAATAGAATAACATTGATAAGTGACTTGTAGTAGTATGTAGACTGCAGATGCATGGAAGAGATTGAATCAACTAAAGAGAGAGGTTTGCAAGGTGCAGAGAAAAAAATAGTGTCTCAGAAAAAAAAAATATATATCCAAAATATATATGTGTGTTCATTAAAAATATATTATTGTTAAGAGGACTTTGTATGAATTCTGGGTAAAAGTTCCAGAAGTGTAGCAGTCAGTAGGAACATTCCATTGGTTTCCATGGTGACTGCTCCACTTTTAGAACTTTGCCCCAGAACTGCACCTTACACATTAACCCAGATGTCTTCATACAGTGTCCTGATCGGTTAGTTATGCATTGCATTTCTGTCTGATATAAAATGATTTGCATTTGGACATGTCATATAATATGGTATGGATCTAATAATGTATTTAGAAAATTGCAAATAGCAAATTAAGTGAAGGATTCTGTATAGAAGCACTGGGTTTGGTTAGACGCAGAATAAATGGATAATCAAGTCTTATGTGCAAGAGGAATGTGATACAGGTGAATTTTATAGTAGTGGATAAATCAAACTGTGGAAAACCTTAACATTATAGCTTATTCTCTTCTTCTCAATTATTTTCCATTTATGGGTATAGTCTATGGGTATTATCAATTTGACATGTTTTGGGTTAAATAAAATATGATCTATATCTATTGGTCTAGACACTGGTAAAATGTGGCCCTTCTGCTGCCATAGACTGTATAGTTTGAGTATGAATCTAATTGTAAACTAGGAGTTTTTATGGGAATGGGAAACATGGGGTGCAAGGCTGGGCATCCCTACTGTATAAACCAACCATAAAATGAGAACCCCACTTTGCCATTCCTTTCTTCTAAGGCCATATCTGAAGAATTTTCATGGGAATGTGTTAGACCAATTTTTTAAAAAAAAAAAGGCATCTTGCACTTTACAGTGATCACAGAATGTACGTATGCCTCGAACACTTCAGTAATTACATTGAGACTACAGGTGTATGGTGCTTTCAAGGATGACAAAATATCAGGAGATGTGGAACTGCCTGATTTGTAAGAATGGAGATGACATGGCAGGGAATGTTGAAATAAGAAGAAAAAGATGATTAATATCACCGGTTATCTGCATATATTGTGCCTGTTAAGTGTAGTAAATGTTGATTGAAAATGAATAATGATCTGGGTGTTTAGATGTTCGTTGTATATACTCAGCTATAGCCGTTGCCTGTGGGTTAGAGAGTGACTGGGTGCAGCTTGCATTGTTATAACCACATCCCCCTCTTATCTTGGCCATGCGACATGTGACCAGTGTGAAATAAACACAGCAATTAGTCACATCGCATGGCAGATGCATTCTTATTTTTAATATGATTTTAATATGATTAGCATTGGCATGCGATTGGTACTCCAATGGAATTTCAGGATGATAAGGGTAATAAGAGCGTAATAACCATGTGTTAAAACGGATGCATGTTGGGTTCAGATCTATAGTATAATTTACGAATGTTTTTTTTTTTTTGTTATATCTCTTTTTCTCTTCCAGCTGGAGACATGCATGTCTTATGAAGAATATTGGCATATAGACTGATAGTCATTTAAGTATCATTTTTTTCTGAAGCTTTATTCACTAAAAATGAAGGTGTGGTGAGAACCAAATCGAATAGTCTTAAAGAGTTTAATTGCAAAAAAAATATTTTTTTCCCCCCAAACATATATATTTATTTATTGGACGAATAATGCGTATACTTTTAATATTGGACTAATAATTGCCATCTGGTTTTTAAGTCACCACAACACATTGTCTATAGCGAAAAGAACCGTAGATTGATGTTACAGTTCTTCAGAAATAGGGATTCAGCTGTTTTGGGGTGAGGTTTATTTATTTATTTTTATTTATTTTTATCAAATGGTAACAGTGAGAAAAAAATCTACAGTTTAAAATCAAGAAAAAAAGAGTCTGTGAAATAACGAACCTTCTATTGAACATTTTTGGCTAAAATAGGTGGACTTGGAGAATATCCCTGGTTCAGCTGTATTGGCCCAAAATATGCAGTTACCTTTTTAATTCTTTACAACAGTTCTCATCTTTGTGCTGTCTCTGTACAGTGTAAACAATTCGTTAAAAGTAAGAAGTAAGTAAAAAGTAATATTTAGCACCTTTCCTGCGGCATTGCTAGAGTTCAGTGATGTTATGCTGTAACCCATCTTACATTTATAAGACCATTTTTTTTTCATAAAGATGAAATTTTTCGGAAAAACTAATTTAGGTTGTGTTGGAATTTCAATGAAATTCAATAAAATCAAATCAATGAAATTCAATAAAATTCCAACTTAAACAAGAGCTATCTCAAGAAAAACCTGAGACTACTTTGTCTTATGGGGAGCTGGTCTTAGTCAATATGTGGCTAAAATATGACATAAGGCAGAGCTTCAAATAACATTAGTGGATACAGTCAAGGGAAAAAAGAATGTATGCCCTCTTTGAATTCTATGGTTTTACATATGAGGACATAATGACAATCATCTATTCCTTAGCATTCATCTATTCCTTAAAATTAGGTAAATACAACCTCAGATGAACAACACATGATATAATGCAATGTGTCATGATTTATTCAATTACGTCTTGCCTGTGTGCATATAAAATGAACCTGTGCTCTGGTTACTTTGACCACCTCCTATTTATACCCCCCGTTATAAAACACGTTGTAAGAATGGGAAATACGCAGCCAATTAGGAAGTGAATGTCAGGTGCTTGCTGAGAAGAGAATGTCAGGTGCCTGCTGTGTCTTCAGTACAAGAGACAAAAAAATGCAAGTGCTGTTGTGTCATCACTTGCTTATTTTTAAACATTTGTTTACAACAACAAGACAATGAAAACTGTACTCATCGCCAAGCATAGGCAATAACGTAACATGACAAAGTAAAATAAGAAAATAAATTATATATATCAATTACAATAAACAAAAAAAGGACTTACTTAAAGGAACACTATTGTAGTCAATAAATAAACTGTATATTATTTTGTACCCAACTGTTAGAGTCTAACACGTTACTTACCTGTAACTCAACTCCAAATTGCTGTGTTGCAAACCAGAATGCTATTTCTCTCATCCGAGTTGACTTGATGACCATTTTGTCCAACCACATGCTTCTCATATAGAACTACTGTGGACTTAATGCGCATGCGTGGCAATCGTCACCTAATGCACCAACCATATGTTTGTCGTAGAGAAGCATTGAATCCAGGTCAGGAAGGTCTAGTTGTCTGTAGATTTGTTTGCTGACCGTGTTGAACCCTATTGAAATAATGTTTCAAAATAACAAAGCCAATATTGCAGTTTTAGGCTGAGATATATAGAGAAACTGTTTTGGTAACATCATATCTGTGGGCAGATTGTTGGGCAGACTATGCTCATATTGCCAAATAATAACAAACTGAACATCTACTCATCACTGTGTGATGATTCCCAACTCCAGCTCCCTTGCAGAATGTATTCCCAATGATGTGCAATGTGTAAAAGCAAACTCAAAATGAAGGGCCACATGCTATATAATTGATTATATAATATACTATAGTAGAATGCACACACTGTAAGGGTTAAAGGGACCCTGCAGTCACCAGAACAACTACAGCTTATTGTATTTGTTCTGGTGAGTAGAATCATTCCCTTCAGGCTTTTTGCAAAAAACACTGTCTTTTCAGAAAAAATGCAATGTTTACATTACAGCCTCATGATAACTCCACTGGCCACTCCTCAGATGGCTGCTATAAGTGCTTCCTGGGGAAGTGCTGCACACTGTGCAGTACTGCCATTCAGTGTCTCCACCCTCTGCATGCAGACACTGAACTTTCCTCATAGAGATGCATTGCTTCAATGCATCTTTATGAGGAAAGGCTGATTGGTCAGGGCTGTGTTTGACTTTTGCTGGCTATGCCCCTGATCAGCCTCCTTGACAGTCTCAGCCAATACAATAAGAAAGCATTGTGATTGGCTCAGAAAATTACTTCTGATGATGTCAGCCAAGCAGGCAGATCAGTGACAGAGTCAGCAGCTGCAGACTTGAATACAAGTAAAATGTTACTATATTTAGGGAGGCAATAGGCAGGGGAGCTAGATGGCAGTTTTGACACTGTAGGGTCAGAAATACATGTTTATGTTCCTGACCCTATAGTGTTCCTTTAATGTAGCAGGAGCTCAGAAGGCAATAGGAAGCAGTATAACCAGGACGAAGTACCAATATGGATGAGGCAAGTACCAATATGGATGAGGCAAGGCGTAGTCATAAATAGCAATAGGTCTGTCCAGGCAACACCGGATCATAAGCAAGGAGTCAGGCAGGAGGTTCAAATACCAGGAGATCAAGTAGAATAGAACACTGATTATTAGCACAAGGGAGCACAGTAGAACTAAGCAAGGAAGGCTGGGTGATTACAAATATATAGGAGGAAGAGGGGCACGTGTCACAGGCATCCCTCTAGCATGTCACATCGCTTTCCCTTTAAGAGAAACATAGTCTGGCGCGCATGCACCTAGAGGCACTGCGCAAGGGGAAACCAACAGTCACTCCCAGCAGCCCCTGGGAGCATTGTTTAGGCTGATTCACGAGCTGCGGGGGTGTGCCAAATGAGGTGCTACTGAAGAGACTGGGCTGAGCCGACCCTCGCTGACCCAGGCTTTAATGCATGCTGACATGGCATCTCGAGGGGGATAGGAGAGACGCAGTTGGTTAGTGTGAGGTAAGCTGCCAGAGCTTGACACTTATATATATATATATATATATATATATATATATATATATATGTATATATATATATATATATATATATATATACACACAGTATATATATTTATATATACATACATGTATTGTGCTCATATTGCTCCTAACTCCTCAGTATGAATGTTAGTGTACATAGCATCTCTACAAAATATGGTGTTCTGTTTTTTCCGCATCATTAGGCTAAGGAGAGGTGGCCTTGAATTAAGGTTAATTTCATGAACTGAAAAAGCTTCATCTGCCTGGTGCAATTTTCTCAAAAAAGCACATCCGTAAGAGAAATAGCATTCTGCTACACGGCAAGTCTACTGAGCAGAAAGCCAGTTACATAATCATAAGCCTGTGCATGCTGTCATCCAGGAGATGTTCAGTACAATGTGTTTAGTAGGCTGACTGTCAGTCCCACATGGAGAGCTTTCTTTGTAGTCAGCTACGAGGTTCGCTTTGCGTGGCTCAGCTTCCCTGCCCCTATGTGACAATAGAAGGAAAGTTGGTGAGCAGGAAGTAATTTTGAGATTCTCTGCAGTTTGAAAGATTCGTGATCTAAAAATATTAAAGCTTAATGTAGTTATTCTAGTGAGTATAATAGCTCCCTTCAGGCATTTTCATGTACACACTGCCTTTTCAGAGACGAGGCAGTGTTTACATTGCCCCTAGGGACACCTCCAAGAGGCCACTTCTCAGATGGCCACTGGAGGTGCTTCCTGGCTCAGTGCTGCACAGTAAGCAGCCCTGCCGTTCATCGTCTCCACGATCTGCATGGGGATGCTGAATTTTCCTCATAGAGATTCATTGATTCAATACATCTCTATGAGGAGGTGCTGATTGGCCAAAATGGTGTTTGGCCCTGCCCTCTTGCCGATTTCAGCCAATCCAATGCTTTCCCTGTGGGAAAGCATTGAATTGGCTAAAAATCTGCAATTCACCAAGGGGACAGAGCTAGTGCCGGCGGACCTGCGCAGCGCTGGAAATAAGGTGAGTTTTAATTCCTTTTAAGGGGGTTAAGGCCTTAGCCTAAATGGTGGGTTTTCACTATAGGGTCAGGAATACATATTTGTGTTCCTGACCCTATAGTGATCCTTTAATACTTTGCAGTATGCAACCTCTTGCTACAGTTGTTTAAATTATTTTTTTCACATAAATCTACAATAAGTTCCCTGTAATAACAAAGCAAAAAATTATTTTTAAAAGCTGTGCAAATGTATTTATAAAAATTCCTAACATGATTATCACATTTATATAATTATCCATTACAACGGTGAAGCATCATGCTTTAAGGGTGTTTTTCACTGAAAAAAATATGGCCTAGACACTCAGGGAACGCAGACTGGGCCAACCAATCAGCTTCTAACAGGACCCTAGTTTGAAGAATAGAATACGGTCAAGGTTTAACAGAAAAGCAGATTTATTAGGAGAGTGTACAGGCAGTACGTGCTCATGCTGATGAGCTGCATTAACAACGAAACAGCTGTCCATGAGTGGTTCACTGGCTTTGCATAATTTCCTGAGTTGTGTTTCAAAGCTGTTTTTACAGCAAACATGAACTCCAAGGCATCCATGTTTAGAATAGAACAATGAGGCAAAAAATTTGATTTTTTTGGCGAACTCATTTGCATATGCCCACCCAGAATCCCTTGCAGTAGTAACTAACATCACTGCAAATTTGAGATTTATGTGGGAAAAGCAAGTCTTTATGGCTTGACTGGTGTGTGTAGATCTGTGTTTAGCAATGTATTGACTATCCACTGACTTCAGGTGGAAAGGATTTTCAATCACTTTTTTACCCACTACAACTCTCTTATTTTATATAGATTTAGATATACATATACATATAGAGAAAGAGAGAGAGTTACCTATGTAAATGTTTGGCAATTCTTCTGGTACTGTTCTGATGTCTTTATTTCTACCAGTGATGAGTTGGCTGTCAAGCTCTTGAGAACACACCACAAGGCTTGAGTATTGTAGTCCATCATATATAGTAATAACTGAAGCACGCAGGAACATGATAGTAAAAATTCATTTTTATTTTACAATTAATATCCCACAATAATTACAAAAATATCCAAGAAATAAAATGTTGCTCTATGTAAAAAAAACAACAACAATTTTACAGTAGGCAAACAATACCATATAAAAGATCAAGATCTCTAAAGTGCTTTAATTGGGAAGGAATATCGAGAAATGAGCATGCTACCCAGCGTTTGGGTAATGGGGGCTGTGATTGGATGAAAATATCGATATTGCAGTTTGTATGTATCATTATTTTTATATATGTGAAATCACTTTGGGATACTTCTAAAAAAAGATGTTAAACAAATAAATGTTCTTATTTAGTTACCTGGGAAATTGACCTTGTCAATGCAACCTAAAGTTAGTTTTACTAAATTAAACCTACATCTCTCCTCTTTAGATTAACTATATGTATTGTAGTTTATAACAGCTCAAGTGACAGAGTCGAACTAACCCTGAACTGTACAGAGCAGTATTCCAAGTAACGAAGGCAAGATACAGTGTCATCATGCTTAAATAAATTATAACAGGAAGCAGAGCTAAGAAATGAGACCCTAAGAAAGGAATGTGTCCTGAATGAAATCACTCATAAATATTAAATAATATATTTAAAAAATATACACAACTATGTGTGCTTGGCCTGGACTTTGGAACATGTCAAAAAGAAAATGCATAAATGTCAGATTTTTCCAAGGAGTCTAGCCATATTTTTGCATGTGTTCATAATTTATAAGGCTGTGTATATTCAATAGACCAAAAGGTAGCTCCCCAGATGTTGTAGAACTACAACTCCCATGAGTTGCATGCCTTAGACTGCGTTAGAATGAGAAAGCATCATGGAAGCTGTAGTTTTAAAACATTTGGGGATCTACCTTTTGGGCACCCCTACAGTAGGCAGTCTTTGGCGTTCCCAAAAATTCAGTTTTTAACTAATTAAGCCATGTTAATTTTTTAGTCATTAAGTTAGGAACCTTCATCATTTCTTGACTAAGGTCCCACATTTGACTGTAAACACTTAAATGAAAAAAAAACACTTGACACACCATAACCACTATAGCACACATTAGTGTTTATAGTGCCATGAGTGCCCTGGCACTCTTCTAGTGTAAATAGTCAAACCATTTGAAAATGGTTTAACAACTTTTCTGGAGATTGCTGGACGCTGGACACAGTCTTCAGAGATAACTTTATAAACTATATGCAGATTTTTCATGGACAATTTAATGAAGACTTTTATTTATTACTGTGTCGGTCCTATGTTTACGCTGGTGTTTCTGTCTTAGAGTTGGTAATACGATAAAAAAGAATTAAGTGCAGATATTGGAATTTTGTTGGGCCCCATGATTTCTCATAGAAACCTTAATCACTTATGTTTGTAAGGGTCAATATAAGGAATGTAAAATAAAATTAAGCAAACAGAGTTACAGGTAGGATAATAAATCCGATTGATAGTCTTAATCTTCCCAATATGACCACTTTAATCCCTGGAAACACCAGGGTGATGTGTAGTAAAATGAATAGGATCCCACATTAGAATGTTAAGTAGCTCTCGAAATTGAAATCGTGGTCTGCACTGGTTTAATGTATTGAAGGAAATTGATTATTTGATGATATATTATCTGTCTGCCATGATTATCTGCTGATCAGAGAGGCAACCCATACAAAAACATCATTTGTCAAGGGATACAATCAATCTCCTGTGGCAGATAGTCATACTCCGAAGAATCCATCAGTGGCCAACGTTTTAGCAGCCATTATTCTACAAAGCTATTTTATTGTGTGAAGCAAAGTATGGGTAGTCATTATAATATGAAACTGTGCAAGCAATTATTATAGTGTGAAAATAGAACTGATTAGTCATTATTAAAGTGACTCTGTTTCATTTCATTGAAATTCCTACACAATCCAAGGATACCAAGGAATCCAAGGATTTAAGTAGAGAGTACTTATTGTTATGGTGTTAAGTGCAAGGTTGACCGCTGTATGTAAGGCTATTTATGATCAGTCATCACTGTGTGAGGCGAGGTGTGATCAGTCGGTCCAATGGGAAATTAGATGCAGTCAGCCATTTTGTGTGACACTACATTGCAGCAGCCATTGTTGTGTAAAATTTGGTGTGAGATACCAATATTGTTTGAAGCTAGGTGTGAGCTGTCTGTGTAATAGGTGTGAGCAATCATTGTTGTGTGAATATATGTGTTAGCAGTCATTAATTTGTAAACGGAGGCATGAGCCGTCAGCATGATGGGCCTTTCCTGTGTTCAGTTGCGTGAAGCAGGATGTGTGGTTATTATATGTGAAGAGCCTCCTATTATATGAAGCTGAATTGTATTAGGTCTTATGTTTGCTAAACAATGGTGGATTGTACATTTATGGAAATGAAATATGTATATGCCATGTCCATCTCGCTGTACACAAAGTAATTTTTATGTGAAACCAGGTGTTAAAAAGTTAATGTGTAGTGCTATATGTGTAATTGTGTAGAAGTGACTGGTAATTTAAGGCTGAAATTGCCAAGCAGAATAAAATTCCTGAAATTGAGACTTTATTCCAGTTTAGCTCACACAAACTTAACATTTCCAGCCCCCTAGTCAATCGCATGCATTCCCAGCTTAAATGAACACCATAGTGCCAGGAAAACAAAATCGTTTTCCTGGCACTATGTAGTCCTTAGGTCCCCCCACCCTCATGGCCCCCCACCCGCTGGGCTGAAGGGGTTAAAACCCCTTCAGCCACTTACCTTCCTCCAGTGTCGGGCTCCCTCGTCGCTGGGGAACTCTCCTCCTCCTGCCGACGTCAGCGCCGAATGCGCATGCGGGGAAAGAGCTGCGCACATTCAAACCGTAGGAAAGCATTACTCCATGCTTTCCTAAGGACGTCAGCGTCTTCTCACTGTGATTTTCATGCGCGGAAGTGGCCTCTAGTGGCTGTCAGTGAGACAGCCACTAGAGGCTGGATTTATCCTCAGTGTAAACATAGCATTCTCCGAAACTGCTATGTTTACAGCTGCAGGGTTAAAACTAGAGGGCCTGGCACCAAGACCACTTTATTGAGCTGAAGTGGTCTGGGTGCCTATAGTGGTCCTTTAAGACTCATTTCCAATTATGTTGGTAAATAGCACTCGCAAGCTGTCGCAATTAACAGCAGAAATGTATCTAGTAGCGGCTGCTATTTACTAACTAGTTGACACTATTTTTTTTTTACCAGCAGGTTACCAATAACATCTGCTTGCAGATATTCTTACCAATCGCAAACTAGCCACTTGCCGGTGAAACATATGTTATGTAAGCTGTCACCATAGCAACCCCACCTTATCGATTAAAAAAAGGCTCTACTTGTGCATTTGTGATTGGCCTTAGCAGGAGATCACAACAGTGTTTTTTTTTTTTTAGTTTAATTTCTGCTACAGCAATTCTTTATTTAAATGAAACATGCAATTTCTGGATTCAAAAAATATTCTTATCTTTTAACGTTATGTAGCTAGCCTTTTTATTTCTTTTATTGCTGGTTAATATGGTTTAATATGCTCTGTTGTGTGCTTTATCGTTATAATCTAATGGCATATAGTTAACATGCATTGTGTCTATATGTTGTATGCTGTTGTTAACGTCATTCCACCAGGCCAGAGGTAGTTTTGGTGTAGCGTCTGCCATGAGTAGTGGCGATATTGGAAACAACTTACTAAATAGCAGTTTGTGGCTCCAATAGAAAATAACAGCTGCTATTTAGTAACTAGTTTTTAATAGTAGCAACCAGTAACTCCTTGCCAACTGGTGAAATTTTGCAGTTGGTAAATGAAAACAGGCACTTTAGCAAGTAGCGGTTGGTCAGTAAAAGGTAGCATCATGGTTGGAAACAAGCCTTTACTGAAAAAAAAGATTTTTCCACACCACCCAAGTGTCCCTATTTAAGAGGGACAGTCCCTATTTAGTGCCCAAATCCTTCTCGTTTTTTATCCTATTGTCCCTCTTTTCTAGGAACTCCATTTTGCTGCTGTGTCTGAGTGAATAACAGATGTCAACAGCAATAACAGGGTGTTTTTAAACTATATTACATGTGTTTAGAAATCAGTCTGTGCAAATAAGATGCATTGTTCTTGTTCTAAATAACATTTTACATGCATCAATTGTTATTACTCACACACCTAACATTAGAATTTCCCTCTGTTATTATTCTTGCTGTGGAGCTCTGTTATATACTTAGACTCACCAACAATATGGAGCTCTCAGAAAAGAGGGACTTTAGGATAGAAACGAGGGACAGAGGGATTTGGACCCAAAATAGGGACTGACTGTCTCTCCAAAATAGGGACACTTGGGAGGAATTTATTATAGAATCGCTTCATAGGCCAAATTACCTTTAAGTATTTAACTCAAAAATGACAACACTGCACGTTTTTGCACCCAAAATGTACATGAATATCTGTCAGCCATGTCCCCCCAACTAACAGGTGGTAATCAATTATTTTTTTTGTCTGTTTATGCACCTAGTATTCAGTATGATAATTTCCCAGAAGGCCTAAAGCAACCAGTGTTTTATAAACTATCCCACGTATGGGTTTTATTTTCCATTATTTTTTTAAAAATTAAGGGAGAGAATTATGAAAGTGTCACATACAGTCGTGCATCTTTTTTGGAGTTTTTTTTTCAGTGGGATCTAATCATTTGGACTTTTTCTTACTGTATAATTTTCTGCTTCCTACCATCGTTTTTAATTGTGTTCTGTTTTTGACAGCGCAAAAGATTTATCAGGCTTCCTGTAACTTTTCTTATTATAAAAATAGTCTGTTTTAACTTTCTTTTTCACTCCACTTTTGGCGTATGTTTTGTAAACCAACATATCCGCGTATAGGGCTGAATAATTGCGGAAAATTTATTGGACTTGTTCTGCGCTTGTTAACATTTGATCTCTTTCTTAATTTTCTGATTAACTGTGCACAGTCTCATATGAAAGTTTTACATAGACCACAATTCACAGATTAGTTGCTCCATACAAATTGTGCTCATTAGAATGAAATTACCATTTTTACAGTGGCTAAATGCAAATACTGAAAGACCACATCAGCGTAGCAGACTTCATACATAAATAAGCAATTGGAAGCACATTGAGAAAATGCAGAATCGACCTGTAGCAGAAATATAATGTTCAGAGCATGTACTTACACACATTAGTTAAAGGGACACTCTAAGCAAAACAGCTTTAGCAGTTTCACTGCTCAATTCTCTGCCGTTTAAATACTTTGTTTATGCAGCACTTGCCTGTGATTTACACAATCTCCCTAAATTCTGTAAAGAGGGATCTCATTTTTAAACTTCCTTTATTGCATAGTGTGTTTCATTTGCAATTTTTTTTAATAGTTTGCATTGCAGGAGATTCCTGTGTGTGAGTAAAGTTCAATTAAAGTGTATACAGTATTCACTATAAAAACATAATCTGATTGAAGTTGTTAAAGCTCCATCAATAAGTTCCTGGTTTTCTTTTCATTTAAATTGAATTAGTTATCAAATTGAAGGGCTTTAAAACTCAGCATGTAGCCACGCCCCCAAGCCTTTGATTTGGTAAGCTTTCACTTCTATTTCCTGTCTTCATACACAATTGTACCGTGATGTCTGCACCATTACTATGCTGATGTTCACAAAATTGAGCTTCTACCTATCAAGAACAAGCGTTTGTATACTGTGGTGCACACACTACACTATCTGTGCCAAAACAAGTTTTAAATAAGCAAAAGGCTTCCATTCCACAGGCTGCTCCATAGGTAATGATAAACATATTTTTAACTGGCATGGAACTATGTTAATTATTCACTATTAATTAAGATGGGTTACACATTCTCTGTACAAAGCATTCAGTTCTTTGTAAACAATGCAAGGTTTCAATAGGAAACCACAGATAACACACACATCACATACAGACAGCACACACACTTATATATACATTGAAAGTGACATAGCCACAGATATGAAATATAAAAACAATAACATTTCAAATTTCAAAAGTTCATGTAAGTGATCCCCAGTTAATGAGACGTAAACAATTCTGATATTGGAGACTTTGAAGAAACGAAAATCGTGAGCTCAACTTACAGTCGCTCATGAACACGTGCACTGTGCCATATTCAAAGAGAATCTTTGTATTGAATGATGATTTTTATTGGCGGTTCATTACGAAAGTAGTGAATGTGTCTGTGGGTCTACAATTCTTCTTACTGAAAAGCAAATGATTGGACCAGTATCCTGTTACTGAAGGCATCACAAATGGTGGAACTGAGTGCTGCAAGGAGATGTCAAGACTGACCTGACCCAAACACACAAACCTAGACTAAAGACAAAGTATGATTGCATACAGGATAAATGTAAAGAGGCCAAAGTCAGGGATAAGGATAACTGAAGTATACAGGAACAAGTTACAAGCCACGGTCAGGATGACAGAGAGTGAGAATTGTCAGACAAGCCAAAGTCAGACAAAAATGCACTCTCGGGTAAACAGAAACCAGAACAGGACAAGGAAACAAGGACAATCAGGAAGTATATATACCCTATACTGGGTTGTGATTGGTTTTACAGGGCCATCATGTGACAGGTGTGTACAGATCATCAAAAAGCACCACATATTCTGACATTATAAAAAGAGTGTGGTTCCACGTCATATATGATGTCATAACGAGGCACCAGGAAGCTAGGTATGAGTGGATTAGAACATGGAAAAGGGATCACATCGCACAGTGCCACGAGGGACAGGTATTGTGTTATAGAAGACTATCAATTGTGATGGAATTAAGGTTAGTAAATATTCTTTTTTAGACCATTTTCAAATTAAAAGCTGCTGCAAAGAAATAAGAAAATACATAAGACTAAAATTATTTTAAAATAAGTACATTATTCCTTTAACAGAGCATAACTTCTAAAGTTAACACTATGTGCTGTAAGACCTGATTGAAAATGAAACAGCTTTTTTCACAGATGTGTGGCTGGGGCAACAGAAACAGAAGTCCTTTAACTCCTATCCGGCAGATAATTGCTTCAAGTTTCCCTTTGATTCAGAGTTTTGATATAGGTAAGTAGTTAGCCAAAAGACCATTTTGTAAAACTAGACATTGGCAGAAAGCATTGTGTTGTGTAAAGCTAGCAGTTGGCACACAACATTGTGTTAAACAAGTGATTGGCATACAACAATGTATAAAGGTAGGTTTTGCCACACACCACAGTGTGTAGATAGTTGTTTGCTCAAACGGCATTTAAAACTATGTGTTGGCACATAGTATAACGCTAGATGTTGGCATAGTGCATTGTGTTGAGGTAGGTGTAAGCAGTGTGCATTATATATAAGCTAGTTCCTTAGCTAACACCATTATGTGTTGTTATATTTGAATGATTAGCATTATGCAAAGTCATATTTGAATACTCAGCACTTTGTTATGTTATGTTTGAACAGTCTGCATTTTGTTAAGCAGTGGGCAGCAGGGAAACCATAGTACAAATTTTAATAATAAACTCTTATGGCTATGCATATTTCAGGGCTGTATGGGGTAATATGTGGACATGAACCACAGGTTAATGGTGTGACTTTAGCGTATGTGAAGAAATTATGAGAAATACTGTTGGATGTATCCAAAGATCACTCCTATTCTACATTAACCATTTAATGACACAACTTGTGTAATAAAAGGGAATCATGACGGAATATTTCCATTGTGTGTCTTTAAGGGTTTAAAGGATAAATAAAGCATCTCACAAAGCATTGAAATAGGGATGGCAAAAGTGGGTGACTTTGCCAGCGGCATCACAGCCACTTGGAAGCAGAGGCACATAATAGTATAAAAAGAGCGCATTGAAGTATATATTTTCAGGGTTTTTTCACTAAAGTTGAGAATTCAAAGTTAATTTCAAATTTAAGGTTAAAAGAGCCAAAAATTTAAAAATCCTCTGTCAGCTATGCTTTCAGTCCAATTACTTAGGCAGTAGCATGTTTGTTCTATAAGGATTGATCAACCACAGTTTTACTCTTTCTCATTTAGTCTACCCATACATACACTATGTTTACTACCTCAACATTTAATGTGAAAATAATATATATTTTTTTTAAATCATTTTTTCATTAATAACAATATGTGGAGCAACGGGGGAGTACAATACAAGGTATAATATTCATTCCAAAGATGGCGCAACAAATATATTTCCTCATTGATTTTTGTAACGTTAAAACGCAAATGAAAATCAAGATGTATCAATGCGCTAAACAACAAAAATGGCAAATTAGACATAAGGTGTGGGCTGGTGGAAAAAGAGAGGTGAGAGAAGAAATGGTGGTTTGCCACCAATGGGGTTGGAGAAGGAGCCACGATTAATACGTGGATCTGGGAAAAGAATGTTAAGTATCATCGTGAAAGCCCATGCCTTCAAACTTTGATTAATGGAGTTCAGTAGGCTTAATTTAAACCTCATGAACCCTTTCCCCTTTAAACCCTTTTTAAAAATGTATTTTTTATTGTTATAATCTAGGGTATTTTTTTCTTATATGCAAGAGTATTCCATAATACATTCTACAGTGCCATAGTGTTTCTTCAAAGACGGCACGCATTATATGCATCAAAATAATGTTCCCTTTTTTACAAGAATCTCATAATATTTCAGTATTTATTTGTGCGTTTCATGCTTATAATTGTCTTTAATTGGTATGCGGTTAACTCTCTCTTTCCCACCAAATCATCTGCTTGGTAAAATTGAGGTATTTTCTATGTTTATCCTTATTTGGTGAATTTACTTAAAATAGACCTGTCCTGCTGTTCTGTTTTTTTTTTGTGAGGGTTTTCTTGTGTTTTTTTTCTCTCTCGGGAAGACTAAATAGCAATGAATCTATTCATATATTGCATTATGATGTATTTATAACTGTTAACTGAGACATAAATTATTTGTCAGCTGTTGTCATGGACTACAACATACAGCTGATAAATATTACTGCCAGATATTTTGGGCTGTATTTTACAAGCAAAGAAGTACATAAAAAAAAAAAAAAAAATCTGAATTTAAAATGTCTCTATCCTGAAACGGAGTAATCTTGGCTCCTTGTCAATCATTGTTATAAAAAGCAGCATTTCGACCTGTCGGCATAGAGACAGCTAGAAGAGGAGAAACAGAACTGAACTAGATTGTGTCATGAATTGCTAAATCTTTAAAGGGGCTTTTCAGTCCCTTAAAGTACTTCAGCTTGCTGAACTTTGGCAGTAGGGGTTATGGCGTTTGGAGGCAGTAGGGGTTATGGCTTTTGTAGGTGGTAGGGGTTATGATATTTGGAGGCAGTAGGGGTTATGGCGTTTGGAGGCAGTAGGGGTTATGGCGTTTGGAGGCAGTAGGGGTTATGGCGTTTGGAGGCAGTAGGGGTTATGACGTTAGGAGGCAGTAGGGGTTATGGAGTTTGGAGGCAGTAGGGGTTATGGCGTTTGGAGGCAGTAGGGGTTATGGCGTTTGGAGGCAGTAGGGGTTATGGCTTTTGTAGGTGGTAGGGGTTATGATGTTTGGAGGCAGTAGGGGTTATGGCGTTTGGAGGCAGTAGGCTTTTGTAGGTGGTAGGGGTGGAGTTTGGAGGCGGTAGTTTGTTGCGTTTGGAGGCAGTAGGGGTTATGGCGTTTGGAGGCAGTAGGGGTTATGGCTTTTGGAGGCAGTAGGGGTTATGGTGTTTGGAGGCAGTAGGGGTTATGGCGTTTGGAGGCAGTAGGGGTAATGACGTTTGGAGGCAGTAGGGGTTATGACGTTTGGAGGCAGTAGGGGTTATGGAATTTGGAGGCAGTAGGGGTTATGACGTTTGGAGGCAGTAGGGGTTATGACGTTAGGAGGCAGTAGGGGTTATGACGTTAGGAGGCAGTAGGGGTTATGGCTTTTGGAGTGCTCCTTTTATACTAGGGTACGGTGGAAAGTTTATTTAGGCTGAATTAAAGGGACACTATAGTAACCAGAACAACTACAGCTTGTTGTATTTGTTCTGGTATGTATAGAATGTCCCTGCAGGCTTTTTGCTGTATACACTGCCTTTTCAGAGAAAAAGCAGTGCTTACATCACTGCCTATGGACATCTCCAGTGGCAGTCAATCAGACAACCTCAAGAGCTGCTCCCCTTTTGTGCAGCATTGACGTTCAGCATCTCCACACTCTAGCATGGAGACGCTAAAATATCCCCATTGAGATGCAGTGATTCAATGCATGCCAATGAGGAGATGCTGATTGGCGAGGCACAGCATGTGCTCATTCCTATTGGAATGCATTGGTTTTGCTGCAATTTGCAGTTTTGATATTAGCATGGGCGAACTTGCACGGCGCTTGAATAAAGGCGAGTTTTCATTCTTTTTAGAGAGAACCAGGGTGGTCTGGGAGCCTAAAACTGTTTTACGTGTTCAGTTCGGTTAATCCCTGGTTTATTTCTTTATTAGTTATTTATGTATTTGGTTTATTTGTTTGTTTATTTATAGCGGCTGTCACCTAACCATCAATCATTATTTATTTTTTATTTTTTTGGCATCACAGACTGAACACAGAATCACATATCAAACCAACCTATTCAGCTATTGTCCATGTAATTTTTTGTGATACGTCCATGTGATGCTTAGGAGTTCCGGAATTTGGAAATAAATCTGATCTGAAATTTGGAAATTGAATCTGATCAACCAAAATTTATACTAACTGAAATTTGTTTTAAACTGAAAGTAGCAGTCTAGTTTCTTTAATGCTATGCTTACTTATCCCGTATGTTTACCAGTATAAGTGAGGTGTGAAAAATAAAATTAAACATAGAAAATCATACCTCCATCTTGGGTCCCTGTCATTCACTGGTATAAATTGTGCACTTTGCATCTGTTAGTTCCCATTGTTTACCAATAACACGTTTGTCTCTATTTGAACATTGTTTATTGGCTGATACTATCTGGCTTTGTCAGAACTATGAGAGTGTGCCGTAGCAGTTAAGATGCTGAGACTGCACCTTTAGAAAACAGAACATCTCATGAAAAGCCAACAAAAGTTATAGATGATGTTCACAGGGTTATTTAAAGGGACACTATAGGCACCCAGACCACTTCAGCTTGAAGTGGCCTGGGTGCAATGTCCCATGTCCTTTAACCCTACAATGGTAATTATTGCAGTTTCTGAGAAACTGCAATTATTACCTGCTAGGGTTAACACCTCCTAAAGTGGCTGACAGCCACTAGAGGGACTGCCGGGTGCTTAGACGACTTTTGGTCATCTAAATGACGCTGGACGTCCTCACACTATGCATGAGTACTTCCAGCGTCACTGGAATCCTATAGGAAAGTTGCCTTGTGAGACTAAATTTGGGCTGTTTGGAGCTGCGATCGCCCTCCTAGACTTGTTTTTTTGATGCCAGGTATTCGTGAACTATTTATGTGTGTCTTCCTTACCTGTGTTTACTGCCCCTTTAATTGGTCACACTACTCAAAATACATGATACATTCAGAAGTACAAGTCAGTTTTCCAATAGATGGAAAGAGGGGTACTTCTTATTTAAAGAGACACTCATCTGCACTATCCAGAGCAGTGATGATTAGCAGTGAAAGGATGAGAGAGTCAGCTTAGTGCCCTCAACCTACTGCTGCCGCCAGTCGCTGGTATTGATGGGTAAAGCTCAATCATACGTCCATTGGAGGCTGGGCTACAGGTGGCTGGACACCTAATTTACTAATCACTTGCGATGATGTGGGTATGGTGCCTGTAGTGTATTTTGAAATACATGTAGAGTGTTAGATTGTTAGAAAAAAATGATTACATGCTATTTCTAGTGATAATTTATGCATTTTAAAAATCTCATTTTGAAGGCTCATTATGTAGTCTATAGATAGACATCCTCATCAATGATTGCAGCTCCGTAACTTGGATGTGATGGTTTTCCCCAGGAAATTGCTGCATCTAATTTATTTTGTCTCCATTTATCAGAATCTTGTCATAGTAGTATGCTTTGCATTCAGTACGACTGCTGTGTCTTGTCTTGCAGACCTTGGGTGTATGTATTCTTCCAAAGATCTCTGAGCCTCATCAATTACAGTAATTCTAATAAGGTATTCCTCGGATCAGGTTACTATTTGCCAATCATTATTTCCTTAACTATAGACACCTTTTGCAACAAGGGAGACAGCATTACATTGCATTACATTAATACCAAAGAGATTCTGAGTCAAGTGTAACCTCTTGTGATTAAATGATTAAACCCTAGTGCAACATATTGCAAGCTTCAACAGCTGACGTTTTGTAAAAAAAAAAGAATACGCAAAAACATTATTAAACCATCTTATTTAGGAATTCCTTTACGAGCACTTGGTGTTCTAAGATCCCTCTAATGAATTTTGTTTGTCAAATATTTTGTTTATTGATATATTAAGTGGTTTTTTTTTATTGGTATGTTCTGTTTTCTTTCCACATGTGTATGAATGTGTGATGTATCAACTGTATCTTTCAGTGTGAGGAGTTTTATGGAGCGGATTAAACAAATGAGGGGGTACATAGTAGAGTGGTTTAATAATTAATCACTTCACTGTGAGCACTTTTTGATTTAAAAATATTAGCATAACTTTAGTTTGAAGCAAGGTAGCATAGCTAACATAGAGCTATTGTATGTATCTAGATTGCTGTGTAGACAAATTTAAAAATAAAAATGATGTCAATTTATACAATTTTCATTTTTCACTTGTATGTTTTTTAATTTATTTTTGCCTTCGAAAATGAAAAACTTACAATGTCTTTTATCTTGTAATATTTCACACTGGGTATGAAATGTTAGTATACAGTACCAGTGGAAAACATAGTTATGAACGAATCTAAAATGTGTGTCTACATTTGAGCATAATTCCCACATACAATATGGAGTAAAAAGGAGCTGTACCTGCCAATCACCTGTGATCAGTGATGGGCAGCTGGTAAATCCCAGAACCGATCACAATCGGCAGAGAGAGATCATGTCAGGTCAGTTCTGTGTGTTAGAGCAGTGAGTGTGTGTGTCTGTCAGTAAATTTGTGTCAGTAAGTGTGTCGTTCATTTTGTAGCAAATCATTGAATGTGTGTGTCAGTAAGTGTGTCTGTCAGTGTGTGTGAAATCAGTGAGGGTGTCTGTCAGTGAGTGTGTGTCAGTTTCCTTTGTGTGTAAATTGTGTAAATGTGTGTGTTTTTCTGTATGCAAATGTGTGTGTGTGTGTGTGTGTGTGTGTCAGTTCCCTCTGTGTGTGTCAGTGTCCTTAGTATGTAGCTATTGTGTGTATTATATTTTTATTTTGTGACTTTTATACTTCAGATTAATAGTTTTCACACTCCTCCTTACATACAAAATGTTCACAATATGTTTTTAAAAAAAAATATATATATATTATTTACTACCTTAATTCAGACTTGTTCTCCTATATGGGATTAACTTAAATATCGGTGTCTACATGTTTCATTTCGAATGTAAATCATTCTGGAGGCAAGGATACTTCTCTATAAAAGGTTGAGAAAGACTGGTTTTGACCACTTTTTTAGAGCAGAACACTTTGATAAACAAAACTACTTAATTTACTTCAAGTGCCCCTTCCCAACTCTTCCTCACCTGGGGGGAGGAGGAATTTGCAAAAGATGACAGGTCTGCAATGAAGGAGTGTTGGAGAATCAAAAGAGAGCTGTAGGTTATGAGCTAATGTGGTCTATTGTAGCCGAACGGATAGGAAAATATGTACAGGATGGAAGCACTGTTATTAATTTGTTATTTTACAATGAGTTAAGCCAAACAGTAATGAATTTATAATTAAGTCACCTTTAGTATGTGACATCCTCCAGAGAATACCCTATGTGTACAGAAAAAAAGCAAGTCAGGAAATAAGCCAACCAAAGAGGCAACTGGGTAAATCTATTCAAACAGGAAATATAGGTCAAGGAAAAAGAATGTTCTATTCACAGAAGAGATCATGAATTTAATTCAAACATGCCACTTAGAAACTCTTTAGATAGGATTGCATAGCATATAAAACTATATGTAATTCTAATAGGAAAATTCAGAAAATGTATTTGTCAACTGATCTGAATGTAAAAGGTAAAAAAAATGGTGGAAATATTCTAATGCAGTGGGCTAATCTCATATTAACGGAATTATTGGTTAGTAATCAATTTACATGTGACAATGACGATATGACTTTACAGAGGTGCACAGCTGCTGAATTTAAAGAATTATGTAGGAAACTTGCAAATTTTAAAATATAGGGCTGTGTTTTTTTATCTACTATTTTATACTCATCCGTTGCTACCTCCTATGTTTTTGCCAGGAGATTATCTCATCTCAAATCCACTTAACTTAACTTTGGGTTTAATGAATAAAGCATTAATAAGTGAATGAACCATTAAATCTGAAAATTCAGGAAGACTGGGTTATTCGCTAAAGTGTGATCTGCTGGGAATGCAAAGTGAATTTCAAAATTTTGGCCATATTAACCAAGCTGAAAACAGAGATGACTAGGAATTTTATTCTAATTTAACTATTAACACATACAATTCACTTTAAATACCTGACACACCATTAACCTTTTATATATTTATGGATTTTTTATTGTCTGGGAGCTCTATCCAAGATGAGAGCATGGTGATTCAAATGAGTATCCACAACCTATTGCACTGCAATGGCAAACATATAGGGTTAATAGGATATGCTGGCTGTGAAGTAGTTATTTTGTTGCTGAACCCGTTAGTCTGTACACAGACAATCGATGCACACCTTAAAAACAAATTTACACTTTCTCACATGGTAATAAAACAAAATAAAGAAACAAGCTCTTTCAAACTGCAATTTTCATTGTATTACTAAATATTTCAGAGCTGCAGGTATGCAAAATGTTCAGTATAATAAACAATGATAACAAAATAACAGGTAAGTGAGAATAACAAAGTGCAAATTAGTGCAGCAAAGCCACTGAAAACCGAGAAACACTCCCTGTATCCCTCCAATAGAACCAAGTGCAAGCAAACTGTATAAACCAAAGGTAAAATACAGTACAGGGTGCCACAATCACAAAATATTAGGTGGTTATAGTTACCAAAATGCAGAGTTAAGGATCAAACTCAAATGGAAAAGAGAAACAGAGACACAGCGCAAAGACGCGGCCCGGCATATTTAAACGCCGGAGAATGAAAACAGAACAAGTCTGAAGCAAGACGAAACGCGTTGAGCAGATAGTCACCCCTGGAAGGACTCAAGTATAGCAGGATTTGAAGACTAACTCCCTGGTTTCTGATTTATGACGGCATGCAGAGGAAGCCCTGTTGAGGCATAGAGACTTAATTCTGCTGACTGTTGTTCCTGGGGACTAAGCCCACATTGAGGCAATAAGTGCTTGTGCACATATTGATTTATTTCAATTGTGCCATTACTTTTGTGAGTGTTCCTACTTTCTTTCTTTTAATATCTTGTGTGTATTAAAGTTTGCACTATGATTTCTCTGCTTCTCTTTTCCATGTGAGTTTGATCCTTAACTCTGCATTTTGGTAACTATAACCACCTAATATTTTGTGATTGTGGCGCCCTGTACTGTATTTTACCTTTGGTTTATACAGTTTGCTTGCACTTGGTTCTAATAAACAATGATAACCACAAAAATAATCTTAAAGAAACATTAAATTCACCCATGCCACTTCATCTCAATGAAGTAGTCTGGGTGCAGTGGCCCTGTCATCTGCACCCTGCGATGTAAAACTGTTTTCTTAGACACTGCAGTATATCCATTGCAGTGTTAAATACACCTCAAGTGGCTGTCTCTCTGACAGCCACTAGTGGCGCAGCTGTTCCATATTAAGTAAAACTCGGTCTTTGAAATCAAATGCTGCTGATGACATTTGGTTGGAAGAGCTTGGCATTTGGCTGTGCATGTCTACTTTTAATGGATTGGAGGAGATCACAAAGGATCAAATGATGTGAGCTTGGATGCTGACATCACTGGAGGCGGAGCTGGAGGCTGCAGCTGAGGAGTCACAGTGCTGGAAAGGAGGTGAGCAATCTTTGTTTTACTTATATTTTTTAATGTCAATGGGGTGAACAGAAGGCAAAGTAAAACAATTGTTATTGTTCCATTTAAACTCTTCATGAGAATTATGTTACAGAATGGTGATATAGAATGATGTTATGTGATGCATTGGTTGGCACTTAAGATGCTCTGGACTTCACCTCCTCTGTTTCTTTGCCAGCATTGTGGCTTTCAGAGCATTATGGGAGATGTAGTCCTCATCATCTGGAGTACCAAAGGTTGCCTAACCCTTATTTAAAGGGTCAAAGGGGCAAATCAAGCACCAAATATCATCTCTGTAACGGTTAACATGCAAGAAGCGAGGGTGTCAGGATCAGGCTTCAACAGCTATATCAAAGTATTATATCAAAGTATTATTTTAAAGCAGTTACAATTATGTGTTAATGTTTGTGATGGTGTAATACTGAGGTTTGAGAAAGGAAATAAAATGATCAATATTATATTCTGATGAAACTTTGGGTGATGCAAAAATGAGTTGCAGCAATCAATAGGTGCTCTACTCATACAGTGAGTTACTGTGGTGTTTAGCCAAAGCTGTATTTAGTGTATAAATGTATTATTTAACAGTAAAAAATATTTATACGCATTTTTCCCCCCAAAAAATATTCCTATTATTTCAAATTCAACCTAATTCATCTTGTTGCTCCTTTCTGTGAAAATAAATATATATATATATATATATATATATATATATATATATATAAATGTATATTTGAGCTGACTTTGGTTGCCAATACTTACTCTTTTCTGAAAATCCTTGTTACTGACCATGAGTTTAATTCTGTCTATATTCCTAATTGGCTAAAAATACAAAGCAACAGGGGTGGGGCCTGACAGACGACTGAGGCAGACGTGTGTGATTGGGGCTTCCTGGTGGAAACTCGAACATAAGGCTATTGAGGGGGTATTATCCTGATTTTTGATGGCAAACTTGCCTTCTATACCTACCTATACCATAACAGTAGTCTGACTAAGCTTAAGAAGACAGATTTAGCGCTTCCTACCTCTACAAAATCTACTGGGGTGGAGGGGATGGCCGCTCCTTCACCTCACATTCTTGCAGCTTGTTTTGTGCCCCCCCCCCCCTCCTTTGGTCCGGTGGGGGATATCCCGGTCCCCACTGGAGTGCCAACTGAAGGACGGTTGTAAACAGCAAATATTAACAGACAATCCTGAGAAGCCGAACACCTGTAGCCACCATTCCAAGATGGCCACTCGTGGCATTATGCCTCTTATTTTACTACATTTATGTCAGTTTATATAGTTTGCTCTCACTACTCCTTGATTACTCCTTAAACTAACATATTCTGCGTCAGCATGTTTATTATATTATAAATTATGCAGTTTTCTCATGTGCCATATTATTCTTCCTTTTGAAATGCTTATGTTTGATATTGTGGCAACACAAGTCTGTCTGTCAAACATTTGCACAACAAAAATAAAGAATATAATAAAGAAAAAAAATACAAAGCAATTAATCGGAATGCTACTTTTACATCATAGTTCAATTAGTTTTTTTCTCCTCTTTTCCCCTTCTGCTCACTTTACTTGTCATTTTAAAATACAGGGGATGGGAAAACGTAAAACGTGAAATGACTATTTTTGACATATGTATATGAGCCACCTTGGTAATTTAAGTTTGTGTACTATGTTACATAAACTTAATCAATACTTCATTTTATTTGTAACTTTTTTTATTAGAAGTTATCCACTATTATTATGTAAGTTCCTTTCTTATGGCCATTCTAGCATGTGATATTGCTTCTTCTTTTAAATATTTTAAATTTTTTTTAGAGGTTATAGCTTTTTTCTACAAAAGACCAGAAATTATGTAATGATCAGTTCAGACTTTAGTCATTCGATTTTGTGTGGAAAAAATGGCTATAATGGATTAATTAAAAAAAACAGTAATATAGTATTAAATTTGATTTAATTGATGGATAAAACAAAAAAGTGAACTCAAAGTCGTATTTAGAACAATCAACTTTAGTTGTGAATGAAAAAAAAAGTTATTTGCACAGACAATATATAATAGTAATCCCTTTGCGGTTCAATAGATTTTCAATAAGTGCACCAGCAGGTCTCATTTTGAATTAAAGATCATATTGCACATGTGCACATCGCCCTGCAATCTCACGGTGGAACACAACGCAAAAAAAAATAAAGACACATAATGCATACGTTTTTCTGACTATTTACATTTTTTTTAATAAAAGAGTAAAATAAAAAAATAATTGTTGTGGTTCAATGGAAAATAACCCTGCATCCCATTGCCTAGTCAGGAAAGTCTAACATTGTCTCCAGTTTCCAATTATATGCACTGAAATTTTTAAGCATTTTTTTTTTTTTAAGAACAAGGGATATTTGGATAGGAAAAGAGGACAAGGGGAATTCTGTCTCACACATGGATTCTGCCCATAAATAAGGTCATGTGAGAGGTATGCATGTATGTGTTGGAAAAATAATGTTTAGATATTTAGATATTATTTTATAAAATGCAAGGTTTGACCAAGGTTCTATCTGAATAACTGTGTTTAATGGAATATTTGCATATGAATAACCTGAGAAAACGTGGCAGTTATGTGAGGAAAATTAGCTGGAGCCTTGGCAATTCAGATCCAAGGACAATGTAATACAATGAGAATGCCATACTATATAAAGAAGGGGAAATTAGAGCATTATAAAAATTGAATTAATCTTTGTAGTTTTTAGAATAGAAGGTAGGCTTGTCCCTCATCACAGTAATTCTTACACGGTGAGGGCTACAAGAATCTTAGTAATGGGATAACGTGCACTTTGTTACGTTATGAGCCAGCACTTCACAATTCTGTAACTCATTGAATGCTTTTTGCCTCTTTGCAATACATTGTATGTTTTATTATTTTACTGTTTTTGTTGCTAATGTATCACGTCTTTGCAGTGTGACTATATGGTTCCACCTCATACTGCTTTTGTTTCGATTACCAGGCTTCTTTAACATATACAGGGTTATACTTTAAAGTAAGAATTCGAAATTAATTCAAAGTGAATTTCAAATTTCAGGCCCGAAGTGGAAGCATCACTGACTTGGAAAATTCTCTTTTTTTCTCACTTTAGTAAATCAGGGCCTGACAAATTTATTTGGTATCTGGGAGCCAGCTAAAAAAGTTAGGAGCCTTTTTTTTTTTTTTAAAGAAATAACAATTTTAAAGGGACACTATAGTCACCAGAACCACTACAGCTTAATGTAGTGCTTCTGGTGTTTATGTCCTGTCGCTGTAAGCTTTTCAGTGTAAACACTGCCTTTTCAGAGAAACAGCAATGTTTACATTGCTGCCTAGTACCACCTCTAGTAACAGTTACTCAGATGACCACTAGAGAGTATTCCTAGTCCAGTGCTGCACAGTGTGTAGCTTATAAATGCAGCGTTGCCATGCTTTGAATGGAGGCGTTGAATGTTCCCCATTGATATGTATTGATTTAATGCATCTCTATGAGAAAATACTGATTGGCACCGCCTTGCATTTTGCCGAGCATGCGCAATAAACTCCCAATATTTTCCTGATGATATCAGCCATGGAGGCGGGAATAGCCGCGTTGAGAACAGCATGGAGTGGGAAAAAAGGTCAGTAAAAACACCTTTCCCATGCGATTGGAGGGTATGGAATCACCCAAACAGACACACACTCACTGACAGACACACTCACAAATTATTGTTATTTTTATTTTAATTGAAGTCCACCCAGCCTTCCTACCTTTGGGTCCAGTGTAGCTGCTGTAATCTTCCTGCAGTTCTTGCTCTGCTCCCTCACGCAATGTTTAGTGATGCCAGAGCCGGAGTGACATCATATTCCAACTCCTGGCATCACATCAGGGCATGCAAAGGAGCAGAGTAAGAATTGCAGAAAAATGACTACTCCTTTGCCACCTCCATTCTCCACAGTCGGATGCCTCCTTACCTCGGCTGACCGCCTGCCTCCATGCTTCCTGGGCCGGCCGGCTCCGCTGATTGGCTGACAAACATCCAGATGCCAGAACAAAATTTCTAGTCTGCATGGCGACCTGGCGCCATGGATATGTTGAGCCCAATAGCAAATAATTTCAGTTTTTTTATAGTTTGTATTAATTTGAAGAGGAACAAATATAAATTAAGAAAAAAACAAAACCAACAAATATGAACAAAAAAAAGAGAACAAGATCCCTAAAAGGATATCCCTTTGGGAGTGAGGTCAATATTCAAAGTCACTTTGGTATGAGCAGCCACCACATCTCCCCTGGCACTGCCTCTCAGTTCTACACAAGTGTTAGAGCAGGATCTAATGGTTATGTTGCTTAGAGAGCGCTTTTAAGGCTTATGACAGCCCTATAGAGAAATCAAATAGACATACATAACCAGTCTGAACATGCCTCAGCTGACAAAAGGTTTTCTTTGTAACTCCTGCAGATATGCTAAAACAGTAGCCAAATGTTGTGGACCACATCTCCCATTGTGTGTTTATAGACATAATGCTGGCAAAGCACTGTAGTCCACACCATCTGGAGTGCCAAAGTTGCCTATCCCTGTGCTAAAAAGTCAAACGAGAGCTGTTGCACAAACAGACAAAATATCGAATGAGATACTCAAGCCTGTCCTATGTAGCTTCCATAACAAGTTTCAGAACAACAAATGCATAATCTGTAGGTTGTGGAGCAAAGAGGTCGCTTTTGTTATTTGTTTATTTTCTGTCTTGAAGTGTCCTTTTAAATGCAAATTGTTCCAGGAAGTGTGGAATATGGTTATTAGAGAAAAGGAGGGTTGGCTCTAGTGGATTGGAAGAAAACGAGTGAGAATCCAATACTATTCTCAACTATGAGCTGGAGATGTTTGATACAAATTGTTTGAACTGTAGAGGAGAATGTCACATATCACTTGTTTTTGACTGACAATACTAAAATCAAATGAAAGGTCGACACTCCAGAGAAACCAGATGGTAATAATGACCTTTATGGTAGGTCATTGTATAATTGTGATTTGATAAATCTGCTGTTTATAAAATGCTGCTTTGGAAAATCAGAACAGAAAATTGTAGTTTGTGCTAGCTTTAGTGTACCTATAAACTTAATTTTATTAACAACAGGAGGCATATGTAATGCTTTACTTTCTTTACCGAACTCCACCGCAGCAAAGAAACAGACTCGAATAACAACCAATCAAAAGAGGAGGTAATATCAGCCACAGACAGCAAAGCCACCTCCTCTTTCTTGATAAGAGTATGAAACAATAATACAATTACAATGGATTAGCATAAAAAATAAAAAAACAGACAATAAATAACAACAAGAAATGTAGAAGTAGCAAAAGTATCAAAATCCGCTTCATAGGACAATCCAGGA
The DNA here is from genome assembly GCA_933207985.1 of Pelobates cultripes. Lineage (NCBI taxonomy): Eukaryota > Metazoa > Chordata > Amphibia > Anura > Pelobatidae > Pelobates > Pelobates cultripes. The sequence continues at coordinate 72,188,931 of OW240912.1, forward strand.
AATGAGACTAAAATAGAAAGCTGAAAGGTATCTCAAATTGAACAGTGGAAAATTTTCTGTTGCAACTTTTCAAAGATTTAAATTTTAAAATTTTGGATGCTTACCTAAGATAGAAACCTATCTGACAATTCATATTTTAATGGCAACGAAGGTCTGTATATCTAAGTATTGAAAGAGGGAGGAAACTCCTAGTTCTTTTGAAATTGTATCTCAAATCAACTATCAAGAGAAAATGGAAAAAGCTATATATTTTAACAATGGTAGCATCAAGAAATATAACGAAATTTTGTCTAAGTGGGGGGGGCGGAGCCAGCTCTCGGCATGAACGGTCGCACTTCTCCTGCTCTCTGCCGACCGCAGCCCAAAACCGGACGAAAAAGACCCCAAAAGCTCTCCCTTCTGGTAACAGACGGCCTGCGACTACTCCCCCTGATATGGGGAGAAAGACCAAAAAGCCGCGGCCCGATCGCCCGCGATTTACGGCCGATATCGGCGATTTACTGAGGAGGCCGCATGGCGCGGCGGCGCCCAACATGGCGGCCGAATATGAGGATTTCTCAGAAAGCTCGGACGACACATCCCTCCACTGCCCTGAGACACTGGGGTACAAGGGACCTCCTAAACTCAAACAACAGCCGATGGGCTCCCCAATCACTACGGAGATTCTTACCTCTCTCCTGACTGACCTACGCCAGTCGCTCTCTGCAGAGATCTCCCAGGTAAGGGAGGATGTAAAGGGGTTCACTGATCGCCTCTCAGCAGTGGAGCAATCCACCCAGGCACAAACAGCACAAATAACAGAGCTGCAGAATCAGGTCAAAGACCTCTCCTCAGCCCACATCACACTCACCCACCAACTAGCAGCAATGGAAGACAAAAGGAGGTGGAAGCATATTAAAATCAGAGGCCTCTCAGACGCAATTGCCCCAGCCGAACTTCCCCACCTACTCAGAAGGCTTTTCACAGCCCTCCTGTCCCCCAAACAAGCTAAAGGGGTGCAGCTAGATGGCATGTTCCGCTTACCCAAGCCGACACAACTTGCAAACTCAGCGACAAGTGACCTTCTGGTCAAATTTCAAAATGGGCAAGATAAAACTGCCTTAATGGGCTCCATCAGGGGACAAAATCCATACCGCTTTGAGGACATGGACTTAACGTTCTATTCCGACCTCTCACGCACAACACTGCAATGGCGGAAATCTCTCCGACCACTTACAGCGGCATTGACGGCTAAGGGAGTGAAGTATCGCTGGGGACCATCACACATACTCCTCATCCAACACCAAGGCAAGGAATATAAAGCGACGGACGTCGCAGAAATGGACACTGTCTTGACCGACATGGGACTACGGCCATCTTCAACCGCTACAACCTGGGATCCGACTAAAGTTGTCCCATTTGTTCCAGCATCCAGGAGAGCGCTCGGAGAGCAGACTACCTGAACCGGGACTTTTAAGTTACTCTTGTTTTGCTTTTTGTTTTGTTTTAATGTTCTCCCTCTTATACACACCGCTGTAAACGTACAAGTTTACTCCCAGGGCATAGGCCCTATTGAGGGGTAACCCAGAAACCCCTACACACACATAGCAGGATTGCTATACGGCTTTTATTTGCCGCCGAACCGGGCAGAACCCGGACTAATTGGCTCCCTTTAATACCAAAACCCCCCCAGCTCCAACACATTTACTCTACCACGAGATCACTAATTAGGAGCTGCACAAATACACTACCAGGTTGCACGTCAATATCCTCTTTTATCCTCTCACTCACACGACAATCTAGGCCGTGCACAGCCCTCTCTGTCCACAAGGCCTTACGACCTTACACACGGCCTATAACTGGAATTTCTAACTGATCCACAACACGGGCGTATTAATATACTCCCTCAAAACGCAGGGTCCCATTTCACTTTTGACTCAAGAGGCACATAAGCATGCACCTTGCCTTCCACTGTAGGCATACTCCAGTCCATAAGCATATACGCCGACACTAACCATACGACCAGGATTGAAATTGCTCTTTCTCTATCCTATTTTCAGTGGCTGCATTCTGTTGAATCCTTTATATAACCTTTTTAAAAAAATTGTGCCGATACTCACATGCCATGCTATTGTTATACCATTCTATTGATTGCAGCTTGCTATAGCTGTCGTGGCTATGCAAGCGTATTGTTCATGTATGCACTACCAAAATAAAGAATTTAAAAAAAAATTAAAAAAAAAATTTTTTGTCTAAGTGGCTTGAGTATTATAATTCCAGATATTAATATAAGTAGACCATTCAAGTATTCAATTTTCAATTCAATTTAAGACCTCTGTTAACTTAAACTCTTTTGAACTGACTCTGGCTGTTTTTTGGAAACTATTCTTATAGGTACAGCCGATTTTTTTCTTTAGATTTTCGGTATTTTTATGTGCAGTGTTTGTCTATATGAGTTATATATAAGTGATGGTAGAATAACATTATACTATAATCTCGGATTTCACAAGCTTAGTAAAAAGCTTTACTGTAGTACAAAGGCAATTTGGTAACTACTTGTTGAATGTATATCTTTTACTACTTTATCAATACGATGGCGTTAGCCTAGAGGTACATATAATATGTCTGAGCAGCAGGGCTAGATTAAGAGCCCATTGGGCCTGGTGCTGACAGTTATGATGGGCCTTATTATAGAGGGCCTAATTATAGAAACATATCGAATAATTATAGAGTCATATGGGTGGGACATTTACGCAAATCACGTAACCAAAGCAGCCCAAAGGGACAAACATGCCCAAAATAATCTGCCCGAGGAATTAGGTCAGCCTGGTGTGAATGCATGTCAGGCTGCCTGCCAATCATGCAAGATGACCAACTAAGGGCATAACGTGCAGACAGGGCTGTCATCAGAAATTTGGGGGCCCCTGACACAGTTCAAAGTGTGGGCCTGCCCCCGAGTTTGCCCTCAGGGGCCCATTCTGAGTCCGCCCACAAGGATGCCCTGTGTGGTGTGTAAAATGGATACAGATTGCACATTAGTATAATGGATGTAGTTTTGTGTGTTTTAGATAAAGTGTGTGTGTGTGTAGTGAATGCAGAGTGTTTGTGTTGTGGTTTTATTGTGTGTTTGTGTTTTGGTTTAAGTGTGTGTATGGTGAATGCAGTGTGTGTTTGTGTTGTGGCTTTAGTGTGTGTATGGTGAATGCAGTGTGTGTTTGTGTTGTGGCTTTAGTGTTTGTATGGTGAATGCAGTGTGTGTGTGTTGTGGTTTTAGTGTGTGTATGCAGTGTGTGTTTGTGTTCTGGTTTTAGTGTATGTATCGTGAATGCAGTGCGTGTTGTGGTTTTAGTGTATGCATCGTGAATGCAGTGCATGTTTGTGTTGTGGTTTTAGTGTGTGTATGGTGAATGCAGTGTGTTTGTGTTGTGGTTTTAGTGTGTGTATGGGGAAGGCAGTGTGTGTGTTGTGGTTTTAGTGTGTGTATGGGGAATGCAGTGTGTGTGTTGCAGTTTTAGTGTGTGTATGCAGTGTGTGTTTGTGTTGTGGTTTTAGTGGTTTTATGGTGAATGCAGTGTGTGTGTTGTGGTTTTAGTGTGTGTATGGTATATGCAGTGTGTGTTTGTGTTGTGGTTTTAGTGTATGTAAATGTGTAAAATAGGGGGCTGCATTGGGGGTGGGGGGTGGGAGGGGAACCTTTTTGGTGGCATTTACATTTTATTCCCCCCTCCCTGCTTCTTACCTGGCTAGGGAGGGGGGAGATCGCATCCCTGGTGGTCCGGTGGTCTAGTGGAGGGTGCCAGCGGCTGTAGAATGTAGACGGGGACCAGCCAGCACATCTTAACTTTCCAGCACCTTCTGCCTGTAACTCTTGCGAGCAGTGTCTGTTTGCAACGCAGAGCATTGCCATGGTAACCCGTGACAACGCTCTGCCGGCCGCGGAGCTCGCGAGACTTACAGGCAGGAGCAGCTGGAGAATTAAGATGTGCTGGCTGGTCCCCGTCTACATTCTACAGGTAGCCGGGGCCCGCAGGTGAACATATAGATAGTGATAATCGCTATCTATATGTGCACAAATGGAATGTGGGGCCCGGGACTCCCAGAGCAGTCCGGGCCCCCCAGGACCGCCGGGCCCATGACAACCATTATGGTTGTCATGCCCTGATGGCGGCCCTGTGTGCAGATAGCACCCTGAGCTTGACATAAATGCGTCTAATTATACGCTAGGTCTACACTTTCTAAGGACTGTTCCCTAGCGCTCACTTGTCCCCTCCTCTCCTAACTTTCTTACTAGCAGGCAGAAGCTCATGTTACACAGTCTGGGACAGAGGAAAGGTGTATGTAGTGAGTGTAGGAGAAATGGAACATGCCACAAAGTTAGAGAGACTGAACTGAAGCAGCAAGAGCATTCGCATAGTGCGCAAAGTCAGCTTTACCTTACCTAATTTAATTGTCAGCCAGTCCACACAAGTTTTGTTTCCCTACATCTACATTTGAAGAGAAGTTAAACCCCCCCCTTTTTTTTTAAAGCAATGGCCCTATTCCATTGGCATGGGCTTAGAGCTGCAGCTCCAATAGCCTCTATGCTAATCCGGCTAATCTTTGCCTGACAACTTTAAAATATTGAGTTACCATTTTACTGTATAAACTGTAAATGCATCCAGCGTCACAGAAGCGCCTCTAGCGGCTGTCAGGAAGACAGCCACTAGAGGTTGGATTAACCCTGCTATGTAAACATAGCAGTTTCTCTGAAACTGCTATGTTTACATGTGAAGGGTTAAAACCTGAGGGACCTGGCACCCAGATCACTTCATTAAGAAATACTTATGGATGATTTATAAGGACTCACCCCTGAGTTTAGCAGCGTCATGCCATGGAGAAATGCATGTGAGTTTACCCCTGTAATTAACAATATAATGCAATGCAGAAATATTTATGTGTGCTCACCGTTGTGTTTAGTAGTATAATACAATGTAGGGATATTTATTTGGGATCCCCCCATGTTCTTTATCGTATAATGCAATATAGAAAGACTGGGGACTCACCGTGACGATTAGCAGTATGATTCAATGCAGAAAGAATTCTGGAGCTCTGTAGGCCGAATATACACGATTTAGGCCACAAAAAAGAGAACTAAACGCCTTGCTGTCAGTTGCTTGTATTACCTCCTACTCCTTTGGTTGGTTGTTCTGTCCTGATCTGTTCCTATGCTGCTGTGGAGTTTAGGAAAGAAAGTAAAGATAAATATGAAGCCTCCTGTCATTAATAAAATTAGTCTAAAACTGCATGTTCCAAAAATACTCATGCTGTATTAATGGCTTTCTTTCTTTATAAAAAGAATATATTTGTTTTGAAATGCCATCCAAATCAAATTTACAGTCAAAATAAAATGCCAAACATAAACCAAGAATGTTTAACAACTTAGGGATCAATGCTTTTTCTACCATTATCAACAAAGCAATTCATTTTCTTCTGATAAAATATATAAAAATATTACTTTTCATGGTTTTGTATTCAGCAGTTTGTTGGCAACTAAAGTTATAAAGTAAAGTTCTAAACGGTTTTCCTAATTTGGAAGTGTCTCTTATTCCATGGATTGTATTTATTTTTGGCAGTGAAACGTCTCTTATTACAAGAAGTACATCATTACAATAAAGCTAAAAAAAAATTAAACGACGAATATTCGAACTGACACAGAATAGTATATTTTTATAAATGCGTTTTGACAACGTTCATAAAGTCATTACCTGATTTTCTGCCTAATTTTCCCATACCCGCATTGGCAAAGTGAATTTCTTATCCCAACCTCAAAAAATACATACGTACATACATACAGTTTGCGTTCAGCCATTTTATCACAGTATTCATTCACATGTAGCTTCCAACTAAAGTTATTCTCCACTACATGAAAAGCAATAAATAAATTAAATAATCTAAACAAATAATCACGGTTTAGTGAAAAACATACATGCATTTACTTATTTTTTTTTTTTTCAAATAATTTTTATTAAAGTTTTTTTTTTGTATAACAAATGATAATAATACAAACATTGTATTAGTGGTAGGAAAGGAGGGGTAACATGGAAATGGGAAGGGGTATCCATCCATCAATGAAATAAACATATTAAAGTATACGGCAAAAAGAAAAATGTTTTACAACAATGCACTTTAACAATAAATATATCAAAGACCATAAATTGTTTTGATTTTTTCTTCCCATTTATCCCAGTTGTATTTTAGTATTGGGAAACCATGCATATTGGCTCTGTGTGATAGTTCATGTGCCTTATTTTCTAAAATCAAATTAAAAACTTCTCTGAGAGATGGCACATTTTGAGACTTCCAATGTCTAGGTAAACAGGATGTAGCAGCGATCAGAATGTGGCCTATGATTATTTTATCTGATCTATTAATGGACTCCGGGAGGTTTTTAAATAAGGCTAGTTCCGAGGTTAAGATACTAATGGTTCCGTTTACTTTAATAATCAGATCGTGGATCATTTTCCAATAATTAATTAACTTGGGGCAGAACCACCAGATATGGGCCATATTGCCCACTCCCCCACAGTCTCTCCAACACCGGTCAGAATACATATTGTTCATGTTATATAATCTAGACGGAGCCAGGTACCAGCGATATAAGATTTTATAATGATTTTCAAAATGGTCGGTGCAATACGAAATACCTTTTAAACCTGTAAAGAAACCGAACCATTCTTCTAAATCGTACTGGGCACCCAACTCCGTCTCCCATGACAGCATATGTTTTAATTTAATTAAGGGCTTGGCATTATGAGATAAGTAACATAAGGATATCATACCTTTACTAGCGGGGCTGTATAAAATAACTTTCTCTAAAGGAGATATCTCAAGTGATTTATAATTTTTATCTGTTTCAGGTACCTGGTATAGTTCTTTCAATTTATCAATGATTATCATACATTCCAGTTCACATGCATTCGACAATCCATACTTAAGCTTCAATTTTTCCAAAGAAAGAATAGCATTGCCATAAAAAAAATTGTCCAGATTAGTTATAGAGCAATCCTTCAATAATTCTATTTTTAAGGATGGTATATGATCTTTCAATAATTCAATAGGCATTGCTCTATATAAACTGGGAGACTGGTCATTTTTAAAAACAATGTCCCAGGCCTTAAGCGTAGTCCTGGTGGATAAAAATAATTTTGTAATTCCAGGTCTTTTCTTAGGATTTAACCAAGGTAGTTCTGATAGTCTAACCGGTGAAATTTTTGATTCCTCTATCTCCATCCATCTGGGTTTATCATCCTGGTTGTTAAAGCTCACAACCACTGCAGCGTTAGTGGCGAAATAATATTTGCGGATATCGGGGACACCGATACCGCCGTTCGATTTATGGTGCTGCAGGGAAGTGAGCCTCACTCGGGCAGGCTTGTTCCCCCATATAAATTTCAACATTGTCGAATGAACTTTATTAAAAAATGATAATGGAATGGACAGAGGAATGGTCCTAAAAAAATATAAAATTTTGGGGAGTATCGTCATTTTAATAGATGCGACCCTCCCCAGCCATGAGAGCTCCATCCCACCCCATCTCTCCATCTCTTTTTGTAGGTCTGACCATGCTTTCCTCAGGTTGTGATTGTGCATATTGACCAAATTTTTGCATAAATTAATGCCAAGATATTCCATATATTCAGTTCTCCAATCAAATAAATATGATTTCTTAAGGGCAATGGTTTCCAAATTGTTTAAATGAAACGGAAGGGCTTGAGTTTTGGACTCATTTAATTTGTAATACGATATCTCACCGAATTGAGTTAAAATATCCTTGAGGTGTCTTAAAGATTCTTTTGGGTTTTTGATAGCTAGGATTATATCATCTGCAAACAAACCAATTTTGTGAACGGATTCTTTAACCGCAATTCCTACAATTTGTGGGGTTGTCCTAATCAGTTCTGCCAGGGGTTCTATCGCTAAAACAAACAAAATTGGAGATAAAGGGCACCCCTGTCTCGTCCCGTTGGTTAGGGAAAAAGTTTTGGATGTGAAGCCAGAAGCTGAGACATGGGCGGAGGGTGCGCAATATAACGCCTTAATTGCTGTGATAAATGATGATGGTATGTTGAACCTATCTAATGTTCTCCATAAATATCCCCAATGTATCCTGTCAAACGCTTTCTCTGCGTCTAGAGATAGAAGCAAAGAAGGCGTTTTGGTCATATTGATGTGCTGAATCAAGTTTATGAATCTTCTAGTTCCGTCTGGTGCCTGTCTATTCTGCACAAAACCTACTTGATCTTTATTAATTAACAATGGGATTAGTTTGGTTAATCTATTAGCGAGAACTTTAGAATAAATCTTTGAATCATTATTAATCAGAGAAATGGGCCTAAAGTTAGGGCATCTATCGGGAGTTTTCCCCGGCTTTGGCAAAGTGACTATTCGTGCGCACAAGGACTCCTCTGGCATCTTTCCCTCGGACTTATAGGAATTGAACAATTTAGTCATATGGGGAATTAAAATTTCTGGAAAAGTTTTATAATATAAAATAGTTAATCCGTCGGGACCAGGGGCTTTTCCAGATGGCATAAGTTTAATTGCCTCAGCTATCTCTGCTGCTGATATTTCGCATTCTAAGCTTTCTAAATGTACTGGAGACAGCCGAGGCAATGACACTCTGTCTAAGAATTTATCAATTATTGTTGTAGAAGGCTGGGGGAGGTCCAAATTACATTCTAAATTATAAAGTTTACTATAATACTCTGCGAACATATCACTAATTTTAGTTGGATGAAACACTTTTTGCCCCTGATCATCAAGTAAATATGCTATTTTTGATTGGGCATTCACATGCCGGAGTTTGGATGCCAAAAGAGTTGAGGCCCTGTTACCTTTTAAGTAAAATGTTTTCCTGAGACGTCTCACCATGAGAGATGTACGATCTAAATTAATTTTGTTGATTTTAGCCTTAATTTCTCCTATCATTGCTGATAGGGAGGACGATGGACCAAATTTATTAGCTTGGTTCAAATTATACAGTTCTTTTTCCAATGTTCTTAAATTATTGCTATTAATTCTCTTCAGGTAAGACGCTCTAGAAATAAAATGACCTCTTAACACAGCCTTATGCGCATTCCAAGTCACCTCGCCAGGAACCTCGGACGAGGCATTCTCCGAAAAATAATCACACAAAGCTTTCTCCGTCAGTGACTTGTTCACAACATCATTTAACAAATAATCACCTAGTTTCCAAGTTCTGTTAGGGGCTGATGAAACAATTTCGTCAATATGCATTATGATTGGAGCATGGTCGGACCAGTTGATGTTTAAGATATCAGATTTCAAGATGTGCGGAATTAAAGCACCCTGGACCATAAACCGGTCCAGCCTGGAATACATATTTTTAGAGACAGAATAATACGTAAAATCTCTTTCATTCTCATGCAACAGTCTCCAAGGATCGTATAAGCCACATTCAATCATATATCTGGAGCATTTATACGCTAATCTGTCACTGTCCCCTCTAAGCTGTCGATCACGGTCTTCCCTAGCGTTATCCAACTCTCCATCCATCACAAAATTCGTGTCACCACACATTACCAAGTTGCCTCTCACATTCTCATTCACTAAGTCCATCAATTTCCTAAAAAACTGCAACTGACCGGTGTTTGGAAAATACATGTTCACAATAGTATATTCAATAGTATTGAGTGATCCTATCCATATTAAATACCTCCCGTCATCATCCGTTATAACTTTGTTTGCCAAGCATGCTACATTCCTGTGAAAAAAAATCGATGTACCTCTAGACTTGGATTTATAAGTGCAATGGTATTGAACTGGGAAAAGCTTTGACATGATTTTATGGTCTTTATCATCTTTAAAATGTGTTTCCTGTACACAAAGCACATCTGATTCGTTGGATTTTGCTTCTTTGAATAATAATCGTCTCTTGTGGGCGGTGTTCAGGCCTCTCACATTAAATGACATATATTTTAAGACCATGGTTTATAGAACAGTAATACCTGATAAAGGGTAAAGGAACATTCAACCTTGTGAGAGTCCCAGCCACCACCTTCCAAGAGAGAAACATGCAAGTCCAACATAGCTATTAAAGCAAACTCAAGCTGTGTACTTGTGTGTACAGGAATAATGAGTAAACAGATGTTTACAATTTGCTGATGCCACGTATTATGCATTTTTGTATGAAGCATTGCAGTGTTTCGTGGTCTAAAAACATTTCTACTGAACTTTAAATGATGAATGGACAAAAAAATATAAAAGAATAAAAAAGGGGAACAAAAAACTTGTATATATACCCCTATCAGGGGTAAAAAAAAACAGTGAAAGAGGGCCATGAGGGAGAACAAAAAAAGTTTCTCCATCTCAGGGTGTTAGGCCCAGGTTGGGGGGAGAGAAGGCTACCGGGTGCAGGGGGAGCCAATATAGGTAGTAAAAAACAAAAAGCAACTTTTTAAGTATGACAATTGAAAGGGTAGAAAGCACAGAACAATAAAAAAAATAAAAAAAATTATAAAATTAAATAAATATGAAATTATATAAAAAAATAAAAATAAAAAATATTTTGATTGTATAAGTTTAGAAAGTTTTAAATAGAAGGATCAGTTTCTAAAATAAACCAAAAAGGCACAGGACAAATAACCGTTAGTGGAAGAACTCAGAAGTCTGTCATAAAAAGGAGAAACATATCAAAATTCAAAGTAATCCCGATAAATCGCCGGACTGGAGCAGGACTCGATGATGACCATAGAAAAGGAAGACTATGTCTCTTTGAACTGGGATCTCAGGAAGTGTCCGATTTGCTTCTCTTGCTGGCCTGAACAGGAGTAGATGGCGAGAGTCTATGAGGCGAAACCTGACGTCCATTCATAGTATTGATGAGTTCCATTCCTTCTTCAGGCGACGTGACTATAAAATTCCGACCATCCATACGGAAAAGGACTTTAACCGGGAATCCCCATCTATATCTTATCCCTCTTCGTCTTAGCTCCGCAGTGAAAAGTTGAAATTCCCTGCGTCGCTTCATTGTTTGAGCAGAAAAGTCTTGAAAGACCTTCATGCTGCTGTAATCTCCTGTGAGACCTGACGTGCGTACTGCACCTAGAAATTCTTCTTTAATGTGATAGTAGTGGAATCTCACTATCACGTCTTTGGGTGCAGCTGGAGGAGCATTGCCGGGTTTGGGCAATCTATGGATGCGATCCAGTAATAAATCCGTATTTTTAACGTTTGGTAGAGCTGACTTCACCATTGTCTGGAAATAGCTTTGTAATTCCTGGGAGTCGATATTATCAGGGATCCCCCTGATCCTTAGGTTATTACGCCTACTTCTATCTTCAGCGTCGGCAAGCTTTTCTGCTTGTTGGTGCACTTGCTTTTGGAGCTCTTTTACGGTTTCAACCAGATCCAGATGAGATTGCTCTTGAGAGTGCAATTTATTCTCTATTATTTCCGTACGCTGATTAATGCCCTCCATGGCTCCATATAATGTGTCAAAGTCATTTTTAAAGTCATTTTTCAAATCAACTCTCAAATCTTTGATAAGTTGAATTATCATGCCAGCTGACGGTGGCAGGTCTGCTGCCAATTCAGGTGGCATATTAGGATTATAGGTCGCAGCTTTAAATGTGGTAGTAGCCATATTGGAGGTGGCAGCGGCCATCTTGGAAGTGGAATATACAGTATCTGGACTGTCAGCCATCTTTGTTGTGGCAACATAACGTGTTCTCTGTGGTAGTGCAGAGAAGGCACTTTTTTGGAGCACTTCAGCCCCTATTTCCATAGGATTTTCATCTGGGCTTATTATAGCCCTTGCTGCCCCTTTAAATATTTTGGGTCGGATAGCAGAGTCCCCCCCCGCCGGGACCGACAGCCTGGAGGCTGAGGATCCCGACGGGGAGCGTGACCTCGCACTGCCCTCCCCTTTACTTGCAACCCGGTCGCTTTTGTAAGTGAGCGACCGGGCTGCTCTGGAGTGGGACCGCGAGCGGCTTGCTGGGAGGTCCTTGCCGCTTGCGGGAGACACAGCACTGTGCTCCGAGCATGCCGAGTGCTCGGAGCACTCTGAGCCGCACACAGGAGTGCCGGCTAGTGCGGTCGCGGTCCCGCCGCCCTCAGGAAGCTGTGGACGGGTCGCGGCCGCACAAGCATAAGTTTTGGGGAGGGAGACCGGGCGGGAGACCGGGAGGGAGGTAGGGAGGGATTTCCCTGACGCCACCAACGAAAGTTTAAGCGGCGAAACAAGCCGCGAGCCGGATCTGGAAGCAGGGGAGCGAGCCTGGGAACCCTTACTCACCCCAGCCGCTCCTGCTTCCATTTTCTTCGTCCCAGGAACGGATTTTTCATTTTTCTTTTGCCTCTGCATGTTCAGTGCTGAATTTACTTTTAGTATTTTCAATCAAAATCGGTCCATTCAAATTAAAATTGTCGCTTTAGGAACAAAATTGTCCCCCTTGACCGGGAGCCTCTCTATAACGTGGCCATCTAAGATGGTGGCCAAGACACGCCCCCCTTTTTTTTTTTTTTCATTAGGGGTACATCTAAAAACAGCTTGTAAAAGCTGCAGATCTCTTGTCTGCAGCTTTATCAAGCCCTCCTTTTCCTCCCATCCCACTACGTCACAGTGAGTAGCTGTTTAGTGCAGTCGTTCTTGCAAGACACAGGACAATTTAGAAGATCAATGCTTCCTAATTTACGACTTGAGCCTAGTGAATTATGGTACTTGAATTGTCCCTTTAAGGGGTTAAATAAATGGACAAAAAATAATGAAGTAGCCTTTTTTCTGTTTTTATGGTTGTTAAAGTACACAATCTAACATTGTAAGCAAACAAAGGCTATTCTGATAGGTACACAGTACATAAGTATTATCTGCACTAACATTATGTCTGGTTTAAATTAAATTTGGTCTTAAGGAGAATAAAAGGTTATTTGTTTTATCTGTTTCCTGTTAGACATACAATGCTTTTAAGATTACATAGTACTCTAAAAATTTTTTTTTTGTTATGCTCAATCGAATCCTGGCACTCTAGCGGCATATGCCGTACAAATAGGGCTTTAGAGCAGATCTGCAAATTGGCTACTTCTTATTTCAATCTCTTAAACTGCATCAATTAAATTAAGTCTGTTAATATTTGATGAGGATTTGAAAAAAAAAAAAAAAGGCTCTAAATAATTCTGATCTTGCCACTTCTCTTATATATTATCACCTAAAAGAGAGATGGGTAATCTGTAACACTGCAACAGAAGACTTTATTTCCCTTGGTACTCAAAAGATCTTCTGTTCGAATAGTTAGCTAACACTATCCTACATTTAAAGGGGAATTGTCACTTTTCAGGATTTATATCATGTTAACATATTCCTTATATTTAGCAAATATGCATTTGTGAAGTCTGAAAAATCTAATTTATTGTAGAAATCCGCAGTACTTCCATCTGTACTGAAACTGACAGTATTATTTACTGAAGTGAGAATTCCAAGTTAAGTACAGTGCAGCAAACTGGAAGCATAGATAAGAATTTTTCCATTTAGTCTATATTGACCTTCAAGTGACACTCCAGGCACCACAACAACGTCATTGAAATGAAGCTGATATGGTGCCAGGAGGCCCCTGGAGGCACTCTTACCTCAAGGGGTTAAACTGTCAGATGCTGCCTTGAGGGGAATGGACATCGTCACTAGAGACACTTTTGGAGTTAAACCATTTGAGAACAGTTTAACCCCTTAAGCTGAGAGTGCATCCAGGGGCCTCCTGGAGTTTTGGTACCTGGAGTGTCACTTTAAATTTGAAATTCACTTTGAATTCTCACATGAGTAAATAACCCTGTATGCGCCTCATTCTTGGTTTCTTGTTAGTCAGAGAAAGGAAGATTAAAAGGACACTATAGTCACCCAGGCCACCTTATCTTAATGAAGAGGTCTTAGTGAAGTGGTCCTGCCTCTTAACCCTTCAATTTAAAACATTGCATTTTTTTAGAAAGTGCAATGTTTACATTGCAGGATTAAATACAACTCTAGTGGTACAGGCACTTCTGTGGCACTGACTGAGTAAAACCCGATCATGTGACATAGAAGCCCATAGGAAAGCACTGAATCCAAATCTTTCCTATTGGGAAGTTTGCATGTGTTTGGCACTCGCTGCGCATGGGCATCAAGTCTCCAATGTTGCTCTATAAAGAGCATTGGATTGGATCATTATGGAGGAGGCCGTGCCTCCTCCATGACACTTAAATAAGTGGTCCTGCCTCTTAACCCTTCAATTTAAAACATTGCATTTTTTTAGAAAGTGCAATGTTTACATTGCAGGATTAAATACAACTCTAGTGGTACAGGCACTTCTGTGGCACTGACTGAGTAAAACCCGATCATGTGACATAGAAGCCCATAGGAAAACACTGAATCCAAATCTTTCCTATTGGGAAGCTTGCATGTGTTTGGCACTCGCTGCGCATGTGCATCAAGTCTCCAATGTTGCTCTATAAAGAGCATTGGATTGGATCATTATGGTGGAGGCCGTGCCTCCTCTATGACGCTGCGTAGGTGGAGAGGTGAGCAGTTGCCAGGCTCCTTCAGTAAGTAAACCTTTAACTGGAATAATTTTAAGGCACACAAGAGGGACCTGTATAGAAAGGCAACTCTATGGTTTTCAACTCACAACATTCTTATATCCTAACCCTTGGTCTCTAGTTCTCATCATTCTTTGTCCCAGTACTGAGGTACAATATTATATGGGATAGACAGTTTGCTGATGTCCTCTGGTAGACTGAAATATTTTTGATCACTTTAATTATTATGCTTGCACTATATACATACTACAAATAATTAATAAGAATTGATGTGCCAACTATGGACAAATATGTCCAATGTTTCAAATGAATGTTGTCTTGTTTTTCTGGATTATGAAGGGGTTATTACACATGGCAGAGATTTGGCTAGCACAGGAATTTTTTCCTAGTCAGCTAATTTAACCTACATTTTATAATTCCCATGTCAATTTGCGGCAGTAGGCACAACCCATGGGGAAGAAACTGATGTAAGCGCAATGATGAAATCTTTAGCAATCTAGGTAAAGCGATGTGTGCAATCACCTTAATAACACTGCCATTACCATAATGTAATTGCAATTTCAGGTGATAATTTAGTAGCAGTTACACTTACGCTTTTTTACAGATTTTATAAATCCAACCATTAATATCCTGCTGAATTACACTTGCAGCTTTACTTCAGAATCGAGTGTGGAATGCTAGAGGTGATTTATCTATTAAGCTGGGAAATTCTGAAGAATTTCAGTTCCTAGGCCAAATCAGACAAAATAGAAATATGTTTCAATTTACCTATTTGTTTGTAATTTCTCCACAATTCCTGCTTTAGTAATATAACTCCATCTGGTTTCTTCATAAAATACAGATCTGTCAGGAACTGACCAGAGAATTTAAATTTTATGCATAAATGAATGAACAATTGTATGCATGCATGAATAAAAATATGATTTTTTTTTTCAACATAGCTGTTTCCACCCAAGATGCCAGGGCAGTTCTGGTTTTGGAAATAATGTGGCATGCATGCTTATTCAATACACTGGGAATAATGACTTTAAGAAAAAACATAATTTGCAATATGAAGGACAACATTTCTACATTGAGATTATAGTTGACACTAACAGGATTATTCACTAAATTGAGAATTCAAAGTGAATTTCAAATTTAATGTCAGAGTAGCTGAATGGAAAACATAACTGACATAGAGAAATTTTCAATTTGGCTATTTTTATTTTAAATTAATTTTAAATTTTCACTTTAGTATATAACCCTGTAGGTGTTTTTCTAAATCTATTATCGGTATTTTAGACTTCATTTTGCCAATTAAATCTACTATTTAGTGTATAGATTCCTGCGATTCAGTGTTCACTACATAACATTTCTTCTGAATGCATTTATAGAACTAAGACAAGAGTGTCAAACTTCAGTCCTTCTGTTAGTTTATGGATGATAAAAGAATTATAGGTGTTGTAGTCTAAGACTATATTTTTAAATTAAGGGGACACTATAGTCACCAGAACAACTATAGCTTAATGTAGTTGTTCTGGTGAGTATAATCATTGCCTTCAGGCATTTTAATGCAAACACTGCCTTTTCAGAGATGAGGCAGTGTTTACATTGCCCCTAGGGGCACATCCAAGTGGCCACTCCTCAGATAGCCACTGGAGGTGCTTACTGGCTCAATGCTGCACAGTAGACAGCACTGCCGCTCTGCATGGGGACGCTGTATTGTCCTCATAGAGATGCATTAATTCAATGTATCTCTATGAGGAGGTTCTGATTGGCCAAAATGGTGTTGGCCCCGTCCCTGTGCTGATTTTAGCCAAGCATGATTGGCTAAAAATCAGCAATTCAGATAATGTCCCCATGGGGGTGGGGCCAGTGCCGGCAGGCCTGCGCGACGCTGGAAATAAGGGAGCTAAGTTGGGGGCAAGACACCTAAATGTGTGTTTAGCACTATAGGGTCAGGAACACATGACCCTATTGTGTTCCTTTAATACTGCCTGTATTAGGGTTGCCAATTAACTTTCTGTTTGTTACTATGAAGCCATGCTCAAAAAGCATTCTAATTATCAGCCAAGTACAATATATCTAGGTTGAGGCACATTTGCTGCTTCCATAGAAAATGAAAAACATCCTAGACTATTTTAAAAGGGAACAGTTGCTCCGCCAGGGTTTTTAATATTACATTTACTTATCCCTATATTTAATAAATATGTATTTGTGATATGAAAAAATTTAATTTTTAATCCTATCTCTTTATCCTTCAACTGACAACTCCATCTTAGCTCACTGTCAATAAACTCTATAACAAACTCTTTCCTTTGCAACAAAGAAGTGATAATTCCTCCTTAATGTAGTGACTTCTGATCTTAAAATGGATGGTTTATATAACCAGCGCAGACAGAAAATTACTGTATATGGACAGAAGTGGATGGTCGCTGGGCAGTGTATATAGCTGAAACGTGTTATCTCTGAAAGTCCACTCAAAGTAAACTCTAAAATGAAACACTTAAAAAAAAATCCCTCCATAGCTCTTCCATGTTCAGTGATTCTGTTGACCCGTGAGGCTAACACTGTACTTATGGTTAGGGGAAGCGGCAGACAAACAAGGGGTATATGTGCCCAGGCACCATGACAGCTCTCTAAATTTCATGGGATGGCCTGACAGAGCAGTTTTAATAAAAGTACAACCTGTATCTAAGTTATCAAAGTGTAAAATCCAAGTAGTACCAGTTACACTTTAAAGTATCGAATGACATATCTACTATGACTGGTGTCACTTTATAGATTATACAATGTCAGCCATCTTTGTACAAGCCAAATTGATAGCAAACATATACCCCGGTACTAAAAATGTTGGTTAGCATTTAATTATTTAATCTTTCTGGGCTTTACTGCTATTCTGTCTGCATGTACTACATGTACATGGGTCACTGTCCTGTCCCCAAGTGATACATCAGTAACATCTCAGAACATCAGAAGTCTAATGAATATTATTAGCCTGTAAACAAAATTTGCTGTTTTTTTCTTCTTCTTAAGAGATTATGCATTGGGAGATATTGTGGTTAATATAACTGTGTATGCTTTTAGGTATGAATTTAGGAGTATTATAAGATATTCATGGGAGAGCTCTTACCACAGTTTGTGACATGAAAAAATGAAGAATACCCTAAAACTCACCTCTGTTCCAGCACCAGTCCAAGTTCTCCCTGCAGTCTGATCCTCCTTGTCTGATGTCACTTTCCCTTGCCGGTGGTGGAGTGAGGGCAGGGAAGATGCACCGAGGGGAGGACAGAGTCATTGAAAACACAAAGGCCTCTTTAAAAAAAAAAAAATCTTTATTTTTGTAGTGCGTAGAAAGATATACAAGCTTTGCGTGACATTTTGTGAGAAAATTAACAGTAATGAAAGTCATAATGATGTGACAAAATACCCAGAGATACTGCACTGTGTTTAGTAATGTAGAACGAGTTAAATCTATGCATATAGTTTGTGGTACTATAAAGAATGATGCAGGACACAGGTGAGAAATAAAACATCAACATTATCTTTGGTGTGATGAATCAAGCAATATATATGCATAGATGCATGTATATTAAACTAGGTATAGGGTCCCTCAACTCAGCAAGGTAGACTTAGGGAATTTAAAGACGTGGAGATAGGGCAATACACTGTGGGGGCAGAAGAAGGAGTGAAAGCTTGTCTCGTGGGGCTAACCTGGATCATCGTATACCCCTCTGGGGCAGATCACAGTCCAGTTTTGGTGAGGCAGCCATCGAGCACTTGAGACCAGATGATGGTCGGGTGAATGACATCCTGGAGCGTGTGGAAATGCCGACCAGTATTTGTGATGCCACTCGTGTTGACTCATATTCTCGGGAAGGTGCAGGGTATTGCTCTCGCTTGTGCAGGGTTGAAAGTCTTCTGCTCATGGTAGGAGCCTGTGGGAGATGGCATGTGCACCTCCGCCATCGTCGGGTGCGCCTTGGGCCTTTAGCAGTCCTCTTCCTCTGGGAGCGAGGTGAAAGCCACTGCGGTAAAAGGGGCACATGGGACCTGCGGGTGAAGTCTGTATTGGCGCTCTGTAATTCTTTTCCAGAAGTCCTCAAAGAGCACATGAAGCCTGGAGAGGATGTCTGCCCCAGGCCCGTCCGCCGCATCTGACATTTTAGGTGACACTCTGGGCTCTCATGTATTCAGCTTGTCTGATGTGTGTCCACAGGTACCTATGGCTGTGATTGCTAGTAGTTGGGGGTACCGGGATAATCCCCACCGGCAGGAGGGGGAACAGGTCGGTATGGTCTGCTCTATCCCAAGGGACATAGAAAATATTCATCATCTGTGAATCTAAGGAATTACTTACCCTAAACAATACCTCAACAATATAAGAATACAGATAACAGTAAACAGGGAGGGAGGGTAAGACAGGCGATAAAAGCATGTCTACGCCATGAATATCCTCTGCTCTATGACTATCTTCCAGCAGATCCATGACAAGACTGATTTGTCAAGCTAAGCTTCACATTTATATAGAGCCTTTTGACCACAAAAGGGAGCCTCATCCTGATCAACCAATCAGCTCTCAGGCAACAGTGTGCTGACTTGATCATGCGCCAAAATGCTGCCGGTTAATCGGACTTCATTAAAGCTGTTGCTGATTACAATATTTTCTTTACTATTATTCCACTAATTGTGATTTTTTTTATACCATTTTAGCCATAACTAAGATGAGATTGGATACATTCTTGCACCTAAAGTATGCCTTTAAAAAAAAACATTTTTATAAGAGTAGTACTACCAGCTACTCTGCTTGTTGTATGTTCTCTGTTGTAACTCAGTTTTCATCCCATTGGCTCTTGCCAGTGTCATTATCTTTTAATTATTAAAGATCAGTTCAAATGTTCAAAAATTGCTGTTAGACAGCTGAATGGTTCATTTATGTTGCAAACTCTATATATGTTGCTAAGCAGAATTGGAAATCCAATAGATTGTTTGTTCCGTTCGTACTCTTATGGTAACTGCAAATTTATTGTTACGGGGAAAGCATCTGCTAATGAATTCTTTAGGCAGTATCAGACTGTTGAGTGAAGGACTCACAGGGGACGTTCGTTAGTGTTTAACAGAACTTCAAAGCTGTACAGTATCACAAAATGAAAAAAAGAATAATTAAAACACGATCACATAAATAAATGTCATATAAAAGTTTCTGAGCAATAGAGATAAACATGAAAGAGAAGAAATGTGGGAAATATAGAGAGACTTTTTCCCCCCATATCTAAATTGCTGAACAGTGTTCTCCTTTGAGATTTGCATCCCTTCCAGGATATCCTCCAGTGATTTGAAGCAAACATTTTGATTGAAATATCAACTGTTAAAGGAGGAACAAAAAGTGTTGATGGGGTAACAATCTATTGAAAGAACCTTAAAGGATCACTATAGGGTCAGGAACACAAACATGTAAACCCACCATTTAGGTGGCTTGCCCCCTCTTAGCCTCCTATAAAAGTTTAAAACTCACCTTATTTCCAGTGCTGCATGGGTCTGCCGCCAATGGCTCCACCCCCTTTGTGACATAATCAAAATGGCCAATTTTTAGCCATTTTGGCCAATCAGGACCTCCTCATAGAGATGCATTGAATCAATGCATCTCTATGAGGAAAATTCAGCGTCTCCATGCAGAGCGTGGGACGCTGAATGGCAGGAAGCCCCTCCAGTGGCCATCTGAGAAGTGCCTGAAAGGAGCTATTCTACTCGCCAGAACAACTAAATTAAGCTGCAGTTGTTCTGGTGACTATAGTGTCAATTTAAGGACCATTATGGCCACCTACACCACTTCTTCTCAATGAAATGGTCCGAGTGCAGTGGTCCTGTTTTTTTGGCCCTGCAATTTAAAACATTGCCGCTTTGTTGATATGGTAGTGTTGTCATTGCATTTTTCTTCACACCACCAGAGGTGTTTCCACTGAATATCCAGGTCAGACTTGGTTATTCAATCAAATGTGACTCATATTGTGCATTTGATTGGCATGTGAACTAGCCTGATGGGGAAGCATTGGATTGGCTGACGTCATCAAGATTGACGATCTCAGCCGAGGAGACGAAGCAGCAGCATTGAGACAAGGGATATAGGTCAGTAGCTTTTTTTAACACTTCCAAGGAAGGGGCCTGATCATTACAAATACATGTTGGTATTCCTAAAGCTATAGTGTTCCTTCATCATAAAATCAGTGCATTTTCATGTTGTTCTAAATATTGCCATCCTGTATCTTTAATTATGCCTATGCCTGCTAATGTTGGCACTTGATTTATGAATTTCTGGGTATATGCATGTGGACATGTGAACTATAAAAGATAAAACATTCATTATTATACTTATATACAGAGAAGAATAAAAGCACTCATACCCACTAAGTCTTATTGCCATTTTGGTATCCCTTTCCATTTTGTAAAAAGAAACCACTCTAAACATTTGATAAGTATCTAACTTACTCTGAGGTCAGCACAGACTACAGTCTTTGGCATCATTTAAGACTTTGAGCTTTTGGTATGGCATGGAAAATGGAGGTAGATCGGCATGGGTTTGAAGATGCCAGAAGGAAGAAAAAAGTAGAGACTGATATTTTCCTGTGTCACTTGCCAACTATTTCACCTTGTCACTGGACAACTTCCTCCACGTGTCATGGACCTTAACCATATCACATCCCATGTAGAGGAATAGAGTCAATGATATGGGAAGGGGAAAATGCTGCATATATCCCCTATCCGCACATACACTTACCTTCCATACAAATATATCTGTCTTTCACACAACCTTCGGCACTCCAGATGTTTTGGACTACACCTTCCACGATGCATTGCCAGCATTATGTGTGTAATAGCATTATGGGGGATGTGGTCCACAACATCTGGAGTGCTGAAGGATGCCTAACCCTGACCTAGCACATAACGCAGAAGATTTAATAGTCCAAAAATATACCTATTGCATCCCATTATGACGAATACGATGTTTCTCTGTAAATACAACATCCAGGAAAAGAATATCTACCGAGCTGAGACAATGGTTGTCTCTTACTACAATTGTAGCCAAAAGACTAACTATTCATCAAACCTTACTCTAAAAACCTGCTTTCAGTGTTACATTGAGCTAATCTTTTGGTGTAAATCAGAAACAGCATGACATTTTGATTGAGCATCTCCAGTATGCTACAACTAAATTAAATTATGGATTTCTAAGACACTGGAACGTTTGTGGATCAAGGAAAGAATTGCCCAATGACAAAGTAGAACAGATTGGCACACAAAAATAAATTCAGTGACATAGGACATGTTTTCACTGTTTGTTTACTGACATGCCCTTGTTCGTCATTCTCGGTTTAGTGGTAAACTTCTTATTAATTTATAACGTTGCATTATTTATGCTGTCTGATGATCACATAGGTCACTAGGAACCTAAATTATAAAAGAACGCCTTGGCTTACGATTGTTCACACCATTATATCTATATATAGCTCTATAATTTCATTATATAGTACAAAATCGATGCTGTGAGACTTTAACCCCTTAAGGACACATGACATGTGTGACATGTCATGATTCCCTTTTATTCCAGGAGTTTGGTCCTTAAAGGGTTAAAAAAAAGTTAATTTATCACTGAGCTTACTTGTATGAAGATGTTTTCTTTAAATATAAACTGGCAATATTTATTGCAAACTGACTTTACAAACAGCTGCAAATGGTCTTTCTGTTGATGTGGGATTACAGATCTCCTTATCCTGAAGCAATCTTTGAGGAACAACAGCCACAGTAGTTATGGATGGTCACCTTTACTGCTATTGTGAAATTTGCATTTTTCTTTTTTTCCCACCAAAAATAAAAATGACGTTTCACTGTATTACCATGACAAATAGTGCTTTACACAGTTAACCTAACACATCAACATGGCATCTGAACTCATCTGAAATCTGTACTTCTTTGCTATAATTTATCTTATTGACACTTTAATAACACAGTATCAGGTAAAGCCAATTATCTTATCCAGCTACAGTGGAAGATTAACTGTTTTATTTAAAATTATGTCACTTACCCTGCTTTTTCGTTATTTCCAAACTCTTTTTTTTCCCTATGCCAAGATACTTTGTTATTTTCTCTTTGGGTACTTATTATGCCAGTGTTGTACTTGCATTCATTATTCAATTATTAAAAAAAAAGTCCTGCAGGTTCTATAGTGCCAATATATGAGAATATATTTTACTCTTCGGTGTGTAAGCCCCATAGAAAAGCTGAGTTTCTTGTCGGGTTGCATTCACTGCACTAAAATCTCTATAACTTGTTACGACTTATTGAAGCCTTATTGTATCGAAGGGAATAGCTTACTTGCAGAATGAGCAGTACAGTTGGCACCCATATTATACAGTATGTCCCTTATATATAATATAATAGCAATGTGTATTTTTTGCCCATTAGAGATTGTAATTTGAAAAATTTAATTTAAAATAATTCATATTAAAGCAAACTTGCCCGGAGTAATCAGTTTATTAGCTTAATGATAGCAGCATTTAATTAACTTGTCTCTTTCTGAAACAAATGTGATTCTAATATTTCTATAGACAAAATTACCGACAGTACATTTGACTTTAAAAGGTACTTATTCACTCTCAGAAATGATAGCAGACATACTCATCCAGTATGGGAAGCCGGTGTAAACAATGAGGATAGACAATAAGGAAGTGAAAATTCCATGTGATCAAGTCCCAAGTAGAGGGATGGACTTTAGGTGCTGTGAAATCTTCGGTTTATGTCAAACCAGATTATTATGTTGCATGGAATGTCCCTTTAAAACGTCCGCTTGTACCAAAATTATAATTATATTGTAATTGTTTAATAATCAGTAACAGCATGTTATCTACTGTAATAAGAATCTCATCTCCTTGTTCTGCTTGTTACCAACGTCTTGTTACTTACTATTTTCAACCTTGTTTCTAAAATTATCATTCTCTAAAAAGTCATAATTAATTATGCTAAGAAGTAAAGAAATAAGCCTGCTGATGAATGATTTTCACGCTTTTATCATACGCTATTTTAAAGAGGAACTGACACCTATTATATCTGTCACCTTTGAGCTGGTGACAGTTCTGTTTTCATTTAAGCCAATCAACAGTATCAAAATATATCAAAGGATGAGATGTTTATTAGTGGTAAGATATGCTTACATCTCCTGCACTTTGGAGTCTAGCATTGAGCATATTACAATACATGCCCAGCCGTATTCTTTTCATTATCCTGCATATGCCTTAGGTTTTCCTCCCGTGACGACCTGCTCTTGCATACATTGTTACATAGTTACATAGCTGAAAAGAGACTTGCTTGCATCACGTTCAGCCTTCCTCACATATGTTTTTGCTGTTGATCCAAAAAAAGACAAAAAACCTAGTCTGAAGCGCTTCCAATTTTGCAACAAACTAGGATAAAATTCCTTCTTGACCCCAAAATAGAAGTCAGATGTCTCTTTGGATCAATCAGCTATTATCCCACTAATTAGAAATTAAATCGTTGTATGTTATGTTTTTGCAAGTATTTATCCAATTGCTGTTTAAACATCTGTATAGACTCTGTTAAAACCACCTCTTCAGGCAGAGAATTCCACATCATTATAGTTCTTATTGTAAAATAACCTTTTTTTGCCTTAGATGAAATCTCCTTTCTTTCAGCCTAAATGTGTGACCTTGTGTCCTATGTCTAGCCCTGCTTATGAATAAATTTCCAGATAATGGTTTGTACTGGCCCCGGATAATGTTATCATATCCCCTCTGAGGTGACGTTTTTTCAAACTCAAAAGATTTTCTTTTTTTAACATTTCTTCATAACTAAAATGTTTAAAGGGACACTATAGTCACCTGAACAACTTCAGCTTAATGAGGTTGTTCAGGTGAGAACTAAAGCTCCCTGCAGCCTTTCTCATGTAAACACTGTATTTAAACACTGTAAACACTGTATTTACAGTCTTTACATTGAAAGCTAGGAACACCTCCAGTTGCAGTCACTCAGAGTGAACCAGAGGGACTTTGGAGTTGATGGAGGCATAATATGCGTTCATCCACTCAGACCTGCTGTCAGCAGAGCACAGGGCAGCACTGTGCACAGCATCCTGTGATTCAGTATCTCCTCCCTCTGCATGCAGACACTGAACTTTCCTCATAAAGATTAATTGATTCAATTCATCTCTATGAGGAGATGCTGATTGGCCAGGGCTGTGTTTGAATCATGCTGGCTCTGCCCCTGTTCTGCCTCTTTGTCAGTCTCAGCCAATCCCATAGGGAAGCACTATGATTGGATCAGGCTACCACATGTCAGCAGACTGCTTGTTTTTCTGAGTTTAATAGCATGCAGATTTACAGCATACAGATTTTTACTATATTTATGGAGGCATGAGGGGCCCAGGAGGGCTAGATGGTGGTGTTAACACTAAAGGATCAGGAATACATGTTTGTGTTCCTGACCCTATAGTGATCCTTTAATTCCTTTTATCAATGTTATAGCTCGTCTCTGCACTTTTTCTAGTGCCATTATATCCTTCTTTAGAACAGGTGCCCAAAATTGCACAGCATATTTAAGGTGTGGTCTTACAAGCGATTTATAAAGAGGCAAAATTATATTTTCATCCCAAGAATTTATGCCCCTATTTATACATCACAAAACCTTATTGGCCTTAGCAACTGCAGATTAACATTGCATATTGCTGCCTAATGTGTTGTCTATAACAATTACCAAATCCTCTTTGTGTGTTGTTTTCCCTAATTCACTACCATTTAGGGTGTAAGTTGCTTGTTCATTCTTGACCCTGAAGTGCATAACTTTGCATTTTTCTACATTAAATTTCATCTGCCAATTTAGTGCCCAGTCCCCCAGTCTATCTAAATCCCTCTGCAGCAAAGCAATATCCTGCTCACATTTTATTACTTTACAAAGTTTTGTGTCATCTGCAAACACTAAAACATGGCTTTCAATACCTATTTCAAAATCATTTATAAATATGCTAAATAGAAGCGGTCCCAAAACAGAACCCTGAGGGACACCACTTACCACTTTTGTCCAGCTTGAAAATTTACCATTAATGACAACTCAGTGTACTCTATCTTTAAGCCAATGCTCTACCCAAGAACAAGAATATTCATCTAGACCAATTTATTTTAGTTTGAACACTAACCTATTGTGAGGAATCGTATCAAATGCCTTGGCAAAATCCAAGTAGATCACATCCACTGCAAATCATGTGATATCATTTAAATTGAGTGTCAGGCTGTGCCTTGACAGTCTTGTATGTAATGTAAATCCAAATGAAATAAATAAGAAAAACAGATCTGTATTACCCCTTCTCGATTAATACCGGATATTTTATTACTGCACATTTTATTAGGTGGCAGTTCCTTTAAAAAAAAAAAAAGATAGAACAACGCTGTGAGCATCTCTAAGGATTTTAATGCCTTTTAAAACAAACATAAAAAACAAAAGGCAACTCCAATCTATTGTTATATTGTAAAATTGTTAGGTTTTGCTGTAGGGTACATGCTTGACGTAGAGGAAGATGCGTTCTTAGTGAGTAATCTTTCTTTAAAGATTTAAAGTTACTTTTTCAAATTTTTGAAAATAACCGATTAAATGTAATATTCATAGTTTTGTGTGTGTGTAAATAGATCTTTTGCTGCATCTCTTGACTTACTCTGTCTGTGATGGTCCTCTTTGGTCAGAAGCACCACTTATCCAACCCTAAGACCATGCTCTATTTGAAGGACTAATATAGGCTCAGAACATTTTTGTGATGTCCGTCATTTGCAGATGATGTCAGGATTTGTGAAGGTTCATTAGAGCAGTGTTTGTTTGTTTTTAAATTCTTTATTTTTGTGTAACACCAAGTCGGCAACACAGTACATCAAGGTTAGAACATTACCTACTGTACTTGTATTTCACAGTTTTGAAACAGAAACTGAAAAATAAACCATGGAATATAAAGTACAGTTATAAATTACAGTTGAAAGAAGAACACTATTATATATATATACAGAGCTGTTTGTATCCAATCAACAGGAACCAGAGGACACCATGCTCTACAATTGTTTTCAGTCGAGAGCAGTGATTTTTAACCAACAGTGGCACACTGATGTACATCAATCCACCTCAAAGTGTGCAACAGACATATTGAATTCAGGGCTGCAATATGTTTACGTGTGGATTTGATAAGGAATGTCAGCATTATAATAGTAATTCCCACTTGGCAATTAATTAATGCTAGTAAGTCAGTTTAGTTTGAAGTATGCCCTGTACTTAAAGGGACACTATAGTCACCTGAACTACTTTAGCTTAATGAAGCAGTTTTGGTGTATAGAACATGCCCCTGCAGCCTCACTGCTCAATCCTCTGCCATTTAGGAGTTAAATCCCTTTGTTTATGAACCCTAGTCACACCTCCCTGCATGTGACTTGCACAGCCTTCCATAAACACTTCCTGTAAAGAGAGCCCTATTTAGGCTTTCTTTATTGTAAGTTCTGTTTAATTAAGATTTTCTTATCCCCTGCTATGTTAATAGCTTGCTAGACCCTGCAAGAGCCTCCTGTATGTGATTGAAGTTCAATTTAGAGATTGAGATACAATTATTTAAGGTAAATTACATCTGTTTGAAAGTGAAACCATTTTTTTTTTTTTCATGCAGGCTCTGTCAATCATAGCCAGGGGAGGCGTGGCTAGGGATGCATAAACAGAAACAAAGTGATTTAACACCTAAATGACAGTGAATTGAGCAGTGAAATTGCAGGGGAATGATCTATACACTAAAACTGCTCTATTTAGCTAAAGTAATTTAGGTGACTATAGTGTTCCCTTAATTCACACTTCTGTGTTAAGGCTGCAATTAAATGTGATAATTATAAGATTCTAAATGTAAAAAAATGTGAGGTGTCTTAGAAATTATTCTTTAATTTATTGTTCCTTATCCAAAAAATGGTTGAGAAGCAGTGCACTAGATTTCCATTACTTGCAAGGCCTTTGGTCCTTTAGACCAGTGGTTACCAAACCAGTCCTCAAGGCAAACCCACTAGTCCAGGATTTAGGGATTACCCAGTTGAGTCTAAGGTGTTTTTAAGAAAAAAAAAAAAACACCTTAGACACAGCTGTGTAATTCTTAAATCCTGCACTGGGAGGGGTGCCTTGAGGACTGGTGTGGGTACCACTGCTTTAAACTGTAAGCTCGTTCGAGCAGGGTCCTCTTCAACCTATTGCTCCTGTAAGTTTTTGTAATTGTCTAATTTATTGTTATAACTTCCCCTCTTATAATATTGTAAAGCGCTACTGTCACGAGCGTGGGCTATAGGCCCAGCCGAGACAGTGGGGAGTGTGTGGAAGTGACAGGGTTAATGACACCAGACCCCTGGTTACCTGTTGCTAGTCCCAGCAACCACTCAATTAACCCCTGCAATCCCTTCTACACTAACCCCCTTAATACACTTTATACTCTACTGCCACCACCAAGACTATTTTAACCCCTTAAGGACACATGACATGTGTGACATGCCATGATTCCCTTTTATTCCAGAAGTTTGGTCCTTAAGGGGTTAAACCCGGGCGTCTTAGGTTACCCCACACACAGGAGAATTATAGTATCACCGTTCTACTTTTATTGATAAAACATATATAGTTAACCCTTTTTGGTAACGTGTTTACCTGAGCTTTCCTCTGGAGATTGAAGCTCATAGAGAACAGAGACACAAGCTGATTAAAGGACCACTCTAGGCACCCAGACCACTTCAGCTTAATGAAGTGGTCTGGGTGCCAGGTCCAGCTAGGGTTAACCCATTTTTTCATAATTATAGCAGTTTCAGAGAAACTGCTATAATTATGAATGGGTTAAGCCTTCCCCCTAATCCTCTAGTGGCTGTGTCATTGACAGCCACTAGAGGCGCTTGCGTGCTTCTCACTGTGATTTTCACAGTGAGAGCACGCAAGCGTCCATAGGAAAGCATTGTAAATGCTTTCCTATGCGACGGGCTGAATGCACGCGCAGCTCTTGCCGCGCGTGCGCATTCAGCCAGCGGGGCGGATCGGAGGCGGAGAGGAGGCAGAGAGCTCTCCGCCCAGTGCTGGAAAAAGGTAAGTTATTACCCCTTTCCCCCTTCCAGAGCCGGGCAGGAGGGGGTCCCTGAGGGTGGGGGCACCCTCAGGGAACTATAGTGCCAGGAAAACGAGTATGTTTTCCTGGCACTATAGTGGTCCTTTAAGTAAACATTTAATCTGACAAAAAGGATTCACAGTGCTGAGTAAAAAATACAGAAATAAATTACATACAGATAACAAATTGCAACACAGTACATAAAATAAAATAGTAGAAAACAAATTCCTTACATATATTTACCCCATATAGAATTCTTGTGGGAGTCTTAGATGGTATAGGTCTCCTAGAAGTTACTGACAAAAGAAAAATGAATAACTGACTTCCCTGGATAGTCCAACACCCTCATATATCTAAACTAGTTGTTTCTCAGTGGGCAGACCCCTGGGGGGAGATCAGAGGGGGTTGGTCTGGCAGTCTATTGCCCACTATATGAAATTCCTTGTGTCCAGCTCTGGTGATGGCTATCTAGATGTTTTATGGTCTAGGCCTGGTGCAAGATCAAAGACCACAATAAATGTCATCCCAAGGTTTACAAAAAAAACAACTCTTAACATATATAAACACACATCAAACACCAACTCATGCTTTTGGCATGACACCTCCCCCTTAAGATGGTGGACAGAAAAATTCAGCCACAGGCTGATTTATCTGTCTTCCATTAACCCTCTAGTTGCCGAGACAGGCCATCTGCATTCCCATGCAAGCTGCCCTTTTTGTGCTGGGCAGTGAAATTATACTGTTGGAGGATAGGGCTCCAATGGAGCAGTTTATCATTGTTGCCTGTCACCTGGATCAGGTTGTGATCAGTCCATACCACAGCTACATCATCAAACATGCCTGATTTGCCTGTTTCAATTTCCCATCGATCTCTGGTAACATCCCTTAAACCACACCCACTGCGCTCATGTAGTAGCTGTAAGGGGAAGAAACCAATGGATTTCTGCAGCACTCCCCGGTAAGCACACAAAAAAGCAGACAGAGAACACTCCCAGGATAGATGTGCTGTATCAACACCCATCATCTCTTTCATTTTGCGGTCTGTCTGCTGGGCTTGTTGCACTATCAGACTCTGAACCTTTGGTTCACAATCAGAAAGTTGCCTAGGTGTATGCGTGAGTTGTGATAAACTGACAAGGTTCCTGGTTCCTCCAACAGTATGTTCCCCTGCTGCCATCCTTCCTGGACCCACAGGCTGAGTCTGTCCTTGCCCCTCGCTTTCACTCCAGGTCATCACACATACCGAACTTTGGAAACTGGCTAAGCCTGCCGCAGAGTAAAGCTCACACACCCTCTGCCCTCCCTCATAGCCTTGCTGTCCCTTCACATTTTCACCCACCACATCACATATATCTGCTTCAGGCACATATTGGCACATATATTCATTGAGCCCCCTCTCGCTGGAAGGCTTTTCCCATACATTTTCACAGGACACATTTGACCCCCCTTGATCAGATACAGAATTTTGCACACACTCACATAATTTCTTCTCCAAGGCAGGCCATCCTCTTGCAATCTCACATAGCCCCTCAGACTCTGCAGCCGTGACCCACTGCTGACTTGTTACCACTGCGACTAGTGGTACACATCCCTGGCTCTCACCTTCCTCCTCTCCCTTACTCTCTGACATCCCAGCCTCACAGTATTTTAATACAGGCACATCACTACTCACCCCTATCTCACATTTGGTAGACATCACTGGTTCAGTTACAGGTAGATATTTATCCACACCCTGCTCTCCATCCCAGCAATCACACTTCACAATGTCTCCCAAAGTTTCACACAATACCTTAGGTGGAGCAGTCAGCCCTTCTGGCTCACAAACAGTGTCCGCTGGAGCATAGTGACAGAGCATCCTGCCCAAATCATTCCCCAACAGAACATTAACAGGGATATCCTCTGAAATCCCCACTTCCTGCAAACCTTTGCCCGCACCCCAATCAAGGTACAAATTCCTTTGATGGACATGGTTCTTCCAGGGATTATGTCCTCCGTATTCACCACTTCAGGTCGCACCAGGGTGAAGGAAGCTCCAGAATCTCTCAGTCCCATGGTCACTCGGTCACCCACAATTACACTCTGTAGGTTATCCTCTCGTTTTCCCACAGGCCCACCCACAAGCAAAACTGATGGTGCCCCTCCACGGACTGGTGAGGGCATATTCCTAGTGGGGCAAGTCCTGCTCAGATGACCAATCTGGTTGCATCGAAAACAACGGCGGGCATCTGACTCACTTGACAAAGCCCCGGCTACGCTGGCAGTCGGAGGTGAAGTTCTCACTGCAGATCTTACAGGTGGTGATTGAACTGTAGCTTCTCTCCAGGTCGAAGTAGCAGCTGACACCAGTCCACGCCTGGATGTGGGTGCATGGATGTCGGCATAGTCATCTGCCAGTTCTGCAGCAGCCCTAGCATTTTTTGGCTTTCTTTCCAAAATCCACTCTCGTACATTAGGGCTCCGGGTCTGCAAGAACTGCTCCAGGACCATTAAGTCATTAAGGGCTTCATAGGT
The DNA here is from genome assembly GCA_933207985.1 of Pelobates cultripes. Taxonomy (NCBI): domain Eukaryota; kingdom Metazoa; phylum Chordata; class Amphibia; order Anura; family Pelobatidae; genus Pelobates; species Pelobates cultripes. Next base: position 72,220,117 of record OW240912.1, read on the forward strand.
AGTAGCTTGTACTCCTGTTACCCATTGCCGGAACGTGGTTTCTAATTGTGCAATATATAGAATGCAGCTGGATGATGGGCATTGCTGCATACTCCTAAACTTTTTCCTGTAAGACTCAGGAGTAAGGTTAAAAGTTTTTTGCAATGCAGATTTGATTGCCTCATAGTTGTTATCAGTCTCTGGGGGAAGGGACACAAACACATCCAAGGCTTTCCCTTTCAGTTGTGGAGTTAAATATCTGCCCCACTGGTCTGAGGGTAGTTGATGCTGCCTGCATACTTTCTCAAAACTTTTTAAAAATACATCCAAATCTGTCCCTTCTTCGAGGGAAGGAAAATCATCCTTACGGAGCCTACGTGTGCTGGACTCTGATGCATTGCTGTTCAGTGAGGACTGAAGGGTAAATTGCAGTTTAGCAAGTTCCAGCTCATGTCTCCTTTGTGCCTCCCTTTCGGCTAGCCTCTCTGCAGATTCCCTTTCTGCAGCATGCCTTTGCGCTTCCCTTTCGGCTAGCCTCTCTGCAGATTCCCTTTCTGCAGCCTGCTGTTGGATCATCACATGCAGGGCCTCCTGAGGATTTGCAGCCATCAGTTGCCGAAATAAATCAGTTGAGCAAATGTCCTTAATGTTTTGAGGGGTACAACCACCAGGCATTTCAGTAAGCAACACTCCTGCAGTAGTAGGGAGCTCGGTAACCCTTTCAGTATCCGTCTCTGGCTGGAAAATATGGCTGTCAGCCTCCACAAGGTCAGCAATAAGTTGTGCCTTATTTTTGCCAAAAGTTGGTAAATTCTTTTCTTGGCACAACAATTCCAAGGCCTCTTTTGATTGTTTGCGATAGGCCTCCATATTCACAAATAGGATAGAGAAAGAAAAACAAAAGATGGGAGGGGAGAACTGTTTTGCACTTTGTATGTATTTTAAATCAGCACTGAGCTTGGTCTTTGGAAATTACACAAAAACAAGTATGCAATTTCTTTTAGTGCTAAGACCCCCTTTACAGGTAAAATCTAGCAAGCACTAAAAATCTCTAAATATATCCCACTAGCTGCCGCCAGTTTGTCACGTGCGTGGGCTATAGGCCCAGCCGAGACAGTGGGGAGAGTGTGGAAGTGACAGGGTTAATGACACCAGACCCCTGGTTACCTGTTGCTAGTCCCAGCAACCACTCAATTAACCCCTGCAATTCCTTCTACACTAACCCCCTTAATACACTTTATACTCTACTGCCACCACCAAGACTATTTTAAACCCGGGCGTCTTAGGTTACCCCACACACAGGAGAATTATAGTATCACCGTTCTACTTTTACTGATAAAACATATATACAGGGCCGTCTTTAATAACGAATGGACCCTGGGCAAGTGTTTGCTTGGGCCCCCTGTGCCCTGCCGCTCTCGCCCCTCACTCCCTGGTATGCAATCACGGCATCCATCCCAACGCAGTGGCGGTACTAAAGTAGAATGAATTTTATTGGGACCCCCAATTGCAAGGTTGGACTAAAGGTAGAACCCCATCTGTCGTGCAACTCCAACAATGCTTTGACAGCTGGGACTCTACCAATTTCCCATGCTTGCAGGGTTGTATTTAGCACTGAGCCATGTTAGTATGTTTGAATGTAAGCATGTGTTTGTATGGAGTATGTTTGTGTGAATGTGTTTGTATGTGGTACTGGAGTTTGAATGCAAGTGTGCATTTATGTGTAGTGTTTGTTTTTGAATGTAGGAGTGTGCTTGTATGTAGTGTTGACGTTTCAATGCAGGAGTGTGTTTTATATGTAGTGTTGAAGTTTGAATGGAGGGGTGTATTTGTATTTAAAGTTGCGGCTCAGATGCACAGGTACACACTCTGACGCACAAGCAGATACACAGATACATACACTGACTACATACAGATAAACAGGCACATACACTGACAGACACACTGACACAGGTACATATATTGACACACACACAGACACATACACTGGTAGACGTACTGACAGACATACTGACACAGGCACATATACAGACATACTGACACACAGACACATATACCGACATACTGACACACACACACAGACACATACACTGATCAACATACTGACACACATACACTGACAGAAATACTGACACCCACACACTGACAGATATACTGACACCCACATACACTGAGAAATACTGACACACACACACAGGCACATACACTGACACACACAGACTGATATACTGACACACACACACACAGACATACTGGCACACAGACAGATATACTGACACATGCATACACATGCACTAACAGACATACTGACGCACTGACAGACATACTGACACATACACATACTGACACACACAGATATACACACACATATATACTGACACACAGACAGACAGACATGCTGACACACACATACACTAACACACACACTAACACACACACATACACTAACACACATACACACACTAACACACATACACACACACTAACACACATACACAAACACACACACTAACACACACATACACTAACACACAAACACATACACTAAGACACACTAACACACACACTAACACACACTAACACACACATACACTAGCACACACATAGACAAACACACACACATACACTAACACACACATAGACAAACACACACACATACACTAACACACACATAGACAAACATACACACATACATACACTAACACACACATACACACATTTTTTCTTAAAATGTAATCCCCCCAGCCTCCTTACCTTTTGGAGTGCTGGGGGGATTCCCTGGGGTCCAGTGGTGTTGCTGACCCCGGCGGGCGGGTGGCCGGTCGGGCAGGAAGGCGGGCGCGCGAGGGAGCACTCACTGCTTCCTCTTCAGCTCCCTCGCGCGCCGTGTAGGGATGCCGGCGCCGGAAGATGACGTCATCTTCCGGCTCCGGCATCAGTGCGGTGCGCGAGGGAGCTGAAGAGGAAGCAGTGAGTGCTCCCTCGCGCGCCCGCCTTCCTGCCCGACCAGCCACCCGCCCGCCGGGGTCAGCGGGGCCCACGGGGCAGGTGCCTCGGGCCCCCCAAGAGAAACTGGGCCCGGGGCAGCTGCCCCGTTTGCCCCGCGTTAAAGACGGCCCTGCATATATAGTTAACCCTTTTTGGTAACGTGTTTACCTGAGCTTTCCTCTGGAGAGTGAAGCTCATAGAGAACAGAGACACAAGCTGATTAAGTAAACATTTAATCTGACAAAAAGGATTCACAGTGCTGAGTACAAAATACAGAAATAAATGACATACAGATAACAAATTGCAACACAGTACATAAAATAAAATAGGAGAAAACACAAGAAATGCCTTACATATATTTACCCCATATAGAATTCTTGTGGGAGTCTTAGATGGCATAGGTCTCCTAGAAGTTACTGACAAAAGAAAAATGAATAACTGACTTCCCTGGATAGTCCAACACCCTCATATATCTAAACTAGTTGTTTCTCAGTGGGCAGACCCCTGGGGGGAGATCAGAGGGGGTTGGTCTGGCAGTCTATTGCCCACTATATGAAATTCCTTGTGTCCAGCTCTGATGATGGCTATCTAGATGTTTTATGGTCTAGGCCTGGTGCAAGATCAAAGACCACAATAAATGTCATCCCAAGGTTTACAAAAAAAACAACTCTTAACATATATAAACACACATCAAACACCAACTCATGCTTTTGGCATGACAGCTACAGAATATGTTAGCACTATATACATACTAATAATAATGAGGGGATCTTTTAACCGAGAAAGATTTAAAGTTGTCTATCACCCAGTGTAATTTTCAGCAATCATACATAGGGGGCGCACATAGTTGCACGGCCAAAATTAAGTTACTAATAATGGTTGCCGATACTACTAAAATAATGAAAGGTAAACAGGTAGACACCACGTTATTTACAGATACCGCTTGCAAATAAATAAAACATTAATTCATGGTGTGTATGAGCATATCACATAGTTTGTTTATAGTTAATATATATTGTGATTTGTATAGGGTTAAATAAATCCCGGTTCCCTTTAATTGGAGGGTGAGCTATTTCCTTTAAATATCACAATGTAGTCTGTTATTAAGTTTCACTTGGGAGACAAAACACATTAAACCAGTTGTTGCACTGTATCTGTTTTGCTTTTAAACTGATGCTTCAATAAAGGATTTTTAATTAAGCAATACAGCGTCTGGATCCAGTTGGGAGTAAAACCTAAGAAAATAGAAAAACCTGTAAAAAAGTTTAAAGCGGCACTGTCATGGCCGAATTCCTTTTTATTTGCTCACTGTTTACTAGACATGCCCCTACTCGCGGTATAACAAATTGGGTGCAGAATTCACTAATACTAAGTAATCTTTACTTCCGATCAGAACAAAGTGCCGAATTGCATCCTAACATGAATGAATAAACTGTTCTCATTCTGTTAGGACGAAATTCGTTAGTTTCCCCGGCGTTCTGTCTAAGTGACAGGACGTTCGGGAATACTGACAGGAAGCATCGCAAGATCATGGAGGAAAAGTAAGAATTGTGGGGGAATTTCTCTGACCATCGGAAACAAAGCACACTTTACTCCTCCGCTGGTCATAGATGGTCAGGTGTAGGAAACCTCCATAAGACAAAGTAGTCCCTACTTTGTCTTATGTTTTAAGGAAAACTAGAGCAGATAGGAAGAAATGAAGAACAGATCCTGACAGAGGGAGAGAAGAGGAACCGATTAAAGAAAGGTAAATTCTGCATGACAGTGTTGCTTAAACGCGTCAAAATCTTGCTTGAAGAACTTTCTTTCTTCTCACCATCCTCCTTCTTAGCTGTCAATTGCTTGGCTGAAATTTTGTTTGGTTTTCTTCAGCCATAAATATGACCAAAAAACCCCCACAAAAAGCAGGTGCAAAGAATAAAATGTTCTAGACCCACCACACCACAGGCTAAAGAGCAAAGATCTTTTCAAAATTGAGACCTTTTATATGCTTCTGCCAGGCAAAAGATTGTTTAATGAACTGTGATTGGTTGTCTTGCATATCCAGCCAACCATTCACAGTCTTTTCCCAAGCAAGTGTCACTCCTTAAAGAAATACTCTGTGATAATTTGTTGAAATCAGGTATTTTTTTATTTTACTGTTGAATTTGGGTACCATCGCTTTTTGTTTCTGTCATATTTCTATGGCTGATGAGAACCTTTAGAAATATATTTTTTATTTAAAAAAAATAGATTCTACCTCAACAGAATATTTATTAGCAGGTAATATGGTAAATGGCATACGTTCTTAAAGCCGTCAAAAGAAACTACTTTGTCCCATGTAGGATATTCTAAATGAAAATGTTACCTTATTGAGACTTTGCAAAAAAAACAAGAATGAATGTGCCTCTATCCAGTAGTGGGATTAAAAAATTTTAGTAACCAGTTCAGACTTTTCATGTTTCCAACTCCACAGGGACAGCCAAAGACATTGTGCTGCCTGGGTCCAAGACTCTCCCCCCCTGCCACAGTCATGCACGCACATACACAAGCACATCGACGCAGTCACTCATTTATACCCTTTGGAGCAATATAGATATATATATAGATAGATAGATAGATAGAGAGAGGATTTATCATGCCAATGAAACAGCTTAATGAAGTGGTCTGGGTGCCTGGTCCTTCTAGGGTTAACCCATTCTTTTATAAACATAGCAGTTTCAGAGAAACTGCTATGTTTATGAATTGGTTAAGCCTTCCCCCAAATCCTCTAGTGGCTGTCTCATTGACAGCCGCTAGAGGTGCTTGCGTGCTTCTCACTGTGATTTTCACAGTGAGAGCACGCCAGCGTCCATAGAAAAGCATTGTGAATGCGTGCGCAGCTGTTGCCTCGCGTGCGCATTCAGCAGAATGAGCGGAGAGGAGGAGGATCGGAGGAGGAGAGCTACCCACCCAGCACTGGAAAAAGGTAAGTTTTTACCCCTTTCCCCTTCCAGAGCCGGGCGGGAGGGGGACCCTGAGGGTGGGGGCATCCTCAGGGCACTATAGTGCCAGGAAAACGAGTATGTTTTCCTGGCACTATAGTGGTCCTTTAAATGCATAAACTTGTCAACTTGAAATATCATGCCAATGAACATTAAATGCGGAAACTTGGTACACCATGCCAATAAAGCAGTAAATACATAAACTTGGTATATCATGCCAATGAACAATACATACATAAACTGCATATAACATGCCAACGAGCAGTAAATGCGTAAACGTGGCATATCATGTCAATGAGCAGTAATTGCACAAATCCAGAATATTATGCCAGTAAATTCATAAAATTTGTATATCATGCCACGTGCCTCCAAAACGCCTGCTAGTGAGGGTGACAGTGAGTGTGTGGGTAAAAGTTTGAGTGGGATGGTGACAGTGTATGTCTGCTAGGGTGACATCCCCCTTTTCCATCCATGTCTCTCTCCCCCCTTCCATCTGTGTCTCTGTACCCCTCACCCGCCCCTCGTGTCCCCTCCTCCTCCCCTCCATGTCCCCCTACACCTGCCATCCATGTGTCTCCCTCTCCACATCCCCGTTCCATCCATGGCTCTCCGCTCCATGTCCCCATCCCTCTTCCATCCATGGCTCCCCCCTCCCCTCATGCCTCCATCTTATGGTTCTCCCCCTGCACTCATGTCCCACTACCCCTTCCATTCATGTGTCTCCCCCCTCCACGTCCCCTATCCCTGCCATCCATGTGTCTCCCCCTTCCATGTCCCCTGCCATCCATGTGTCTCCCCCCTCCATGTCCCTGCCGTCAATGTGTCTCCCCCTGTCATCCATGTGTCTCCCCTCTCCGTGTCCCCTGCCATCCATGTGTCTCCCTTCCATGTCCCCTTCATCCATGTGCCCCCCTCTCCATGTCCCTGCCATCAATGTATCTCCCCTTCCATCCATGTGTCCCCCCTCTCCATGCCCCTGCCATCCATGTGTCTCCCCCCCTCCATGTTCGAGGGCATCCATTACTGGCTCCCAACCCTATATCCCCTTCTATCCATGTGTTTCCCCCTCAAATGTCCCACCTGCCATCCTTGTGTCTCCCCCCTCCATATCTCCTGCCATCCATGTGTTTGAGGGGGGCCTCTTGCTGTCTGGCGTGGCGCGCTCTACCGCCTCACACTGAGCGCTGGGTAGTCACGTGACACCCAGCGCCTCTACACTTAGCGCAAGGGGGATGCGCTTCCCAGCCTGCTTAGTGTGCGTGCGGTTCCTTTATGGAGCCGCATACTGCCTGCAGGCAGAGGGGAGCGCAAAAATCCTTTGTCAGACTGACAACTGATTTTTGCTCTCCAGGTGGGGGCCAGTTTCGCCGGTGCGAACTGGCTGAATCCCACCACTGCCTCCATCCACTTAATTATTGGAATTTGTGTTAAAGAACTCCATAGTCCATTGAAATTTTACATAATTAACCAAGGATGGAGGTGCCATTTGCTGAGCTCTTAACTTGTTATCTCTGCCTTCCAACCTGTCTACATACACTATGTAGAAGTAGTGGGGAGACAACTGTCTAACCTCCCCTGCTTAAAACTGTGGTCTGTGGCGCCTACATGTTTTTTATGGCAGACGCCAGACTTGTTTTTGTTTTTTTTGTAACTTGCATTATGTAACTTGCCAGTAACAGCCCACAAACCATGACAATCACTAGTAAGAATCTTTATTTCCAATTTACAAAAGAGTTTATTTACCACACCTAAAACCTAACTGTAAATCTCAGTTCTCCACAATTCACAGGTTAATGTATACACCCAAACGTGTTACCCATCTTTGTTGCATGCAAAGGTTAAAGGAGAGATGAGAGGAATCGCACATTCCCCACTGTTTTGCTCTGGCCGGTGCATCCTTTAAAGCTCTCAGATGTTATGAATTATATCCACACATTATGCAATCTGCAGGTAGCAGCTTTCTGATCATATTAAATGTGAGGCCTGTCTGTGGTGTCACACAGCTGGCACTGCAAAGCCTAGATTAAGGCAACTCATAGTTGAAACATCAACAGTCATTTATTTCTTTGAACTCACAAAGCGGAGCCTGATCAGTGGCACTGCAGATGTTGTGGACTACATTCCCCATAATGCTCTAACACCCATAATGCTAGCAAAGCATCATGGGAGGTGTAATCCAAAACATCTGGAGTGCCGAAGGTTTCCTATGCCTGATCTAGGGTATAAAAGTTGATTTTTACACATATATAAATATATATGTGAACTTCCTGGTCAGTTCTCAGTATTTCCTGTATAAGTGAGTAGTCCTTAGGGTGTTTTTGTCTTAAAATTGGCACATCCTTACTATCAAGAGGTATTCTGGGTAAATGTGCGCACTCAGAATGCATGCTTTGTGGCTGCACATGAACATGTCGGTATAGTAAAAGAAACGGGAATTTTATTCCCTTGCGTGCTACTTCCAGTTGCTGTAACAGTTGCAAAATAAAGTCATGTACATACTTGCTCCTGCCAACTGTATGTCCTCTCCATGTGGCCACCATTTCAGAAACTTCAAACAACTATCTGTTTTTATTTAGCCAGGAATTTAAAAATAGGATTTTATGTATGTATGTCTCCAGGGATCACATAACTTATTGTTTTCACAATTTGTTAAATGATAAGGTAGGTAACAAACCATTCTCATACTCACGTGGCTAAAGGTCATTTATATATGTTCTAGCTTGCCAACACGACTACAAGCATCCTATGAAAATAACTGTCAGCTCTTAAGAGAGCACATTTCCTCCATCATACATGGGATTCGTATATAACAATTCCTATTTCATATATACACTCACTGGACACTTTTTTAGGTACTCATACTTGTTAAAGTGGAACTGTCATTGTTTTAAAAAAGTTTTATGTAAACATAAAAATAATGTTTATTATTTAGTTATGCATAAATACGGCACTATTGATGGTGTGTTTTGAGTGCGCATGTGCTTGTACTGCAATTTCCTAATAGATGACTGAGTTCACCCAGGGCATCATAAAACATGACATTCACTGCATCCAGACATACTGTGGAGGTAAGTGTGTTTGTACCTCGACTGCCCTTCTGATACCCAGTAATTACCACAATATAATTACTGGAGAAAAAATTTAAAGAACAACTCTTTTTCAAATTTTTTTAATAAGTTTATTACATATAATGAAACTTAATGATATTATTTGTAAGTGATGTGTGTTAATTTTAAAAGAATAATCACTTTCTTTTCATCACCTGAGCAGCCATTTTGGGTCCAGATTCTACTGTTATCTGACCAAATACTGCTCAATCTAACTTTCCTGCTGCTGCAGATTGACATAGGCCAATCACAGCATTGCCCTGTGCGCACTTCACAGCTACTGCATGCAGCCCTGTCTAGGTAGCAGGTAACATAACGGGAGCAAACATACCTCTAACATTAAATTTAATTTTTTGATCCGGAGGGAGTGGTGCTGAGGAGAGGGAGGAGGCACAGACACACACACACACACACACACACACACACACACACACACACACACACACACACACACACACACACACACACACACACACACACACACACACACACTAGTGCCTGCCTGCTATATAGTGATACACAGGGCAATGCTGTTGCTACTTTGTGTGAACACGCAGCCACAGATAGGTTGAGCAGCAGTTGGTTAGATAACAGTAGAGTCTGACCCAACATGGGCTCTGAGTGTGAAAATCAAAGTTTACTCAAAATAATTATTATACTTTGTTTAAAAAGATAACATTTATTAAACTTTCAAAATAAGAAGTGAAAATGTAATGATAATAGTAACTTCCAGAGAAGGGTAACCATTGATGTTTTGTGCTGGCTAGTTTAATTACAAATGATAATCCCAAGACTTTTAATATTCAGTTTACTTGTCCCTTATGTTTAGCAAAAGGGTCTGAAAAATAAAACTAAATGTGACATCCACACATTTATCCTGAAACTCTGTGCCTCCATCTTGATTTCCTTTCAATCATCATTAAAATGTTGCCCTTTTCTACCATTGAACCTTGGAAGAGGTAAAACTGATATTTCTGTTCTCGTCCTCATTTGGATTGTGTGCCCTGTTTGTGCCTCGACTGAACTGGATTGTGATGTCACTTGCCAAATCTATAATGAACTATTTAAAAGAAAACAAAGTGTTACATGGAAAACATTATAACGCAAGTTATAGGGGTTTTCAATCTTTTATTAAATTATCTACAGAGAGGAGATGGTTCAGCTTTAATTTATTTTTATTTTTTTCAATTTCTAAAGCACATTGCAACAACAGGAAAGGGAGGTTCTTGCTTTTAAAAAATGATAATAATCTTTGTTGATAGATAGCCCGTGTTTTTCTCCAGCGATGTCCAGCGGAGCTCATTAAAGATTAATCTATTTGCACTTTAGTTTGTGAGTTCACCCTACATTTACATATATTTTATAGGATCATCTATAATTAAAATGAACGTCAACAAAGATAAAGATCAACCACTTAATTATGGTAATGGTGTCTAAATTTGGCTTACACGGTCTGCTCTCATTCCACTATACGTGGAGAAAAACCAAGGTCACCGCACTTTAAATTAAAGTAAGACGTTATACCAGCCTCAAGTGTGAACATTTGTCTAAATGCTGGCTAGCTTGCTTCCAAATAACCGACCTGCTTTACAAGCTTAGAATCATAAGAAAACATTCCCAAATATGCTTGGATGAGAATGCAAGTCCGCAGAGACTGCCTGTCTGCTTTGTGTGAGTCTGACAGCTCTGAGCTGGAGATGGGCTGCTACAGATAAGCTTCTGCTCAGCTTTATAGTAGAAAGGGGGGAGAGGTAAAATAACAATTTCTGACCTGATTATTTCAGGTAGCGCCTGTCAGGGAGATTTAGAAGCA
>OW240912.1:72231066-72352260 GCA_933207985.1 Pelobates cultripes
GGCCTAGACCATAAAACATCTAGATAGCCATCACCAGAGCTGGACACAAGGAATTTCATAGAGTGGGCAATAGACTGCCAGACCAACCGCCTCAGATCCCCCCCAGGGGTCTGCCCATTGAGAAACAACTAGTTTAGATATATGAGGGTGTTGGACTATCCAGGGAAGTCAGTTATTCATTTTTCTTTTGTCAGTAACTTCTAGGAGACCTATACCATCTAAGACTCCCACAAGAATTCTATATGGGGTAAATATATATAAGGAATTTCTTGTGTTTTCTCCTATTTTATTTTATGTACTGTTTTGCAATTTGTTTTCTGTATGTCATTTATTTCTGTATTTTGTACTCAGCACTGTGAATCCTTTTTGTCAGATTAAATGTTTAATTAATCAGCTTGTGTCTCTGTTCTCTATGAGCTTCACTCTCCAGAGGAAAGCTCAGGTAAACACGTTACCAAAAGGGGTTAACTATATATGTTTTATCATAAAAGTAGAACTGAGATACTATAATTCTCCTGTGTGTGGGGTAACCTAAGATGCCCGGGTTTAAAAGTCTTGGTGGTGGCAGTTGTACTAAGGGGGATAGTGTAGAAGGGATTGCAGGGGTTAATTGAGTGGTTGCTGGGACTAACCAGTTTGTCACGTGCGTGGGCTCTAGGCCCAGCCGAGACAGTGGGGAGAGTGTGGAAGTGACAGGGTTAATGACACCAGACCCCTGGTTACCTGTTGCTAGTCCCAGCCACATCCCTGGCTCTCACCTTCCTCCTCCCCCTTACTCTCTGACATCCCAGCCTCACAGTATTTTGATACAGGCACATCACTACTCACCCCTATCTCACATTTGGTAGACATCACTGGTTCAGTTACAGGTAGATATTTATCCACACCCTGCTCTCCCTCCCAGCAATCACACTTCACAATGTCTCCGATAGTTTCACACAATACCTTAGGTGGAGCAGTCAGCCCCTCTGGCTCACAAACAGTGTCCTCTGGAGCATAGTGACAGAGCATCCTGCCCAAATCATTCCCCAACAGAACATTAACAGGGATATCCTCCGAAATTCCCACTTCCCGCAAACCTTTGCCCGCACCCCAATCAAGGTACACACGTGCCAAGGGCACAGCGGGGCGTACACCCCCAATTCCTTTGATGGACATGGTTCTTCCAGGGATTATGTCTTTCGTATTCACCACTTCAGGTCACACCAGGGTGAAGGAAGCTCCAGAATCTCTCAGTCCCATGGTCACTCGGTCACCCACAATTACACTCTGCAGGTTATCTTCTCGTTTCCCCACGGACCCACCCACAAGCAAAACTGATGGTGCCCCTCCACGGACTGGTGAGGGCATATTCCTAATGGGGCAAGTCCTGCTCAGATGACCAATCTGGTTGCATCGAAAACAACGGCGGGCATCTGACTCACTTGACATAGCCCCGGCTACGCTGGCAGTCGGCGGTGAAGTTCTCACTGCAGATCTTACAGGTGGTGATTGAACTGTAGCTTCTCTCCAGGTTGAAGTAGCAGCTGGCACAAGTCCACGCCTGGATGTGGGTGCATGGATGTCGGCATAGTCATCTGCCAGTTCTGCAGCAGCCCTAGCATTTTTTGGCTTTCTTTCCAAAATCCACTCTCGTACATTAGGGCTCCGGGTCTGCAAGAACTGCTCTAGGACCAGTAAGTCATTAAAGGCTTCATAGGTAGTAGCTTGTACTCCTGTTACCCATTGCCGGAACGTGGTTTCTAATTGTGCAACATATAGAATGCAGCTGGATGATGGGCATTGCTGCATACTCCTAAACTTTTTCCTGTAAGACTCAGGAGTAAGGTTAAAAGTTTTTTGCAATGCAGATTTGATTGCCTCATAGTTGTTATCAGTCTCTGGGGGAAGGGACACAAACACATCCAAGACTTTCCCTTTCAGTTGTGGAGTTAAATATCTGCCCCACTGGTCTGAGGGTAGTTGATGCTGCCTGCATACTTTCTCAAAACTTTTTAAAAATACATCCAAATCTGTCCCTTCTTCGAGGGAAGGAAAATCATCCTTACGGAGCCTACGTGTGATGGACTCTGATGCATTGCTGTTCAGTGAGGACTGAAGGGTAAATTGCAGTTTAGCAAGTTCCAGCTCATGTCTCCTTTGTGCCTCCCTTTCTGCAGCATGCCTTTGCGCTTCCCTTTCGGCTAGCCTCTCTGCAGATTCCCTTTCTGCAGCATGCCTTTGCGCTTCCCTTTCGGCTAGCCTCTCTGCAGATTCCCTTTCTGCAGCCTGCTGTTGGATCATCACATGCAGGGCCTCCTGAGGATTTGCAGCAATCAGTTGCCGAAATAAATCAGTTGAGCAAATGTCCTTAATGTTTTGAGGGGTACAACCACCAGGCATTTCAGTAAGCAACACTCCTGCAGTAGTAGGGAGCTCGGTAACCCTTTCAGTATCCGTCTCTGGCTGGAAAATATGGCTGTCAGCCTCCACAAGGTCAGCAATAAGTTGTGCCTTATTTTTGCCAAAAGTTGGTAAATTATTTTCTTGGCACAACAATTCCAAGGCCTCTTTTGATTGTTTGCGATAGGCCTCCATATTCACAAATAGGATAGAGAAAGAAAAACAAAAGATGGGAGGGGAGAACTGTTTTGCACTTTGTATGTATTTAAATCAGCACTGAGCTTGGTCTTTGGAAATTACACAAAAACAAGTATGCAATTTCTTTTAGTGCTAAGACCCCCTTTACAGGTAAAATCTAGCAAGCACTAAAAATCTCTAAATATATCCCACTAGACAGTGGGGAGAGTGTGGAAGTGACAGGGTTAATGACACCAGACCCCTGGTTACCTGTTGCTAGTCCCAGCAACCACTCAATTAACCCCTGCAATTCCTTCTACACTAACCCCCTTAATACACTTTATACTCTACTGCCACCACCAAGACTATTTTAAACCCGGGCGTCTTAGGTTACCCCACACACAGGAGAATTATAGTATCACCGTTCTACTTTTACTGATAAAACATATATACAGGGCCGTCTTTAATAACGAATGGACCCTGGGCAAGTGTTTGCTTGGGCCCCCTGTGCCCTGCCGCTCTCGCCCCTCACTCCCTGGTATGCAATCACGGCATCCATCCCAACGCAGTGGCGGTACTAAAGTAGAATGAATTTTATTGGGACCCCCAATTGCAAGGCTGGACTAAAGGTAGAACCCCATCTGTCGTGCAACTCCAACAATGCTTTGACAGCTGGGACTCTACCAATTTCCCATGCTTGCAGGGTTGTATTTAGCACTGAGCCATGTTAGTATGTTTGAATGTAAGCATGTGTTTGTATGAAGTATGTTTGTGTGAATGTGTTTGTATGTGGTACTGGAGTTTGAATGCAAGTGTGCATTTATGTGTAGTGTTTGTTTTTGAATGTAGGAGTGTGCTTGTATGTAGTGTTGACGCTTCAATGCAGGAGTGTGTTTTATATGTAGTGTTGAAGTTTGAATGGAGGGGTGTATTTGTATTTAAAGTTGCGGCTCAGATGCACAGGTACACACTCTGACGCACAAGCAGATACACAGATACATACACCGACTACATACAGATAAACAGGCACATACACTGACAGACACACTGACACAGGTACATATATTGACACACACACAGACACATACACTGGTAGACGTACTGACAGACATACTGACACAGGCACATATACAGACATACTGACACACAGACACATATACCGACATACTGACACACAGACACATATACCGACATACTGACACACACAGACACATACACTGATCAACATACTGACACACATACACTGACAGAAATACTGACACCCACACACTGACAGAAATACTGACACCCACACACTGACAGATATACTGACACCCACATACACTGAGAAATACTGACACACACACACAGGTACATACACTGACACACACAGACTGATATACTGACACACACACACACAGGCATACTGGCACACAGACAGATATACTGACACATGCATACACATGCGCTAACAGACATACTGACGCACTGACAGACATACTGACACATACACATACTGACACACACAGATATACACACACATATATACTGACACACAGACAGACAGACATGCTGACACACACATACACTAACACACACACTAACACACACACATACACTAACACACATACACACACTAACACACATACACACACACACACACTAACACACACATACACTAACACACAAACACATACACTAAGACACACTAACACACACACTAACACACACTAACACACACATACACTAGCACACACATAGACAAACACACACACATACACTAACACACACATAGACAAACACACACACATACACTAACACACACATAGACAAACATACACACATACATACACTAACACACACATACACACATTTTTTCTTAAAATGTAATCCCCCCAGCCTCCTTACCTTTTGGAGTGCTGGGGGGATTCCCTGGGGTCCAGTGGTGTTGCTGACCCCGGCGGGCGGGTGGCCGGTCGGGCAGGAAGGCGGGCGCGCGAGGGAGCACTCACTGCTTCCTCTTCAGCTCCCTCGCGCGCCGTGTAGGGATGCCGGCGCCGGAAGATGACGTCATCTTCCGGCTCCGGCATCAGTGCGGTGCGCGAGGGAGCTGAAGAGGAAGCAGTGAGTGCTCCCTCGCGCGCCCGCCTTCCTGCCCGACCAGCCACCCGCCCGCCGGGGTCAGCGGGGCCCACGGGGCAGGTGCCTCGGGCCCCCCAAGAGAAACTGGGCCCGGGGCAGCTGCCCCGTTTGCCCCGCGTTAAAGACGGCCCTGCATATATAGTTAACCCTTTTTGGTAACGTGTTTACCTGAGCTTTCCTCTGGAGAGTGAAGCTCATAGAGAACAGAGACACAAGCTGATTAAGTAAACATTTAATCTGACAAAAAGGATTCACAGTGCTGAGTACAAAATACAGAAATAAATGACATACAGATAAATTGCGAAACAGTACATAAAATAAAATAGGAGAAAACACAAGAAATTCCTTACATATATTTACCCCATATAGAATTCTTGTGGGAGTCTTAGATGGTATAGGTCTCCTAGAAGTTACTGACAAAAGAAAAAATGAATAACTGACTTCCCTGGATAGTCCAACACCCTCATATATCTAAACTAGTTGTTTCTCAGTGGGCAGACCCCTGGGGGGAGATCAGAGGGGGTTGGTCTGGCAGTCTATTGCCCACTATATGAAATTCCTTGTGTCCAGCTCTGATGATGGCTATCTAGATGTTTTATGGTCTAGGCCTGGTGCAAGATCAAAGACCACAATAAATGTCATCCCAAGGTTTACAAAAAAAACAACTCTTAACATATATAAACACACATCAAACACCAACTCATGCTTTTGGCATGACAGCTACAGAATATGTTAGCACTATATACATACTAATAATAATGAGGGGATCTTTTAACCGAGAAAGATTTAAAGTTGTCTATCACCCAGTGTAATTTTCAGCAATCATACATAGGGGGCGCACATAGTTGCACGGCCAAAATTAAGTTACTAATAATGGTTGCCGATACTACTAAAATAATGAAAGGTAAACAGGTAGACACCACGTTATTTACAGATACCGCTTGCAAATAAATAAAACATTAATTCATGGTGTGTATGAGCATATCACATAGTTTGTTTATAGTTAATATATATTGTGATTTGTATAGGGTTAAATAAATCCCGGTTCCCTTTAATTGGAGGGTGAGCTATTTCCTTTAAATATCACAATGTAGTCTGTTATTAAGTTTCACTTGGGAGACAAAACACATTAAACCAGTTGTTGCACTGTATCTGTTTTGCTTTTAAACTGATGCTTCAATAAAGGATTTTTAATTAAGCAATACAGCGTCTGGATCCAGTTGGGAGTAAAACCTAAGAAAATAGAAAAACCTGTAAAAAAGTTTAAAGCGGCACTGTCATGGCCGAATTCCTTTTTATTTGCTCACTGTTTACTAGACATGCCCCTACTCGCGGTATAACAAATTGGGTGCAGAATTCACTAATACTAAGTAATCTTTACTTCCGATCAGAACAAAGTGCCGAATTGCATCCTAACATGAATGAATAAACTGTTCTCATTCTGTTAGGACGAAATTCGTTAGTTTCCCCGGCGTTCTGTCTAAGTGACAGGACGTTCGGGAATACTGACAGGAAGCATCGCAAGATCATGGAGGAAAAGTAAGAATTGTGGGGGAATTTCTCTGACCATCGGAAACAAAGCACACTTTACTCCTCCGCTGGTCATAGATGGTCAGGTGTAGGAAACCTCCATAAGACAAAGTAGTCCCTACTTTGTCTTATGTTTTAAGGAAAACTAGAGCAGATAGGAAGAAATGAAGAACAGATCCTGACAGAGGGAGAGAAGAGGAACCGATTAAAGAAAGGTAAATTCTGCATGACAGTGTTGCTTAAACGCGTCAAAATCTTGCTTGAAGAACTTTCTTTCTTCTCACCATCCTCCTTCTTAGCTGTCAATTGCTTGGCTGAAATTTTGTTTGGTTTTCTTCAGCCATAAATATGACCAAAAAACCCCCACAAAAAGCAGGTGCAAAGAATAAAATGTTCTAGACCCACCACACCACAGGCTAAAGAGCAAAGATCTTTTCAAAATTGAGACCTTTTATATGCTTCTGCCAGGCAAAAGATTGTTTAATGAACTGTGATTGGTTGTCTTGCATATCCAGCCAACCATTCACAGTCTTTTCCCAAGCAAGTGTCACTCCTTAAAGAAATACTCTGTGATAATTTGTTGAAATCAGGTATTTTTTTATTTTACTGTTGAATTTGGGTACCATCGCTTTTTGTTTCTGTCATATTTCTATGGCTGATGAGAACCTTTAGAAATATATTTTTTATTTAAAAAAAATAGATTCTACCTCAACAGAATATTTATTAGCAGGTAATATGGTAAATGGCATACGTTCTTAAAGCCGTCAAAAGAAACTACTTTGTCCCATGTAGGATATTCTAAATGAAAATGTTACCTTATTGAGACTTTGCAAAAAAAACAAGAATGAATGTGCCTCTATCCAGTAGTGGGATTAAAAAATTTTAGTAACCAGTTCAGACTTTTCATGTTTCCAACTCCACAGGGACAGCCAAAGACATTGTGCTGCCTGGGTCCAAGACTCTCCCCCCCTGCCACAGTCATGCACGCACATACACAAGCACATCGACGCAGTCACTCATTTATACCCTTTGGAGCAATATAGATATATATATAGATAGATAGATAGATAGAGAGAGGATTTATCATGCCAATGAAACAGCTTAATGAAGTGGTCTGGGTGCCTGGTCCTTCTAGGGTTAACCCATTCTTTTATAAACATAGCAGTTTCAGAGAAACTGCTATGTTTATGAATTGGTTAAGCCTTCCCCCAAATCCTCTAGTGGCTGTCTCATTGACAGCCGCTAGAGGTGCTTGCGTGCTTCTCACTGTGATTTTCACAGTGAGAGCACGCCAGCGTCCATAGAAAAGCATTGTGAATGCGTGCGCAGCTGTTGCCTCGCGTGCGCATTCAGCAGAATGAGCGGAGAGGAGGAGGATCGGAGGAGGAGAGCTACCCACCCAGCACTGGAAAAAGGTAAGTTTTTACCCCTTTCCCCTTCCAGAGCCGGGCGGGAGGGGGACCCTGAGGGTGGGGGCATCCTCAGGGCACTATAGTGCCAGGAAAACGAGTATGTTTTCCTGGCACTATAGTGGTCCTTTAAATGCATAAACTTGTCAACTTGAAATATCATGCCAATGAACATTAAATGCGGAAACTTGGTACACCATGCCAATAAAGCAGTAAATACATAAACTTGGTATATCATGCCAATGAACAATACATACATAAACTGCATATAACATGCCAACGAGCAGTAAATGCGTAAACGTGGCATATCATGTCAATGAGCAGTAATTGCACAAATCCAGAATATTATGCCAGTAAATTCATAAAATTTGTATATCATGCCACGTGCCTCCAAAACGCCTGCTAGTGAGGGTGACAGTGAGTGTGTGGGTAAAAGTTTGAGTGGGATGGTGACAGTGTATGTCTGCTAGGGTGACATCCCCCTTTTCCATCCATGTCTCTCTCCCCCCTTCCATCTGTGTCTCTGTACCCCTCACCCGCCCCTCGTGTCCCCTCCTCCTCCCCTCCATGTCCCCCTACACCTGCCATCCATGTGTCTCCCTCTCCACATCCCCGTTCCATCCATGGCTCTCCGCTCCATGTCCCCATCCCTCTTCCATCCATGGCTCCCCCCTCCCCTCATGCCTCCATCTTATGGTTCTCCCCCTGCACTCATGTCCCACTACCCCTTCCATTCATGTGTCTCCCCCCTCCACGTCCCCTATCCCTGCCATCCATGTGTCTCCCCCTTCCATGTCCCCTGCCATCCATGTGTCTCCCCCCTCCATGTCCCTGCCGTCAATGTGTCTCCCCCTGTCATCCATGTGTCTCCCCTCTCCGTGTCCCCTGCCATCCATGTGTCTCCCCTTCCATGTCCCCTTCCATCCATGTGCCCCCCTCTCCATGTCCCTGCCATCAATGTATCTCCCCCTTCCATCCATGTGTCCCCCTCTCCATGCCCCTGCCATCCATGTGTCTCCCCCCTCCATGTTCGAAGACATCCATGTGGCTCCCCCTTCTATGTCCCCTTCTATCCATGTGTTTCCCCCCTCAAATGTCCCTGCCATCCTTGTGTCTCCCCCCTCCATATCTCCTGCCATCCATGTGTTTGAGGGGGGCCTCTTGCTGTCTGGCGTGGCGCGCTCTACCGCCTCACACTGAGCGCTGGGTAGTCACGTGACACCCAGCGCCTCTACACTTAGCGCAAGGGGGATGCGCTTCCCAGCCTGCTTAGTGTGCGTGCGGTTCCTTTATGGAGCCGCATACTGCCTGCAGGCAGAGGGGAGCGCAAAAATCCTTTGTCAGACTGACAACTGATTTTTGCTCTCCAGGTGGGGGCCAGTTTCGCCGGTGCGAACTGGCTGAATCCCACCACTGCCTCCATCCACTTAATTATTGGAATTTGTGTTAAAGAACTCCATAGTCCATTGAAATTTTACATAATTAACCAAGGATGGAGGTGCCATTTGCTGAGCTCTTAACTTGTTATCTCTGCCTTCCAACCTGTCTACATACACTATGTAGAAGTAGTGGGGAGACAACTGTCTAACCTCCCCTGCTTAAAACTGTGGTCTGTGGCGCCTACATGTTTTTTATGGCAGACGCCAGACTTGTTTTTGTTTTTTTTGTAACTTGCATTATGTAACTTGCCAGTAACAGCCCACAAACCATGACAATCACTAGTAAGAATCTTTATTTCCAATTTACAAAAGAGTTTATTTACCACACCTAAAACCTAACTGTAAATCTCAGTTCTCCACAATTCACAGGTTAATGTATACACCCAAACGTGTTACCCATCTTTGTTGCATGCAAAGGTTAAAGGAGAGATGAGAGGAATCGCACATTCCCCACTGTTTTGCTCTGGCCGGTGCATCCTTTAAAGCTCTCAGATGTTATGAATTATATCCACACATTATGCAATCTGCAGGTAGCAGCTTTCTGATCATATTAAATGTGAGGCCTGTCTGTGGTGTCACACAGCTGGCACTGCAAAGCCTAGATTAAGGCAACTCATAGTTGAAACATCAACAGTCATTTATTTCTTTGAACTCACAAAGCGGAGCCTGATCAGTGGCACTGCAGATGTTGTGGACTACATTCCCCATAATGCTCTAACACCCATAATGCTAGCAAAGCATCATGGGAGGTGTAATCCAAAACATCTGGAGTGCCGAAGGTTTCCTATGCCTGATCTAGGGTATAAAAGTTGATTTTTACACATATATAAATATATATGTGAACTTCCTGGTCAGTTCTCAGTATTTCCTGTATAAGTGAGTAGTCCTTAGGGTGTTTTTGTCTTAAAATTGGCACATCCTTACTATCAAGAGGTATTCTGGGTAAATGTGCGCACTCAGAATGCATGCTTTGTGGCTGCACATGAACATGTCGGTATAGTAAAAGAAACGGGAATTTTATTCCCTTGCGTGCTACTTCCAGTTGCTGTAACAGTTGCAAAATAAAGTCATGTACATACTTGCTCCTGCCAACTGTATGTCCTCTCCATGTGGCCACCATTTCAGAAACTTCAAACAACTATCTGTTTTTATTTAGCCAGGAATTTAAAAATAGGATTTTATGTATGTATGTCTCCAGGGATCACATAACTTATTGTTTTCACAATTTGTTAAATGATAAGGTAGGTAACAAACCATTCTCATACTCACGTGGCTAAAGGTCATTTATATATGTTCTAGCTTGCCAACACGACTACAAGCATCCTATGAAAATAACTGTCAGCTCTTAAGAGAGCACATTTCCTCCATCATACATGGGATTCGTATATAACAATTCCTATTTCATATATACACTCACTGGACACTTTTTTAGGTACTCATACTTGTTAAAGTGGAACTGTCATTGTTTTAAAAAAGTTTTATGTAAACATAAAAATAATGTTTATTATTTAGTTATGCATAAATACGGCACTATTGATGGTGTGTTTTGAGTGCGCATGTGCTTGTACTGCAATTTCCTAATAGATGACTGAGTTCACCCAGGGCATCATAAAACATGACATTCACTGCATCCAGACATACTGTGGAGGTAAGTGTGTTTGTACCTCGACTGCCCTTCTGATACCCAGTAATTACCACAATATAATTACTGGAGAAAAAATTTAAAGAACAACTCTTTTTCAAATTTTTTTAATAAGTTTATTACATATAATGAAACTTAATGATATTATTTGTAAGTGATGTGTGTTAATTTTAAAAGAATAATCACTTTCTTTTCATCACCTGAGCAGCCATTTTGGGTCCAGATTCTACTGTTATCTGACCAAATACTGCTCAATCTAACTTTCCTGCTGCTGCAGATTGACATAGGCCAATCACAGCATTGCCCTGTGCGCACTTCACAGCTACTGCATGCAGCCCTGTCTAGGTAGCAGGTAACATAACGGGAGCAAACATACCTCTAACATTAAATTTAATTTTTTGATCCGGAGGGAGTGGTGCTGAGGAGAGGGAGGAGGCACAGACACACACACACACACACACACACACACACACACACACACACACACACACACACACACACACACACACACACACACACACACACACACACACACACTAGTGCCTGCCTGCTATATAGTGATACACAGGGCAATGCTGTTGCTACTTTGTGTGAACACGCAGCCACAGATAGGTTGAGCAGCAGTTGGTTAGATAACAGTAGAGTCTGACCCAACATGGGCTCTGAGTGTGAAAATCAAAGTTTACTCAAAATAATTATTATACTTTGTTTAAAAAGATAACATTTATTAAACTTTCAAAATAAGAAGTGAAAATGTAATGATAATAGTAACTTCCAGAGAAGGGTAACCATTGATGTTTTGTGCTGGCTAGTTTAATTACAAATGATAATCCCAAGACTTTTAATATTCAGTTTACTTGTCCCTTATGTTTAGCAAAAGGGTCTGAAAAATAAAACTAAATGTGACATCCACACATTTATCCTGAAACTCTGTGCCTCCATCTTGATTTCCTTTCAATCATCATTAAAATGTTGCCCTTTTCTACCATTGAACCTTGGAAGAGGTAAAACTGATATTTCTGTTCTCGTCCTCATTTGGATTGTGTGCCCTGTTTGTGCCTCGACTGAACTGGATTGTGATGTCACTTGCCAAATCTATAATGAACTATTTAAAAGAAAACAAAGTGTTACATGGAAAACATTATAACGCAAGTTATAGGGGTTTTCAATCTTTTATTAAATTATCTACAGAGAGGAGATGGTTCAGCTTTAATTTATTTTTATTTTTTTCAATTTCTAAAGCACATTGCAACAACAGGAAAGGGAGGTTCTTGCTTTTAAAAAATGATAATAATCTTTGTTGATAGATAGCCCGTGTTTTTCTCCAGCGATGTCCAGCGGAGCTCATTAAAGATTAATCTATTTGCACTTTAGTTTGTGAGTTCACCCTACATTTACATATATTTTATAGGATCATCTATAATTAAAATGAACGTCAACAAAGATAAAGATCAACCACTTAATTATGGTAATGGTGTCTAAATTTGGCTTACACGGTCTGCTCTCATTCCACTATACGTGGAGAAAAACCAAGGTCACCGCACTTTAAATTAAAGTAAGACGTTATACCAGCCTCAAGTGTGAACATTTGTCTAAATGCTGGCTAGCTTGCTTCCAAATAACCGACCTGCTTTACAAGCTTAGAATCATAAGAAAACATTCCCAAATATGCTTGGATGAGAATGCAAGTCCGCAGAGACTGCCTGTCTGCTTTGTGTGAGTCTGACAGCTCTGAGCTGGAGATGGGCTGCTACAGATAAGCTTCTGCTCAGCTTTATAGTAGAAAGGGGGGAGAGGTAAAATAACAATTTCTGACCTGATTATTTCAGGTAGCGCCTGTCAGGGAGATTTAGAAGCAAATAAATAGATTGGTTTGAAAATAACTATACCTTTTGATATGGTAATAAAAATCTATTTTTAATAGGGCACTCCTACATGGATTCCTTGTCTGCCTTTTTATTGTATCTTAGGGATAACATATTAAAACACTTGGAATGTTCCTATTTTGATGCTGGTTTGGCTTTCATGTTTTTCAAACTGGAACTGGCTAAGACCTCCTAGGCCAATCTTGGTCCTTTGATAACATAAATGTTTAAGGGAATCCTGCAGAACTATTATTATACTAAATTTTCATTGGGAATATACAAGATACATATAATTCTTTTTCATTATAGTATAGTATTTGAGCACCTTAAAGTGGACAATGTAAGCACCATATCCACTATAGCTCATTACAGTGCTTTTGGCGCAAAGAGGCAGTGGATGATTTATCTTGGGGTTTTTTTTGTACTATTTGGTAAAGATTTGATTAAATATTTGTGCTTTCCCAGACACCAATAGCCTGCACGTTCTATAACGTCATTGATAATGTAAAATTTACAGTCAATATAAATTCTGTCTACCCCCGATTGGTGATGGGTGGCTGAACGTGGAGACAGGTTTACCGCGTCATAATAGTCTGAAAACATTGGTTTGAAATTTTACTCTATTCTTATCTGGTTTCCTTTTTCCCGGTGCTAATGGACTGCTGTGTTAAATCAAAGTAGTTATCTCAGATTAATAACACATAGGTAAATATTGTGCTGCAGTGAGTGACCAAGCTATAATTATACTTTTGACTTTACTGAATCTATAATTGTGTGAAAATGAAGAACACATTTTGCCCTTGTGACAGCATTTGTCTATGTTAAATGTATAGTGGGCACTAAAATCAGTAGCAAGAAAGCAGAACTCAGCAATGCATTACGATACTGTTCTGCATAATGTGTAATCATGATTTGTTTAGCACTAAATGTTATTTTCAAATAATATTCAGCCATCAGAATCTCCTATATCAAAGAGTATTGTGCTGTTTCTTCTAAACAGTGTATGATTAATCTCATTGACCTTGCTTACCAAATACAAGCTGCTGAATATTGCTCAACTGGTCATCAATTCAATTCTGAAATTTAAGGCAGTTAAATGCTTTTTCGGTTTTGCATTGCATAATGCATTTTTTTTCAAAAAGTTTAAAAAACCTTCAGCATTATAGCAAGATCGAGGTATCTTTGAAAAGAGTATTGATCACTAATCAGAGGAATGCACCCTCTGACTCACAGACCAATAACGGCCACAATGAGGTGTGTGAAAATACTAGCCTTGTCACAAAACTTGATGTTTGGCTTATCTTCTTTTCATTCGTTATTGAAATATTCTACTTTCACATTTAGACATGAGTTCTAATTTTATAGATGAGGGGAAGAGTGTTTGCTCCTTCCTGGTTTCCTCTATTTTTGGATATTTGTCAGATTGAACAGGTTCAGAGCCTCTTGCAAACATATTTAAAGACAAAAAGAGACTGCGTAAGCACAAAACTCGGTCTTTATAATTTTGTTTATTTAAAGGAGAGCTTCACTGGAAATTACTCATTGAATAAAATATTGAAAATCACCTATAACTTGTGTGAAGCCTTCCTTCAAGTGATGTTTTCTTTTAAATGTATTTAATATATTTAGCAATTTGCATCATAATCCAGTTCAGTTCCAGAACAGTCAGAGCAAACATTGCAAATGTAAAGGAAAAATAGAAATATTGTTTCAGTTCTCCTTTTCTCTTTGTTGATTGACAGATGCAAAGGGCAGAGCTTATAACAATGATTGACAGGGGGCTAAGACGGAGGCACCTAGTTGAAGTATAAAGAGGTGTAGATTTTAACATATGTTATATTTGCACATCACAAATACGTGTTTGAAATATATATGACATAGCGATATCTTGGGATGTGGCACCTTCCTTTTAAGGAAAATGTTGCAAAAAGTATTTTGGAATAAGGTTGTGTGGACATTTGAGTAAAAAGTGAATTGTTTTCGAAGATATGGGTTCTGTTTTATTTCACAATAAGAACATCATACCAACGAACTTGGTGGTAATATTGTGATGGTGCATGGATGCTTTGCTGCATCCAATCCTGGACAATCATTGAAGGAACACTACATTTTTCCTGTCTGACAAAATATTCTAAAGGAGAAAGTCTGATCTAAAGCTAAAGTGTAACTGAGTTATGGAGCGTGGATATATTTCAAAACGCAAGAGTAAGTCCATTTCAGAATGGCAAAAAAAAAATCATATTTTGGACTAGCTTTATGAAAGTCCTGACGGGAACCCTATTGAGATGCTTATAGCAGGGATGTAATGATGTCCAATGTTTGTGTTTTGTGTGAAGAGTTGAAACTATTCATTGTAATAAATGATGATCAAAAATAGAGAAAACCAGAAAAGCGGCAAAGACCTATTCAAGACATTCAAGACAAGATATTTAAAAACCCTAAACAAAGCTACTATGTATGCAATTATGCAGTACGGGAACTGTCCACGATCTGGTGCAATTAAATGTATATTGTTGGTATTGTTTCTGCTTACCATACTGTCAACTCTCTCCTAACGACTCGGGAAATATGTTTTGTCTTGATTTCTGTCTATGAAACAACTTGTAGAGCTTGGTTATAGGTAGCACAGGTTATAGAATCCAATTGTACAAGAATTGTGCATTGTGTTAATATTTGGACTTAATTTTATAGCACGCAGAGCAAACAAAACAGTTAGGTGGCATTGTACATATGTTTAAATGGTATTACACATTGTATTACACATTTAATGTGGTCATGTGTTAAATTCATATACCATGACTTGTTGGGTATTGATCAACGAATTAAAGATATTAGACCATAATAGCTGAAATGAAAACATAGCAGAGGTTCTTCCAATTCGCATGAGTTGGCTTGACATTTGAATTTCACTTGATAAAAAGACCTTTTTTCTTAGCATTCTCAATATAATTATTTTGTATAGGCAGAATGACCTGAGTTAATTTTATGCAGTATGAGTGTGTCTGCTCACAGCGTCAATGTCAAATTCGTCAAAGTCGCCAAACGGTATCAGCGCCGCTTTCATGTTGTTGAATCAGCTATCCAACTGATTTAATAATTTTGGATACACTTTTAAAATGTATGTAATATTATGAAAAATATTTTCATTTTGTAATATTTTGATGATTTTTTTTTTATATGTAGAAAGGCCATTAGGCCTGAATTTGTGGGAGGAGTAAGTCCCCTACTTAAACTCCCAGCCCCTACTCACCGCTGCCGCTCAGCTGATTGTCCCCACCCACCTACACCCTGTTTTAACTACATTATCCTTGGTGGGCCCTCTTTTATTTACAGGCCCACTCGTACGTTGGTTTCGGCACACCACAACCAACTTTGCTCACAGATACTATCCATTACGTATTTAAATTCCGAGCACAAATACAATATATTTTTTGATATTTTGATATGTTGAAAAAATAATTTAAAAAGTTCATCCAAAAGTTAATTGGGAAAATGTACCTAACAATATCAAATCAATGCCACAGTTCTGACTTTTTTGTCCCCAAAAATACCATTCGTTTAGTAGTCTAATTCTTAGCCTTGTCAAGTAAATAACTATAAGATCTGACAATTAAAGGGTTTAAAGATGTGTTAAACATGGGAAGATGAGAGATAGAGATAGTGCAGTCTCTTCAATATCATGATACAAGATGAAATTGTATATTACTGCAAACTGTGATTGATAGTGTTATTTCTTATGTATAGAAGAGGAAAAGAAACCTAATCAGACCACAAGACTTGCCTGACATTGAGACAGATTATTTGGTTGGTCGAGAATCGCTTATAATGACTATGGCAAACAATTGATAGGCTAAGTATGCTGAATCTGATAAAAAGGAGTCCTTAATATTAATTTAACTTATTTCTAAAGTCACAACATGTCCCTGGCACGATTAGATAAACTGAGAAATGGTTTAAGGAACACTCCAAGCTCCATAACCACTACCACACCATGGTGGCCCCTAATGTAAGTAGTCAAATTGCTTTAGAATGGTTTGACTTCCTAAAAGTGGTCTTCTGGGCACTGTTCCCTGCCTTCACTACCGTTACTGGGAAGCCAAAGGTCTCTCAGTCCACGAACTAACCCTGCCGTGCTTGGCTCAGCTTAGTGTGCTTGGCGTGCTTGGAGTGTTCCTCTAAAACAGAGGTCGGCAACATATGGCCTGCAGGCCTTACCCCTGCACAATATAGTCTTGTCATGTAATTCTTCTTAATTATGGGCATCCGGCCCGCTGTCACCGCAGAGATAGCACGGTGCCTTTCGGAGTTCTGCACACAGCTCCAGGCAGCTCGTACTGTAGTAATGTGGGACACAGGGGCTGCTGTAGGTGAAACATTTTTTTTCTTATATAAATTGGCGGCATGGTGGAGGGAAGACAGTGAAATGAGTGGTGGTAGCCAAGAACGCTCTGCCTTGTTCTCAGGCTTTCGGGGTATGAGGTCATGCAAAAGGCAAAGAGAGCAAAGTGAAATAAGAGGAACAAAATGAAGGGGAACTCGGTTACAATACTGGGCAAAATATGAAGAGTGTGCACTCTGTGTGGGTCAGTGAGTGTGTGCGGGGGCCGGTTCAGTCTGTGTGTGTCATAGAGTTTGTATGTATGGGTCAATCTATGTATGTGTGGATTAGTCTGTATTTAGACCTCTATTTCATCTATTTCAGTTGTTTAGACAATTGCTCTTTAATTTGCATCCATATATAAGGAGCAATCTACTATTATAATATTCATCTTATCAGCTATATAAAAGGGGAGCTATCTAAAATACCTCATCTCACTTGCACTTTGTGTGTTAAGGATTTTCTTTATCAGCTATATTGATGAAGGCGTCTAATTACAGATATGGCATCTGGCCCTCGTGGAAAAAGGTTGCTGATCCCTGCTTTACTTTAAAACATGAACATCTGCAATTAGCTAAAACTTTTCAAGTACCAATGCCACTACTTTCCCAAGCATTGGGAAAAGGTTAGCAGACAACAGATAACGTTAAACTGTATAATTTGTTTATAGAACTGTAAATGTGAAAATAGGTTTTGGGAACCAGAAATTATGTACTGCTTTTATATTTGTGTATGTATGTGTGTGTGTGTGTGTGTGTGTGTGTGTATGTATAACCATGTATTTTTTATTCTGTTGACAGATTTCAATAACTCATTTTTATCCCTCTCAATCTTTTCATGTTTTTCCTCTTTGGTGAAATTAACATTGATGGCAGCTATTGTCATACAGGGAATTGTTTGGCATTGGAAGTATGGCCTTGCTCCAGACTCATTTAATAACATTGTCAGATTGCTATATGCATTGCTTGCGAATCACATCTGTCATTATTCCAGAGATGTACTGTATATATGAGCAGGAATGTATTTTCAAATTGTAGAACAGTAACAATGTCCTAATAGACCCAGATTGTTAAGGACAGCTTGCAATGCTTATAGTCACAGAAGGCTTTTGAAATCTAGGTTCTAGGTAGCAGCTATAGTTCCGCTATGTATGAAACCTTAGTGACAGAAAGCATAGCTGGTGGCAGGCTGTCAAAAATGAATAGCTCTAGGCACATCCGAGTGTCATAAATGGTAAGCATCCTGGATCCCAGACATGTAAAAATGCACTCAGGGTTCAAGGTTTCATTCATTTGAAATAAATATATGTACCATTGTGAAAAGGTTGAACAATAAAGAAAACATTGGCAGCAGGAAAAACTTCCAATCATAGTATTTGTTACCAAAAATGTTTTACCCCTAGAGACGTATGCGACGGAAAATGTAAAAATATCTCCAGTGCTCACTGTTAAAGGGACACTATAGACACCCAGATCATTTCAGCTCATTGGAGTGGTCTGGGTGCTGTGTCCCTTTCAGTTTAACCCTGCAGTGGTAAATATTGCAGTCATTGATAAACTTCAATAATTACATTGCAGGGTTAACTCCATCTTTAGTGGCTGTCTACCAGACTTTGATTCAATGCTTTCCTATGGGGTTGTCCTAATGCGATCATGCCGTCAGCCAACATTGGGGGAAGAGGAGTAAAGAGAGAGCCTGACCCAGAGCCGAGGGATGTTGGCGCTGGATTCTAGTAAGTGACAAACAGGCTTTCAACCCTTTCTGTGCTGATGGGGAGGAGGGAGTGAGGGGGACACTATAAGCTAGGAATACTATTTTCTATTCCTAGCCTATAGTTTCCCTTTAAGAAAAAAAAAATTGGTTCTAACTTGCTGTAATCTGGTAACACATAAATAAGAAATGTTTTTAAAAATCTACTTTTTAACATTGAAGCTACCACTATAGGCACACGCAAGTGCTTGGTAATACTGGTCCTATCAGTATGGGAACATAAAGCAGCAAAAAAACACATTTTCTTCAGCATTGAGTGATTAACAGAAATACAATAAAAATTATGATGGGCTCTCCATAACTAACATATTAGAAAAGTGGAGCCACGCTGCGGGGGGTTAATTAGAAGGCCACACAATGCTTTCACACCTTCCTTCACCTGTCTGTTGCATTAGGATAGAAGGGTGCTACTTAGGGAATGTTGTGAAATTACATTTCTTTGTTGTGTTTCTTTTTGAAGTGTTCTATATTCTCTGGCGAAAGGATGAGAATGATCCATGAAACATTGTCAAATGTATTCACTAAACGGGTTATATTTGGGAATTGACCAAGGAATTAAAATTGGAAACTGGAAAAAAATAAATTAAACAAAATTCTCCAGCTCATCCATTATGGCCTAATGTTTACAGTTCCCTGGTCACAATCCCCAGTTTAGTGAAATAAGACATGTTAGATTTTGTACTGGGAGACGATTGAGGTTGTCATGGCCTATTTGGATTATGAAATTAGATGAACAGGAAGAGATGTTAAGGTCTTGCTCTGATAAACTGACCATCTAGATACAGTTTATAGTTACACAGGGGCATAATGACAAATAGAGGGCACTGGTCCGTGTGTTTTTTGGGCCCCCCATAGAGTACAGGTGACCGAAAGGTAGATCCTCAACTGTCAAAAAAAACAAACAGTACTTTTCCAGCTGGAGATCTACCATTTACTCATCATTGTATGGTTGTATTTGTAATAAGTGTTTGTGTTTGAATGCAGACATGTTTTTGTAGGGGATGTGTGTGTGTGAATGCAAGTGTCTATTAGTACACAGTGTTACCATTTGAATGCATTGATGCGTTTTGGCATAGTGTTGTCTATGAATGCAGGGGTGTATTTGTGTGTAGAGTTGCATACGAATGCAGGGGTGTATTTGTGTGTAATATTGATGTTTGAATGCAGGGGTGTATATGTGTGCATTGTTAAAGTTTAAATGCTGGGGTGTATTCACCTACACACATACACAGATACAGTGACACACATGATACAAACTGACATGGGCCAGTCTAGTGCTCTGATAAACGTCCCCGGGGTGGTTGCAGCGGCCGCATCACCACCGTTAGTTCTGCCCAAAGTGACATACAAGGTAAAGTATCCAGAAGGTTCAATGTATTGTATTTTCCCTACATAACGAAATACAGTATTATACCGTGAGTGTGGGCATCGAAGGTTAGTTGTGGAGATGACTTATGCGGTAAATAATGTTCTTTTGACAAACTGATGCACAGTCATAACTTATCTAAAATAGTTAGTCTATGTAGTGATTCTATGGAGATTCCTGGTTTTAAAACTCCAGTTCACACAGGAGGCATATTGTGTATATATTTACATAACGTTATGGAGAATTTGCATCTGTATGTCATGTGAAGCACCTGTGTATCATGACCGAAGAACGTAGTGCTGAAATTCAACTCCTGTCATGCTTCGATTAAGGCTGGCTGCTTGTGAATAATGGGAGATGTTTAATTTTGGAAGGTGAACTGTTAACAATGTAAAGATCAAGTTTGGAAACATAGAACATTACTTTGTCATTATGTGATTCCACCGATTGTCAGGGAAGCGTTTCCTTAATGTTGTTGCCTGTTTTTGTTGTGGAGTACCCCTCACTTTTTTGAAAAAAAGTGAAATGCATAATTCAGGTAAATAATATCCCATAGAGAATAAAATTATTGTATTCTTGCCATGCAGTAAAAAATGAAGATGTTAGTAAGCATTGAAGATATGGCTATTTGTCATTGTGGAAGGGTCCCTATTGGTCAGAGTCCAGAGTGAGTTACTGTTTAAAAAGGGCTTTTTAAAAAGGGCCACTATAGTTGATGATGGCAGGCTGATCGTACTATCCCGGCTTCCAAATGGCAGCAACAAAGGCTAAATGCATATCTCCAAAATGTCCCTATTTAGGATGGAAAGTTGCTATTTTGGGTCCAAATCCCTGTGTTCCTCTTTTCTATCCTAATGTCACTAGTTTCTATGATCTCCATATTGTTGGTGTGACTAACCATAATGTTTCTTTAAACTACAATAAATGTGTTTAGAAAGCAGTCTAAATAAATAAAATATATTGTTCTAAATTACAGTTTCTTTCCATAAACTTTTATTAGTAAGTCACCTAAAATTTCTCAGATCAGCCCCACCCCTGGTCACACCACACTCACACCCCTACAATTAAAGTTCCATTTCAAATGTTGGAAGGTATGTTCAGGGCTACGGCTAAAGTTTTACACTTGGAAATGATGATATAATAGGATTTAACATGACAGGTTTAAAACAGTCATGGCCCAAGGTGTGTGCTGGACGTGTTATTGCATATCCTAATGCAGGACCAAATTCTCCTTTTACTACCTATTTAGTTATCTTTGAACATTTTTCGTGAGTTTGGTCTGATTTATTTTGAAGAAATAAAATCTTAATTTTCTCTGTTTACACTTACTTATTCTAAATCAAGTGGTAGTATAATATGCCTCATTTCTTAATTTAGTATTTTTTTCTTTCCTATAATCCGTGATTTTGGCAGAGCGACCATTGTGTATATTGTGTATTGGGGACTTGCTTAAAGTGGCGCTGTCACCATATGGGAACTTTGCAGTATTCACAAAGACCCCCAACGTTGACATTGCTACTGGTGGTCTGGTGGCTGGTTGGGGGGACAGGAAAATGTGAGTTTAAAAGGACACTATAGTCACCAGGTTCTGGTGATCAGAATCATTACCTTCAGGCTTTTTGCTGTAAACACTGTGTTTTCAGAGTAAATGCAGTGTTTACATTACAGCCTAGTGATAACTCCACTGGCCACTCCTCAGATGGCTCCTAGAGGTGCTTCCTGGGACAGTGCTGCATAGGGAGCAGCACTGCTATTTAGTGTCTCCAACCTCTGCATGCAGACACTGAACTTTCTTCATAGCGATGTATTGATTTAATTAATCTCTGTGAGTAGATGCTGATTGGCCAGGGCTGTCTTTGACTTGTGCTGGCTCTGCCCTTGATCTTGACAGTCTCAGCTAATCCTATGGGGGAAGCATTGTGATTGGCTCAGACCACCACTTCTGATGATATCAGCAGACAGCAGGCAGGTCAGAAGCAGGCAGATGCAGAGCCAGCAGCTGCAGACTTGAATACAAGTAAGATTTTACTATATTTAGGGAGGCAAGAGGGAGTCAGGGGGGCTAGATGGGGGTTTTAACACTATAGGGTCAGGAATACATGTTTGTGTTCCTGACCCTATAGTGTTCCTTTAATGTATTCTCTCCCTTTAAAAGATGTAGTGCCAAAAACTTATCTGTAAGAAATTTGGGGTCTCTTTTATCACTTCTATTTCTATTCTGCTTTACTGTTCCCGAGCTTTGTTGCACAAGGTCAGATCATTTGTCAGACAATGCACTTCAACCAATTCACAAAGGACTGGTAAAGTTTTGTCACTTTGATGAAAGCTCTAAAACACAATGGCTGTTTACTGCTTCTGAACATATGCAGTGTAGGCTTCAATCTTTTGTACAGCATTCAGTATCTTGGATCTCGCAAACAGTGCTACAAAGCTGAGCAAAAAACTATTTTAAAAAAAAATTCTTTCTGTGTTAAACTTGCACATTTTAACATTTAGTGGTTTGTATAATAGGATTGTGTTAAAGAATCTCCAGTGGGAGATTTGCATTATGTTTATAGATCTAATATGTTAGTCAGGTATGCCTAGATTGGGTGGGTGGGTGTGTAGTGTTGGTTCGTCTTAGAGGGTCTAGGCGGGTTCTGAGGGGGGTTTAAGCTGTTTGTCAGCTTACGTTTGGTTGGTGGAGGCTGAGGGGCCCCTGTAAAGGTGCTATGTAGTGGCTCCATAGGGGGTATGGATCGTTCCTTAGGGGTTTGGGGGAGTTGTGCGTATGGATTCGCTATGTGTGGAGCGCTACGTACATCTGACTGAGCAGGCTCCATAAGCAGCCACCTGTTAGGGATTGTGATAGTAGGGTAGCTTATCTTGTGGCAGGTGGGTTAGTAATTCCCGTACCTGTTGGCTAGCATAGACCCTGCTGTGTCAGAGGGAGGGGGGGGAGTGTGTGTGTGGGTGCTTAGGCCCCTTGGAGTGGTTCGCCCTCATCTGAGAGGGGTATAAGTGGGATGTTGTGGGGGGTGGGTGCCATCTCGGTTCTTTATATTTTTAGCCCAGTTTTGGGACGTCCGTAGCTAGTTGTTGTGCGTCTTAAAGACATATACATGAACTGAAAATGTTAAACGTTAAAAACACATTATAAAACATATTGTGATGTAAAAAACTATTTCTGATGCTGAGCAACAGCGCTTTACTAGAAAAAAAGATATAATGAACACATCTCAGTAAAATTATGTAGTAAATAGTATACATCAAAAAATAAAAAAATGCTTCCTTGGTGCAACTTAATAGGTTTTGTAGTTCACTCTGCAAGTCCCGTTCAGAAAAAAACACACCAATAAATAGAAAATAGGTGTCTGCATAGATACTCTGGAAATAAATCTTCTGATGTAGGTCGCCATGTGAGCTGCTACTGCCATGATATGCTAAAAAAACTGAAAAAAGCTAAACAAATCATGCAAACGGTGTGCAAATAAAAAGCAACTAGGAATTGTACAATGTGTGTCACACACCTATTTAGGTATTTGCAGAGAGAAACAAGTGTCTGGATCGCAACCTCTAAGCCTAGTCTATCAGAATTTTTTTTTCACACCTGGCCTTGGATAGGATGCTGAGCTGTGTTTAGCTCCTTGGCGGTAGTTCTGGTACACTTATTGCACTGATCAATAAAACTAACCATGTATTTGGAATGTCTAACAACTAACTTCCTCAGGCGATATTTTAAACAATGATAACATTACAATTGCAGTGACTTCTTCTTAAACATTTTACTATGTTTTCTGCAGTGCACTCAGAAGAGTTTGTCTTGCGTCATAGATGATCCAATGTATTATATGATAATGTCCAAACGTCTCATATGCAGTACCCAATCGTTATGAGTGAAATTGTTTGCACTTGTAAAGGCCCTTAATTATATTAAAGATGAATAAGAAATAACATTATATGTGTACATTCAAAATAAAAGTTATTATTATTACAAGTGAAAATGCTGGGAACGTGCAATACTGGCAGTCACTCAGAATATGGCAAATGCACAGTCGAACCTTTTAGCAACCACTGTGCAGCGTAGAAAAATGCAACCCGAAAACGGATATTTTTATCGCTGATTTGTAATTCAGTTTAACTGAATTGATTGTAAGTGTGGAACTGTACAGAGGTATGAACACAGATATAGGAATAGATTACAAAAAAAGTGTAAAATAATATTTCAGTTGCAGTCTGTGTTTAAGCGTAAGTGTATTTGTTTTGTTTTAGCCTGATATTCATGCTATATTTTTTTCTCTGCATTCAAATCTCTTTAGATTCGCTCAAATTAAATAAAGTTTTACTGTGTTCTACGCCAAACCCCACCCCTTAAGCCACACCTCCTCTTTTTACAAAAGCATCTTTTTGATTGGAAGGTACATAGTGTAGTAATCCAATGAGAAGTGAGATTTAACTTTGCGCCACAGTTTCTAAATAAGTATTGCAAAATGGCAGTTGATTTGCAAACCGACCATATTAATAAAGCTCCTAATGTATGGGATTTTATGCATTTGTAGAGCAATGTGTTAAAATATAGTTCGTTTATCACATTTCTTAGAATTATTGGATACATTTGTATGAACTCTTTTGAAACTTGTAGGTGGACTGAAAATAAGTTAACATCTCAGCCAACTGCTTATAACTTAAACCAATAATAAAATGTCTTTATATGAGCATTTCCTTGTCATATTTATTGTGCAGTTGTTGTGACAGCCAGCAATGATATATAGGGATACACAGGCCCATCTGTGAAGTCTGCCAAAATACTCTGTACAACACAAATTGCTGCCAGCATTACACAAACGTTTCTAAATTGTTATCTTGATTCTGTGTTCATCTCTTTTCCAAGTTACCAAGGAACAAACAAGACGATCCAAGATTTTCAAATCCTTTGGTGGATGTTTTTAAGCCTGTCATTGAAAGCTTTGAAATAAGCCAGGTATTATTACCTTCTATTGAGTAACTGTTTTAACTATGAATAGATGTACTGTACATATTCTACACTATTATTCCTATTCTTGTAGAACTGGTTTAAGAGTCAGCGATATAAATAATGTACTTAAATCAAGACCAAGATGTAGTGCTGTTTGTCCATTCTTAAAGGAACACTCTAGTGTCAGAAATACAAACGTGTATTTATAATATGTGCCGTTTAGGTCCCATGTTATCGTGTCAGCAAGTTAAAAGGTGATTTTACTCACCTTTTTCCAGCACTGCACAGGTCTCCTCGTGGCTGGCTTCGCCTTCTTGGCTGAGATCATCAAACTTGATGATCTCGGCCAATCCAGTGCTTTCCCATTGGAAAGCATTGAGACGTTATCGCACATGCCTGTCTTTGTGCACTGCATATGGAAAATATACTCAAAATTCTATAAGCCTTCTTAGCATGTCTAGTAATGTTTTCATTATGGAGAAAAAGTCCCTGTTTGAGATCCAAACACATCTGTTCCTGTTCCCTACCCTTGTATCTCCTTCCACTTTAGGAGCTTTGTGACCATGGGTACATTACAGAATGCCTCAGCAGTAATACTGTCAAGTGCATTGCCTATGAATACATCATAGGGCTCCACAACGATAAAACTTACAATGTGTGAACAAGTGTGTCTCAGAGTTTCACAGTAATGTGCTAGGTATATAAGATCATCAGGAAGCTTCACAACAAAAATAAGAATTTCACAGCCATGTGCAATGTGTACAAGTTTATCAGAGATCTCCATAGCAATAAAAGTAATCAGTAATATCGTGTGTGAGTAGACCAGTGCTCCACAGCAATAAAACTATTTAAAGTAGTGTGTGAGTGCATCACAATGCTCCACAGCAATAAAATACAATGCAATGAATATAATAAATAAATAAACATAGATATACACACACACAAGTTTTGATTTATGTAAATGAAGTTAGCGTTTTTCTGTTTGTAAAAAGCGGTACTGGTTGGTTAAAAAGTGATACTAATATTATTACCATACTAATATTCTTTATAGTGTTCCACCACCTTGCTTCGCCACCAGATAATTGTAAAATCACAATTCTCACTCTGTTGGGAGTTACACTTTGGTTTAAAACCTTTCAGCAGGATACAGTTTTGATTGTGTTTTAGTGGTCATCCTAAGTGGATATAGTAAGGGAGGCATTGTGGACATGTGTAGGAGCTCTAGCTGTGTAAGCACTTGCTGAAACACACACACATACAAGGGTACAGAGAGGAGGATAACTATTTATATACAAATATGTGCATTGTTTAATTGGTTGTTTTTTCTACTCATTCAGGCTATGCTTTCGATGAATCAGATTGCCACTGATTAAAAACTGCTGGAAGAGCCAGCGAGCCAGGGTTCCAGAAACATTCATAAACTGCCCAACCTCCAATTGTTGGGAAGAAAAGTCTCCTCAACCTTTCAATGACATCATTTTGACTTTACAAAGAATTCATAGCATTATGTATCCTCTATCTCGCTATCGCTAGCATGTGTGGATATATAATTGGTATCTACGCACAGGCGCACACTCTTTCTCACATACTGAATGTGTGTGTGAATATATCACACACACACATTCTCTCTTCACAAACTCTATCTCTCTTTCCACATTCACATACACACACTCACACGCCCTCTCTTTTTAAACCCAAACAGAGGAACAGAACCAGCTTAGACAAGAATATTTAAATGTGCCTCAGTGCTGTAGTTTTCATAAAGGACATGCAAAACACAAACATTTTAGGTCACAGACCCTTTATTAATGTAATAATTATTTATCTCTCTCTTTAGATACAGCCATGTTTGGAGCAGAGGATAATTTTGTGTTATTCTACTGTTTAACCGTGTTGGTTAATGGGGAGTCTAACCTCTTCCTCCGTGTTTGTGTCACGCACAGAGTGTTACCAGTTGTTGAGACATGTGGCAGAACAGTCTGCCTCTTGCTTTATTTTTATCCTGTAAACCTTTTAATTAGAACAGGATGGTTTCGCTTTCTCTAATTAATCTCATGAGATCAGGATAAGCCAGAGGCGTTAATTCTGCTCTAACTAGTAATTTGCTTATTGCTCTTCAGGTGTTAAAAGAAGCGGAGACCGGCATTGATCGCGCTACTTTACTTACAGAGGTTGATTGTGTCATTTTGAAGGGACGCAATGTCAAGTTATGTGGCTAGGAAAATGATTAGGTCATGTTATATGGATAGAAATATCAGTAGGTCATGTAATATATAATAGGACGTTAGGAATTGATTTCATTGACCTATAGTGTAGTTAGTGTAAGTGGCATACCTGATACATACTATTGTTTGTTTTACATAGTGTTTTTCTATGTATGTACTTTTTATCTATATATGTTGCATAGTGTTGTCCCAGGATGCCTGAGGTTAAAATTATACAGAGAGAGGAGACCAGCTAAGAAAAGAGGATGCGAGAGGAATGCATACAGCATTTTTGTTGTATAGATCTTAGCTGAATATTTTAACTTTGTAGAGCATGCTGAGCTAAATATCCTGAAGTATTTTCATGCTGATATCTATCCATGAGATTTTTTTTACTTAAATCAAATATTAGAGGTAACTAAATGTTGGTTGTGCTTTTCATTTGTAATAAATCTTATACTTTCCCATTTTTAATGTACAGGCATTCCAGACACAGTATGTAAATTACTTTAAAGCTATTGAGTACTATGCTTTGAGTAGGCAACATTGGGATATGAAGTTATTCAACTGTCTCCATTGAAGTAGTGATATCTACAAGAAAAAAGGACCCTAATGTGTGTAAACATTATCTGGAACATACAACGCATGCATAGAAGTGATTTATTTAGCACAAGTTTTACAGAGTTGAAGTCTTTGATACAACCTAAGCTTTAAAGGAACACTTTAGTATCAGGAATACAAACATGTATACTTGACACTCGTTCTGGAATACAAGATTAGGTACTCGGCCCCCTAACTCTGGAGATTAAAGGTCGCTTTATTTACCTGTTCTCCCTCGCCGTGCCAGTATCTCTGCTGCTGGCCCCGCCTCTGTGGCTGATCATCATTCTTCACATAGGAAATCATTGGGAGGCTAATGCGCATATATGGCAAAATGCCACGCTGCGCCAATATGCATATCCTCATAGAGATGCATTGAATCAATGCATCTCTATGGGGAACATTCAGGGCCTCCATATTGGGGACTCTAAACACAGGTCCTCAACAATGTGCTGCATTGGACTAGGAAGCACCTCTAGTGTGCCTTTTCTCTGAAGACTACAACTTAATGTAGTGGTTCTGGGGTCAATAGAGTGTCTCATACTATAGACTGTAGACCTTTAAGTTTCTTAAGTCTTTAAATTCAATCTCACTGCTGATTTCAATTGTTTTATACAGTTATTACAGTAACCTGGTGGCATGGGTGAAATTTTAATCAACTCTAGGTATATGTTAAACAATGGTATATTTTATTTAACATAAATATTGAAGTGCATATTTTATATCTGTGTCTGTGATTATTGAGCCTATCCCTATATAATGGATTTCATACTGAGAAAATAGTCTATGGAGGCACCGAATTAAAAAGTAATAGGTCCAAGTCTCCCACACTTAGGGAAGCCTCTTGTGAGACCTTACATATTTAAAGAGTTAATTATCTTGAAAACAGATCATCAATATGCTGTGATGATAGGGTTCCACATTTATTTTATTTATTTATTTTCTAAAGGATGGTAAAATCCACCATGGAAGGATTTTTAGGATTATAGTATAGACACGTGAAGGCCAAAATGTAGCTTTAAAGTCTGGCAAAATGTCCTTAGATTTGTCGTTCCCCAGTAGTTGGGCATTTGCCTTTTGACCACCACTATTTTTATTTACACATTTGCTGGCAGTTTTATTTATTTATTTTCTAAAGGATGGTAAAATCCACCATGGAAGGATTTTTAGGATTATAGTATGGACACGTGAAGGCCAAAATGTAGCTTTAAAGTCTGGCAAAATGTCCTTAGATTTGTCGTTCCCCAGTAGTTGGGCATTTGCCTTTTGACCACCACTGTTTTTATTTACACATTCGCTGGCAGTTTTACAAACTCAGTATGCAGATTATAATTTATTACATGAAATGTATCCACATTTCACCTCTAAGAAAGGATATTGCAGGTTATATAACTCCCCTTGCTAGTAAAGCTTTAAAAAAGTCAGATTTGTTGAAATCCAACTAAATTGCCATGTCTTTCCCAAATATCAAAGGGAGATGCTCAGCGGGGAGCCCAATAAAATAACCCTGTGGACTGCATGTTCTGTCAACTGTCAAGACTGTTCCCATTCTCACATCAAATGAATACAACTAACTGATGGTTTCTTTATAAAATCAGAACAAGAGGCAGTGTCTTCACTTTAGCCTTTACCTCATAGATGGATATAGGATTAAACCCCCCAAAATAATGAAATAAAGCAAACATCTGTATTATATGTAATCAACAGGCAAATAGAGGGACAGACTGATGGACAGATATAGAATAAGAATCTATCATAAAAATTCATTTTCTACTGCAGTAACATAAAATACATAAACAATGGAATATCTTGTCCGAAGCATTGTTTTTAATGTGGAAACCCCCTTGCAATTATAGCTGAGTTAAGCTGCAGGCTGTGCTTTTTTATTTTTTATTATTCTCTGAAAATGTCTAAATATAAACCTAACTCTTAGAGTACCATAAGGACGAAAACATCTTCCACAACACTGTGTTTTTGTTAGCAATCTGGCACTCAGCGGTTAATGCCTTTGGAGGGTTCATGGTTCTCACAGTGTTCTTACTTCCTCTGTTAAATGAATGCTTACATTACTGGGGATGAAAAGAAATGTTCTGTGAAAATGTTCTTGTCTATGAAATAAGAGAAAATATATCCAGTTCTTGGCTTATCCAGATAAACTGTAAAAGCAAATCTCATATAAATATATTAATATACTCGGTCTGTCTGGAAAGTATCCAGCTATGTAATATGTGAAATAGAGAAATTTTTTGAAGAAGGTACAATATTTGTACAAGAATTAAACATTGTACGTTGGACAATGACCACCCAGTCCTCTACAAAGTAGGCACCTTGTGATGTCACCAGTACTCCCAGCGTCTCTTCCACTGTTCAAAACACTCTGCAATATCCTTGTTGGAATCGCCATCAGCTGCCTCGTCATATTTATCTGAATCTCATCAACGGTCTGAAATTTCTTCCCTTTCAAAGGTGATTTTAGTTTTGGTAGGGAGCCAAATGTCTCAGCAGATTCTCGACCATCTTTGAAGCTTTATGCCACATTTTTATTTTCGCTGCGATTGCATCGTCCCCGAAAGCCTGTTGAATCATCCGAATGGTTTCTGCTGAGAAACGTTCAAGCTTAAAGGACCACTCTAGGCACCCAGACCACTTCAGCTTAATTAGGTGGTCTGGGTGCCTGGTCCAGCTAGGGTTAACCCATTTTTTCATAAACATAGCAGTTTCATAATCATAGCAGTTTAAAAGATGGTAAAATCCAATTCAGAGAAACTGCTATGTTTATGAATGGGTTAAGCCTTCCCCTATTTCCTCTAGTGGCTGTCTCATTGACAGCTGCTAGAGGCGCTTGCGTGCTTCTCACTGTGAAAATCACAGTGAGAGCACGCAAGCGTCCATAGGAAAGCATTGATAATGCTTTCCTATGTGACCGGCTGAATGTGCGCGCAGCTCTTGCCGCGCGTGCGCATTCAGCCGACGGGGAGGAGAAGAGGAGGATCGGAGGAGGAGAGCTCCCCGCCCAGCGCTGGAAAAAGGTAAGTTTTAACCCCTTTCCCCCTTCCAGAGCTGGGTGGTAGGGGGTCCCTGAGGGTGGGGGCACCCTCAGGGCACTATAGTGCCAGGAAAACTAGTATGTTTTCCTGGCACTATAGTGGTCCTTTAACGCAAAATTTGATGCAAATTTGTTGCTGTACTCGTTCAGTGATTTTGAATGGGGCAGCCACACAATACACATGCTCACTCAATGGGAGCTAGCCCCACCACAGACTAGTACAGTGAAGTAATTGTTGTTCATGCATGCGCATTCAGTGCACACTCCTTGGCTGCCATGTTACATCAATGTTGTGCAAACTGTTCTCAGTTTTCTAGAGAGACCTTGTGTGTGTGTTTGTGTATATATATATATATATATTTTTTTTTTGGATGATTTTGTGAAGAATTATCAATAAGTCCAGAAAGTAATATTCTAGAACAGTTAAAAGACAACAAATGAGGGCTGTATGACATCTATGACATCTACATCTTCTCAACTCCAGGTATCTTCGCTAGAAGTTGTGTTTGCCATATCCTTGAGAATATGAGCATACAAGACGGTAATCTTTCTAGCAGATCCCTTTGACATCAGCCATCACATAACAGAGGCTGCAGTAAAGCAAGGCGTAGTTTTAATATTGTATTATACAAAAGAAAGCCGTGTACCAAGCAAATATTGGTAAAACTGCGACTTACGCATTATCGGAGTGGCAGCAGGGAGGCTGGTGAGGGTCCTGTTTTGGGGTGTTTTAGCTGCAGTTTCCTGTAGTTTTACTGTTCAATTATAAGTATATTAATATCATTATTATTATATATATATATGTACAAGCAGATTTGTGGGGACGATGGCAATAATCAACCTTTGTGGAAGTTATTCTACTGACCGAGAGTACCTTCTAAGCAGTTTTTTTTACGGACAAAGGTCCTCTTACCCGGCATGTGTTCTCTACACACTGGGAGTTTAGCACAGCGGCTGCATTGTGACACCATCTGATTCAGTGACTGTCACTGGCTCCCACAGAATCTGACCTTTGTCATCAGAAAATGGATTGTGTCCATTGCTGATAGCCAAGTATCAATCCAGTAAAGAGACTGAAGAACGATAACAGTATGCACTAAATACTGCCCCAAAAGTATTATCTCTGAATTATTTCTATTGATCTACATATTGCTATGTTCACCATTAAGTTTAGGTATATATTTTTTTTTAATTGAATAAATTATGCTGCAGAAGAAACCACATAATGAACATGATGCAGTCATTGAGTACATGTTAGTATGTTAAGCTTCTTTAGTAAGCCAAATCTGTAACCTTAATTTTTACACAAATAAAAGGAAAAAAGGGACAGATTAAATTAGACTCAATTTCCACCTTTAATAAATCCCCATCTGAACTGAATTTCTGAACGAACCCCTGTTTAAGATGACAGTAAATCACCTAGAATTATAGTTACGTAAGGTGTTAAAGATACCAGTAACAATTACAGGATAATTTGTGTTCTTCACTATAAACAGCATTACATGTTTCAGTTGATATTTTGAAAGGTTTCATAATTTTTTTAATGCTATTTACAGCAGAAAAAGACAAAAATACAGCATTGTCATTTTCATGTGCAAATCCAGAATTAAATAACTACTAGGCCTCAATTTAATATCTTAGGATAAGCATTTCATACAGATTTTCTAGATTTTTAGATAACATTTTAAAATACTATAACATTTTGAAAAATATTTTAATGTTTAGATTTGTTTTAATCTATTTTTATATTTTTAATGCATGATATTTTTTTTTTAAATTGTAATATTTTGAAAAAAATTATGTTTGAAATGTTTATCAAAATATACTAAATTATTTGAAAAGGTTATCCAAAAATATTCAATCGAGACCATAGTAAGATCGAGTTGTGGTCATATTTCCTAGCCGTAGGACTGACATGGTCTTGTCTAGGTGAATATGTTTCCTTATTTAATCTTGTTTAGAATCTAGAAATTACAATAGAAGAGTTGGGTTGGTCCCTTCACACAATTATTAGCACCCGTCCTCTTAGGAGACTTCAAACAAATCTCTGTAAAATAAGTTATGTAGTCTATTAAAAGTTGGGTAAAAGATCGGGATTTTTTTTTCTTTTTCAGTAGGTTCCTATGGATATATGGAGTAGGATGACAAGTTTTGGGAAAAGATTTTGAACGTGGTCCACTCCTTTATAGACAGTAGCTTCTAGTCAGTCGATCCAAAATGCATAATAAAGTTATTTAAGAATTTTTTAAAGCTAGGTATAAGCAAACAAAGAAGTCAATACAGCATAATACTCAGACACAGTGGGTATTAGATGTAAATTACATAAAACATCCAAAGAGTTTTAGGTACAACACTGCGTGGGACTTTTTTTTTAATCAAAAAAGAGATAGGCTGTCATGGTCGATCCATTACTGGATAATGGATTCCCTTGCTATTTGCAACAAATCCATACCCAGGGCTAAATGTGGGACCTTAGGTTTAACTATTGTAAGTAGAGTTATGACTTTGTCCTGGCGGTGTTCCACCCTCAGCAGCTGGGTGTGATTTTGTACCTCAGCTCTGTGAATGTGGGATAGATAGACAGACAGACTGACCCCCATCATACATTATCCTTTCTAGCTTCTTAAAACATGACCTCATTACTTGCCTTTTATCGTGATATATTCACCAGTATTGTCTGTTTGTCCTTTGGTCTTTACCTCAGTGGGCAAGCCTAATTTGAATTAATAGTCACTGTAATATAATATACACATTCAGGTTTCCTGCACACTTTGAAAACCTTGTACACAAATGCAGGGGTCTACCTAGAGCATTTGGTACCTGGGACGGGTCCTATTTTTGGCACACCCACCCACCCCCCAACTTTAAAATGTAAAAA
The DNA here is from genome assembly GCA_933207985.1 of Pelobates cultripes. Classification (NCBI taxonomy): domain Eukaryota; kingdom Metazoa; phylum Chordata; class Amphibia; order Anura; family Pelobatidae; genus Pelobates; species Pelobates cultripes. The sequence goes on from OW240912.1 coordinate 72,264,828, forward strand.
AACACATCAATTTAAAAAAAAAAAATGTATTTAGCACTAAGTAGTGCTTGTGTTTTTGAATGTAAGCATGTTTTGTATGGAGTAAGTGAATGTGGGGGGGGGGGGGTTGTTTGTATGTGGTGTTGGCTTTTGAATGCAGGCATGAATTTGTATGTAGTGTGGATTTTGAATGCAGTAGTATTGTTATATATAATGGTGGGGTTTGTATGTAGCGTTTATGTTGAAATGCATGGGTGTATTTGTGTGTAGCCTTGGCAAGATTCTGAGATGTATGCACATATACACGCATATATACACACTGGCACACATGTAGATACATAGAAACACAGTCACACACAGATACACTGACACACATGCAGACACAGTGGTGACTTTAGGAACAATATATGGGGGGGCACATACCATACCACAGTCAAAACTGGGGGGGGGGGGCACTAAAACGTTTCACTAGGGGATGGGGTAATGTGCTGCCATTTGATGCAGTCAACAAATTTGCATGAAATTCATATTAGCCACAAAGATTTCTTGTTTTGGGCTGGCTGACACCTCTTAACTTCAATCTTTGTTTATCAGATAACTCCCCTATTTGCTATCCTTATGTGGGATTGCCATATTTAAGGGCACCAAATAAGGGAGCTATCTGCTAAACAGCACCATAATTTGGTATCTTTAAATATGAAACTCTCACATAAGGGCACAAATTTAGGGAATTATCTACTAAACAGCTTAAAGTTTAAAATTTAAAAAGCCCTTTTCTTAATTTGAATCTTTTAATTGTTTAGTAGATAACTCCATTATTTGTTACCCTTATGTGGAATTGCTATATTTAAGGACACCAAATAAGGGAGCTATCTACCAAACACATACACATTTATATACACACACACACACACCCACAGACACACCCCACATAACCAAAGAAACACACACGCACTATCACAGACCCATGCAATCACAGGCCTACATAAACACAGACATACACCCACACACATATTTAATCATTAATATCCGGTCTGCAGCTCTGCACACTATGTGTCTCGCGAGACCCGTCAGAGCATTGCCGTGGTAACCCGCGGCAACGCTCTGATTGGCCAGTTCTCGCAAGACACATGGTCTGCAGCTCTGCACACTGCGGAGCTGCAGACCGGTGTCTGGGATGGGCGCTCTCTGGCCGGGCAGCCAGGAGGGGCCTCACAACCGGCAGCATACTAAGCAAGCCGCCGGGCCCCCTCCTGGAGTCGGGTCCTCCATCATTGACCGAAGACCTGACACAGTCTGCCCTACGGCAGTATAGGCGGCCGCGGGACCCCAGCCAGCGCGAGGCCTAAACCACCTGATTAGAGAGCCGCCTCTGACACACACAGGCACTCTCACTTACTGATAGTATGGGTGTCTAGTTGTTGGGGGAAGCAGGGCATCCTTCCTGCTTCCAATCAGTGAGCAGCAGTAAGAGGCTGCTGTTAGCTCCGCCCCTGCATCCGATTTGGCTCTGCCCCCACTGTTGATATGGCTGTGCCCCCAACTCACCGTGCAGTACTCCTGCTGTATTCCCAGTCTGCCCCTGCGTGTGTGAGCTGTGTCGGCTGCCCGGCACTGCCTGCTGCTATGGCGCCATGTGCAGCCTCACAGCTCACAGAACCCTAAACCTGGCCAGCCCTAGTGGCACTCGCCTACCAGGTGGCACCCGGGGTTGACGGCCCCCCCTTAGTACGCCACTGCACATATGTACACTTCTGATGTACAACCAACAATGTTTGCTGGTTCTGTATTGTTATTGCTGATTATATTGGTGTATTAGACTGATTTAGAGCAGTGTGCCTCAACCCTCTCCCCAAGGCACACTTAACAGTTCAGGATTACCCGGGTGTGTCTTAGGTGTTAAAAACTAAAAAAATAAATAACACCTTTGACCCTAAGGTGTATCTTTATTTTTTTATTTTTGTAAACACTTTAGACACACCTGTGTAATCCCTAAATCCTGGACTGTTAGGTGTGCCTCGAGGAGCACTGCAATATAAGGTAAAGAGAAAAACACAGCAAGTGTCTTCACTAATTTAATTGACAAATAACAAATGAGGCTCTGTATTGTAAATTGTTTGTGGGAAAGATTCTGATACATCTTGTTCTAGTGGGGATGTCCTGTGTCTCTCTTTTTAGTAACTATGTCACATCGTTGTACACTGCATGGTTTTACACTCGAAATGTTTTAATCAAAGCTCATTCATTTTCATTCTAACATTTATTGTTCTCATTGCTGATCTGTCTGTAGTCACTGATCTTCATAAAGCACCCTGGCATTATGTCTCATTTACCTTATAGTTCGTGATGTTTTAAGGTCCGTCCATGTGTTTGTCAGTAGTGGTGTCACCGGTTTTCCACGTGGTCAGCGTAGGTTTCCTGTAATCATTAGTCTCATTGTGCAAACAGCACAATTCACGCATTGTGAACTATGAGTTGGTTCTGGGAAGATGATATAATCCAGTTTCTGTTTGCACACTAAGCATTACATGTGATAATAAATCTAATATTTGGACATGCAGCAGGCTCTCTGTAAAGTCTTAACAAATATTCTGTTTTTCAGTCGTAGTCGAAACATTTACAGGTCATTTATAAGGCTGAATAAAGGTCACTAGTGTAAATGAACTGGGATGAGGAATTCATTATATTATCTTGTTTAGGATAGTAGGAGTGGAGGTCTTATTTTAAGAGTCCACGAACAGGGGCTGTTTTGACATATCCCACCTCTCTATGCTATATTCCCTCCTCTCGAGCCATGAATCATGTGCTGCGGATGCTCTCAATGAAAACATAGCCAGAACTAAGCATATTCTGCACAGTCAGGAATTCAGTGCTATTTCGCAATGCAACCTAACTTATAGAAGGGAGTGCCACAAAGTCAGGCACCACCTCACCACCTCCAGTCAGTCACTTATAGTAGCCTTGCAGAGCACTACACTAGTCTCCCTTTATTAAAGAAAGTGGGGGGAGGTCTAGTCTCTAGACCTCCCCCCACAGCGCTCAAAGGGATAAATAACCCTGTAAACACTCACCTTATTCTAGCTCTGAGGTCCCTCAGCGCTGGCTCTGTATTCGCCTCCTCCAATCATTGCTTTCCTATGGGGATTTTGAAGACACCGGGCGCCCACCTGGTTTCTCTTAAACTACAATGTTTTCAGCTGCAGGGTTAAGTAGACTGGGACAGTGCAACCAGACCACTTCAATGAGAGGATGTGGTCTAGGTGCCTGTATTGTCCATTTAAATCAGAAGGCTGCTTTGAAAAGCAGCTGCATGAAGTAAAATAAAAGAATTAAAAAAAAAACAACAACAAACCACTAACATCCCTCGGCACCACTTGTAAAGATCCAGGTTGGGAGCATCAGCCCCTAACACCCCCCAGTGATGCCTATGCCATGAAGCATCCGGAACAGTAAGTGAAATATTGAGCCCTTATATTATATAATGTGAGTTTCATACAGCGGCATAAATATAATCCTCTTACTGCGACAAAAATGGTGCGCTACAAAGTAATATTTCATGAATGACCACAATATATATATCCTCATTGTGCCCCAAGGCGCCCAGTATTGAGCTGTCTAGTAGCTATTTATCTTGTTGAATTGTATAGTCATAGTCTTCTTACAGAAAAAGACCCAACTTCAGCATCAACATCAGATTTTGAGAAGAGTACCTCATATTAATAGCAGTGCTTTAGGCTACTATTATCTGTGAAGAACTTTGTTTTTTTTCATTAGATAAGTGTTAGAATTAGACTTCAAAGCAGCCTTTTTTATATCAGTAGGCTGCTTTCAGAAGCAGCTGCCTGACAAAATATTACATGAATAAATGCATTATTAATATCCTGCCGTCCCCTCCACTACCTGTAGAGCTCCTGGAAGCCTATCAGGCTTACTCACTAAAGTGATAATTCACAGTGAATTCAAAGTAAGTTTCAAATTTAAATCGGCACTGTCATGCCGAACTTACCTTTCCCCAATCGATTCCTCTTCTCTCCCTCTGTCAGGATCTGTTCTTCATTTCTTCATGTCTGCTCTAGTTTTCTTTAAAACATTAAGACAAAGTAGGGACTATTTATGGAGGTTTCCTACACCTGACCATCTATGACCAGTGGAGGAGCAGTGTGCTCTCTTTCCTGTGGTCAGAGAAATATACCCACAATTCTTACCTTTCCTCCGTGATCTTGTGATGCTTCCTGTCAGTATTCCCGAACGTCTTGTCATTTAGACAGAACGCTGGCGAAACTACCGAATTTCATCCTAACAGAATGAGAACAGTTTAGTAGTCATGCCCCTACTCACGGCATAGCGAGTAGGGGCATTTGGTAGATTTTAATCTCCCTTATGCTATTATGGGGTCATATTAACCCCCACAGAGTGAGGGAGGACATGGGGAGGCTTAGGAAGTGACGGGGAGCACTGCTCCCTGACGCTTCTATTTTTACATATTACAAGGAGGGAGCTGCCAAGACAGTGCCTCTTTAAGGTCAAAATAACCGAACCAGAAAAATTATCTGCTTCAGCTGTGCTCTCAGTTCGGCTACTTTGGCCTTCAGTGTGAAAATCTATTTGAATTCTCACTTTAGTGAATAACGCTGCATATATTTCTGCTCTGTAGATCCAATCCATGGACCCCTGAGACAAAAAGTGTGCAATATAAAGTAATATTTAATGAATGGCCACAGTTTGTTTCCTCATTAGAGTGCCCAAATATTGTGCTGTCTAGTAGGTATTCTTTATGTTGGATTGTATGATCAGGAAGAGACCTTGCTCAAGTTCTAAGAGCTGAAACATCAGATTTTGCGAAGAATACCTTGCATTAATAGTGGTGCTTTAGGCTACTATTGTCCTTGGAGAGCTTTATTTTTCATTAAATAAGTGTTCGAATTAGACTTCAAAGAGCATTGTACTTCAACTCATATTTTTCTTTATTCAGCATTTTGTTCAGCTTCAGGTAGGCGTATTAACACTACCACTGCTTGAACAAAGTATCTATCTGCCCTAGAAACTGACAAGTACTGGCTTTGTTTTAGAAAACAATTTCCTGAAATATTTCAACACTATTGTAATTAAAACATATTATTTAGAAAAGCAAGAATGTCGGTTCAAGTTGTATCATATATGTAGTCTTCATTCACTTTAGTATGTTTAGTTCTGCTTTAAAGGGACACAACAGCTTGAAGGGACACTATAGTCACCAGAACAACTACAGCTTATTGAATTTGTTCTGGTGAGTAGAATCATTACCTTCAGGCTTTTTGCTGTAAACACTGTATTTTCAGAGAAAAAGCAGTGTTTACATTACAGCCTAGTGATAACTTTACTTGCCACTCCTCAGATAGCTGTTAGAGATCCTTCCTGGGTCATGGCTTCCTAAAATGCATCCAAACTGATCTGCCTCTTTGTCAGTCTCAGCCAATCCTATAGTGAAGCATTGTGATTGGATCAGGCTACCACTTCTGATGATGTCAGCAGACTGCTTCTTCTTTTGAGGCAAACAGCATGCAGAGTTTCAGCTTCTGGCTTGCATACAGTAAGATTTTGCTATATTTATGGAGGCATGAGGGGCTCAGGGGGCTAGATGGTGGTTTTAACACTATAGGGTCAGGAATACATGTTTGTGTTCCTGACCCTATAGTGATCCTTTAATGTATTTGTTCTGGTGATAAAGAAAATGCAGTGTTTACATTGCCCCCTAGGGACATCTCCAGTGGCCACTCCTCAGATGGCTACTAGAGGTGCTTCATGGCTCAGTGCTGCACAATAGGCAGCACTGTTCAACGTCTCCACTCTCTGCATGGAGACGCTGAATTTTCCTCATAGAGATGCATTGATTCAATACATCTCTATTAGGAGGTGGTGATTGGCCAAAATTGTGTTTGCCCTTGCCGATTTCAGCCAATCCAATGCTTTCCCTATAGATTGGCTAAAAATTGTAAATTCTGATGATGTCACCTAGAAAGCGAACCACTGCCAGCGGACACGCCCAGCGCTGGAAATAAGGTAAGTTTTAACCCTTTATAAGAGGATTAAGGGGGACAAGCCACCTAAATGGTGGTTTCAACACTATAGGATCAGGAACACATATTTGTGTTCCTGACCCTAGAGTGTTTTTTTTTAATAAGGGTTCGGTGTTGAAAGAAAAATCCTACAATATAAAGGTAGTATGTTTTATGAATGTCTATTTGCAGCTTGTAATACATTTATCGACCACATGAAGAATTATCTTATATTTGTCAATACTGAGAGTTTGGTTGAAGAGCTTTTGTGCATTTTTAAGAAGCTTTTAAGAAGTTTCTTACTAAAACTATTTCAATTGAAAAAAAATTAGTTTTATTAACGAGAGATGCATGGTTTGAGCAATCTAATGTTTGAATAATCTATCAATTATTATATCATTGTATACAGTTATCATTTATTCAACATTCGGCACAGAATTTAGTGCCTGTTATTAGTCTCACATGATTGTTTAGTGAGAATTGTCAGGAAATAAGAGCGAAGTCCAAGTAAATATATTTTCATCTAAAATATCTAAACTGGGAAAACTCTCTAAGATAACTATTCTCCAGTTTGACTACTTTGGCCTTACATGTGAAATTAACTATAAATTCACCTTGAAAATTACAACAATTCTCACATTAGTAAATTATCCTCTTTATGATGACATTTCTCACTTGTGTAATGGTAAGAAAATTGTACAAGAAAAGAGATTTAATCATCTATTTGATGAGACAAATATCGAGGTTCTGAACATTTACATTACATACAGTATTTTACCGGAAACATAAATGAGAAAACCACGAAAAGCTGAATTTTCAGGCACAAAATTTGCCATAACAAATTTTTAAGATTGAATAACTGAACATATACCAGACCTCAACACGTTGAACTTGTCATTTCCTCTTTGTATTTGTTTAAACCTAGATTTCTATTGAGACAAGGATGCCTTTGCTTCTGCCTACTGTGAGATTTTGCTTTTAAGTGCTCATGACTAGTGGAAAGTGAGCACGCCAAGATTCAAAGGTTTTGTAATGAATTTCTTGAATTTCTACGTAATAAATGAATTCAAAGTTAGTGCCTACAGTGTCCCTTTAATACAGTGGTTTTGGTGCTTAGACCCTCTACCTTTTCTCAGGTAATATGTAGATATTGCCAAGAACACGCTTATTGTGGTTGTCAGACTATCACTCACTAGAGCAGTGTTTCCCAACCCAGTCCTCAAGGCACACCTACCAGTCCAGGATTTAGGGATTACCCAGTTGTGTCTAAGGTGTTTTTACAAAGAAGAAAAAAAACACCTTAGACACAACTGGGTAATCCCTAAATCCTGGACTGGTAGGTGTGCCTTGAGGACTGGGTTGGGAAACACTGCACTAGAGGTAATTCTTCATGAAAAGTGAAGGTCTTTACATTTAGTGTAACCTTGTCCATCTTGAGACTCTGAATTCTGTTCTCATAGAACACATGAAAAACTACACTTAAAAAAAAAAAAAAAAATTGAAAAAAAAAACTAAAAATGAGAACAACATAACTACCGCTTTCAAATCCAAACACTCATCAAAGGAATACAAAAGGAATACAAATGTATTACCTGCAACTCAAAAAACGTGATTTATCTATTAGAATGTCCGTGTAAACTGCAGTATGTTGGAATGACCACCAGTAATCTCAAAACACACATCGCAGAACACTGCAGAAATATTAGAAACGTTTTTTTAAACCACTCTGTGTTCAAACATTTTTTAACTCACAATAAAGACCCCAGTTGCCTAAAATTCTGTGCCATAGAAAAATGTCTCCAACCCCATTCCCCACTCCTCCCCCGGTGAGGTGCTAATTAAAAATTAATTGAGTTTTCAAACTTGATACATTGGCACCTAGAGGGTTAAATGCTGACTTTGACCTTTTACATTTTTTATAATTTTAGTAAATCTCAGTTTTTTATTTTTATGCTAATCTATATTCTAAATGTCTGATATCAGTCTGCATTTTGATGAACATGTCTTTGATTATACATTTGCCTTTACCTTCATCAGTTTTACTTAAGTTTTTATAATCAAAGTATGGCCATTATTCCTTTTCCACATCCACTTATGTTTTTATATGTTTAGGATGGCCCAATTTATTTTTTATCATATACATTTTATGTATATACCCTTGTTTTTATTACTTTCACATTCGCTTGTTTTTTACTACATTTCCCTCACTCCCTTGCCATGAGGAGGAGTTATCCTACTGCTCTACAAAGAAGGCTTAGCATACTACTCCCCTAACTCCTCCCCTCTAGAAATTACACTCCCCTTCCTTCCTTCTAAGAAGTACAATACAGATATCCAGCACACTGCGGACGCCATATTGGCACTCCAAAATAAAGTGCCATTTCAGGGTTTTTAATGCTCGTTTTTAGGGAATGAGCATCCCATCCCCCTCCCTAGCTTCCCCTCTTCTAGTTCCACCTCCTATTTCATTCTATTAGTCGCTCCACCCAAAAAAATTGGCGGCGGCCATCTTTACACTCCTATTATGGAAATCGCAGTGGCCATCTTGGTTCCCTCCCCTCTTAAAGCTATCTCACACAAAATTATAATATTAATTTTGAAATATATTTCATTTTTTAAAGTTATTTTAACACTTTGAAGTATTACTTTATTATATTTATTCAGCTCTCTGATGTATATTGTATTATACAATGCTTTAATTAATTAACTCTTGGTCACATGAATGATCACACCACCTGTTTTAAAGCTATTTAAACAAGATAGGTCTCATAACACTTTGAGAAAGCCTGTTGTAGGGGAAACGCGTTTGTGTTTTATAATTCCTTTTATGTTATACTTGGTTTTATATTTTTTATCTTCAAAATAAAGTTAATTATTTTTATAGCACTTGGAGATTCCAGACCTATCTTTGAAACTTTTTTATCTAGAGGATTTACACAGCGACGTCCTTGGTGGGGATTATACCACCTAAGCCCATTGGGATTGAGCAATACCTTTATTTGCTCTCCGTTTGTGAGCACATCTAATTTTCTTTTCTTTTATCACATTCAATACATACAGAGCACTATATTTTGTATTTATTTCTTCTCCTGTATACGGAGGACATCTTACTGCCAGACTGCGATATACCAACTAAGAGCACTGGGAGTAACACCTGCTAACAAGCATATCCACAGGTGGGGATTGTTCCATCCACGCACATAACCCTGGAGCTGAACATAAGCTCCAGAAAATTGTAAGTGCAAGTTTCTTTCATATCTAACCAGAATTGACCCCATACTACACTATATTACGTCCTCTCAGGCGCTGCTTCCTTGCACCTTTCTTTACATATGAAGCTATGATAGATTATTCCAGAGGTCCTATCCATGCAAAAGCTTTTCAGCAGTGCTCTGTACATGGGCATCCCTTCTTGGCCTTCTTAAAAGGCTAACTATCAACATGGTGTGCATGTGTACCATTAGTGGGAGATGTGATTGTTACAATTATTGCCAGGTTAGGAATTTATCTAAAATGTTCTGAAATACACCTTCCCATGCTTCCAGCCACATTAACATTAAAAGAGCCTTTTGAAGTGGTGGCTGATGACAATCACTTAATTTTGTTTTGTAATGTTGCAATTGTTTGATTACCAGGGCAGAACTATGTTTAATGACAAGAAACTGTATTCCAGGGGAGAACTATTAGTTTTTTTGGCGAATTTGCCCTCGCCACGCGCTCCTGAAGGAGCCTGCTAGTTAATCACCTGCCTCAGGACTATGGACACAGCTAAAAAAAAAGACATTGGTTCGTGGGATTCCCTGGGACTGTTTGGGAACCGAACCAACCCACGAACTGCGGACCACCTCTGAGCTTATTGACCCTTGTTAACCTCTCCTGACACTTCATTCAGTGTGGGTTCTAATTGTTCGGCTGGGTGGCTGCTGTTCGTATTCACGAACGCATGGGAACTGTGTTGGTGGCCATCTTGTTCGCAAGAATGCAGGCAGCGGAGTTTCGGCGTCGATTGCGTGGAACTAAAATCGGACAATGTAACTCCCGAACACCGCTGAACTTGAACAAACACCTGCTCCTTCCCTACACACGTCAGGAGAGCGCCTTTCGGTAGGTTTGTTCGTATGGTTCATACGAACAAACGCTACCAAGAAGCCAGAGTGTGCGTTCGGTATTTCTTTCACATGGAACTCCTGAAGTTGACCGGCCAAAAGACAAAACGCGCTGGAACTGTTTTGGGTATAGGGCCATGTGTGCCGCCGGTCAGAAATTTTACACGGTGGCGTTTCGGCTCTGTTCATGGGATCTGAACGCTTTTCGGATATGTTGGGCGTTCAGATCCAGGCTATTTGGGGATGTATAGACTGTGGGAAATATGTGTTTTATGTTTTTTTTTATATTTGTTACTGGTTTTGCGATGACAATACATTTTGTGGTTATTTTGTGGGTGTGTTTATGGGCGTGTTTTGGGGAGTGTCTACTGGACCAGATTCTGTATAAATGTGAGCCATTTGGCTAGGAATAGACAGATCTACTTCACCCTTCACTCAGTCTCGACTAGTGTTTGGGTGATACCGCGATTACCCTTTGGCAGTAACTATAATCACTACTCAGCGGCTATAATCACTCTAGAACTGATCATAACTGGAAGAGGCGACCACAGGCGGCATTAACCCATCTTCAGGAGGGTATACCTCCACAGCTTTGATATCAGAAACATGAAGCTGAAATTGAAAGGAAATGATTATTTTAGGTAGCAAGAATCTCAATCCCAGAGGAGTAATACAAGGTTTACATTGAAAAACGCCAAACCTCAATAGAGGAATATAGGGATTGCTAGCAGGTACATTTATCAGTTCCACGGGAGGCATAGAGAGTTTGATTGCAGTAAACGGAATATATCAGTAGTGTTACAGTAAGTTCCATAACTGGAAGCAGCATTGTTCCCAGGCAGGATTTGTGATTTTTATCACATCAGCTTGAATTCCGAGACACATACAGTGTTTAGATGACAGGAATATGAATTGTAGAGTTGGTGAGAACACATGGAGCTAAATATTAGGGTATGACTAATAGCTGGATAGAGAAGGTCTAAGGCAAGAAACAATTAAGGATTTGGTACAGAAATATGTAAGTCCCTCCCTGGACATCTTTTTTTTTTTTTTAATAGAAAAAAAAACAGGGTTTGTTTTACATTTTTAAAAATAATTATTTTACAACATTGCTAGGGTGAAAGTATTATGTTATGTGCCATTGCTGGGCATTAAATACCTGTTTAAATAAGGCTTTGTGCATCATTCTGAGGCTCTGCGTGCCTGTATAATATTGATTTTTCCATTGTTCCTCAATTACTCTGTAGCAAAAACATCTTTCCTGTTTGCTGTGTCCTCAGAGTCACTATTTATCGTGACTATCTTTAACTAGATCCATCTTGGTGAATTAAAACATGATTACATTTGGTTCATTCCAAGCGGCCTTTCGAGTGTCCTGGTGTGCTAAATATCACTCTCTGCTAGAACACAGTGCTTGTACAATATTATATTCTGCAAATCTCCCAGTATCCCATTTATACTGTAAAACTCGAAGGCAAATTGCTGACTAATAAATAATCCCCTACAAAGCCGTACTAATCATCTAAAGAGCAGGGACTGTTCAATTTGCAGCTGAAAATAATGGCTGTGCACATCCTTTGTAATCTGTCAGAGTCTGTATTCACCAGGAAATCTCTCAGCCCAATCATTTCAAAGAGTTTCACACAGGAGAAAAGATATACAATGATAAAAATCAGACACTTCGCAAAGAAATGAAGAGAATGAAAGGCAACTGCTGCTACTAATCATGCTATGAGTTATGACTCTCATAATGCTTAGCCAAGTTAACCAGGGACAGAGCGATTGATGAGATTGTTTGGAACTCATCACTTATAGAATACTATTTACTAGGACATCATTACCTGATGTGTTTCTATTCTCTTTTTAACTTAAATTAACTTAAAGCGGAACTGTGACTCCTCTGTCTATTGAATAAATCATTGAACATCATCTATAATTTGTGTTAACTTTTTCTCTATGATACAGTCAAGGCACAATCAAGGCATACAATGCAAATGAGAAGGAGAACATTGTTCTGATTTTAGTATTCTTGAAAAAGCGTTTCAAATGATTTAATATTGTTAAAAAAATAATCTTCAGAAGTTACCATTAAAGTCTAAGGAAAGTTTTGTAAATAAATCACTTGGAAAGCTTTTACATTATTGAATTGAATTTGGGAATCCTATTAAATCTGGGCCCGTGTTTAATGTCAGAAATTGGCAACATTTGTAATGATGATTGAAAGGGAGCCAAGATGGAGGTACCCAGTGTTTGTTTAGATGTATGGATTTCTACATTCCATTCCAAATTGAATTACATTTTTTACCTCATTGTATAATTTCCTAGTCATATTACAGAAATATGGGAGCAGTTACTGTAATATTTTAACAAATGAGTACCATCATTTTTTCTAACCTGATATATAGAACTTTATAAACAGTACAGTACTATTTGCTCTTCCGATTTGCATCTACTCAGTTGGTTAAATACCTAACCACATTACTTAGGACAAACCCCAGACGATCTGGCACTCTGGATTACTGTTATTTTTCCACAAATATTTTTTCACCTGTAGAAGTTCTAAATATTTCTCTTCTATATGTGGCAAGAAAGATAATACATCACAAAAATCTTACAGTGATTTGAAAAGTATTTAGGGAGCTTACTCTAGTAATAGTCAAACCATTTTGTTTAATCTTCAAGTAACCTTTCTATATAGCTGACATCTGTTACTAGGAAATGTATTTTTAAGCACACTCTAACTATTTAAGATTACCTAAAGATAGAAGCTCTCTTCATTATTTGAAGATGGACATGACACAAAGTTATAATTTTTTATTCTTTATTTTTGATGTGCATAATAATAGTAAGGATGATATCACAGACAAGTCAGCAAAGAAACAACATCCATCAGATTGTGTACATAAGAAACAACGCGTTTTTGTTTTTTTGAAAGAGAACAGGAATAATAATAATAAAGTAAAATATAACTTCTTGTGAGTATGAACACATGCTTAACTACTGTAGGGAGTACAGACAACCTGAGTACAGTTCTATTTGGATAAACAGAGTGGCTGAGACATAATGTAAGGCAGAACTGCAAATAGTGTCAAGAGGTCAGTACCAGTGGTTGAATAGATAGAACTAAGAGATAATTTCATATGATCAAGTAGGTCACAACAATATAGCTTAACCACACTGTTGTCACTAATAGTATGCACAGTGAAATCAGCTAAGCCATAGGCAATGGATCTTTCAGGATATGCCCCACGGAGGGAGAGTTCCAGCTTCTGCCTTTGTTGGCCTCTCCAGATGGGCCCCTCTGCTCAACCCAAGCTTCCACACCTTCCAGCACATTCATCCCCTGGGTGTCTTCCTTGCCCTCAGTCAGAGCTTGCCCATACGGGCCTGTGTTCTTGTGCACCCGGGGAGGGGAGTCAGAGACCTCTGAACCCAGCAGGCTGTGCGGTGAGTGAAGACGCTGATCCTCTTTCGGTCGGGGATGGTGAATTTTGACACAATGTGAAAGGATAGTCAGATATCTTTTGAGGATCACCATGCCTCATGGGACCTTTCACAAATCCCCAACTAATGCCTTTGCGTAAATCATTGGCACAGAATATATATATATACACACATATATATATATATATATATATATATCACCTAGGGAAATTTTGCAAATAACATGAGAGTTCCACTTTAAAGGAATGTTAATGGATAATAACAGAGGATAACAATTAGGGATGTCAGATCTCTAGAAACTCCTTAAACCATAACCATAACCATAATGAGAGGAAAATAAATAGTTACTAGATGTGTCCGGTCATCTGATAACTGACTGTCCTGTCACATCATTGTCAAAAAATGGTAAAATGCATATATGCAAGCCATGATTCTCAGTGCAAATGCTGATACTCCACTGATACTGAAGCTGTCAGTATCAAACGTTTACTGCGATCACTCTCAGAGAGTGACTGTATTTCAGGAAATCCTTAGAGGCACACACTGCAATAGTCATGTTGTATGTATGTGCCCTCCAGCTTTCCTGCTCACCAATGCCTCAATGGATAAGCTTTCCAAATTATTTAATATTTTTAAATACATTATTGATTTAATATTATGAAAAAAAAAATTGTAATAATTATATATATAGAGAGAGAGAGATTTTTCATATATATATGACATCTTTTTTCATCTTTAATATTTAAAGAAAATAATTATAATATTTTATCCAAAAATATTAAATCATGTAGAACGCATATCCAACAATATTAAATCAATAATAATTTTAAAATAATATTAAATCACGGGTAAGTTGGACATGCCCTCAACCACCATATTTTTCCATACAATAAAACTTTAACATGAGACATAGGTGTACAACATTTCAAAAATAGTTCAGGTCTCAAATCTGGCCATGTAATTTCACCACAAATAAGGTAAATGTAGAGGACATTCCTGTACTCAGAGAGAACACATATTTTGATACTAATGTAGAATTAATCAAGTTTGCCAACATCCACATAAAATACAGTGTTATATCTGTATATGTAAAATAAAAAATATTGCCTGAAATGTTATCAGAAACTGTTAATAAATCACACCAAAAGCTCATATGCAAATATTTTATGTGTCTATTTAAAAATTTAAAAATAAACAAATAATAATAACTATGTCTATCTATATCTATCTATAGACACTCACACACATCTATACTTTTGTTTAGAAATGTGGGGTTTGGTACATTTTGTTAAACTAGTCATCTACAAAATATAATAGGCAAAACTGTGAAAATTATGTGTGTTTTTTCCAAAAATTTTATTTTTTTTAAATGTAATTTTTTTTTTTTTACTATTTCTTCTATAATAAATGAATAAATGAGGAGTTATAACATTATGTATGATATATAAAGAAAACCTAATCATTATTTAAAAACAGTGTATGAAGCATGTGTACGCATTTAAGTGGGAAATTACTGATGGACAAAACAAATATACAGCAAAAATGACAAGTGTTCTCTTGTCCTCCGTTGTCATGAAGAGGTCAGGGAACTTGATGAAAAGTGCCCGTTTCATATGTATTATTCAGTTTTTGTGCATGAGACGGTAAGTCAGAATGATTATTTTTAATTCCCAAACATCAGGATTCTGAGAGGTGATAGGTGCAAACAGGTTTCTCCAATGACTCAAGCACGTGTGACATTAACACGCCAGGTTTTCTCATATCTTTTTCCCGGTGTTCAATAGGCAGAAGACAAAAAGTGCAAGCGTGTTTTTTTCTTTTTATAAACCGTTGAATGTGTCAGGTACTCCAGACATCACACTGTAATTATATATATACCAGATGGAGAGAGAGAGGTTTCTGATATTGCAACTACTGGATATATTGTGTGTATCTGTGCAAATTAGTTTATCCCTAATGGACTCAGCTCAGCCAGCGTTAATTGGATAATGATAACAATGCTATCCCATAGTCCTCTTTGAAGGCCAAACTGTGGAATCGCTTGCAAACTACGGTATCTAATTGCAGAATTCTTAGGCATTTCAAAGCACAATTTCATTGCAAATTAACATTGTTTCATATTCCATAAGGACAATAATAAAGAAAATATGTGAGCATTGGCTAATAATATGGAAAGTGTGTGTTTATGAAACATGCACGGAATACATTGAACATGTCCACAGTGGACATTTTGTCCTAATTTTTGTAATACTTCACTGGAATTACCAAATTTACTGTACACACCTTCTGTGATCTCCCATGGTGATAGTAACGTTGTCTATAATTTAATTTAGTCTCACATCCTCACTTTCTATTATTGTTATTGTTTTAGCACAGTGGTTCCTAAACTCCTGGATCGAGATTTTAAATTCATTGTGCCCTGAAACTGTCCACGATAAATTAGTTAGTGTAGCAGGCAGTGGCGGATCCAGGGGGGGGGCAACGGGGCAATTGCCCCCCCCGAGAAATCCGCCGGTCTCCCTCTCCCTCCCAGCAGCACATGCAGGTGCCAGCCCTGCAATGTGCCTGCAGACCGGAGGGGAGATCAGAGCTCTCCCTCCCCGGTCCGCAGGCACCGTGCTGGCGGCCGGCGGGGGAGGGAGGGAGTGAGAGAGAGGACCCGGAGCTCAGTCTGCAGCTCCTCCGGGTCCTCCTCTCGTGAGATTTGGAGTGTTGCCGCGATTACCACGGCAACGCTCCAAATCTCGCGAGAGTGAACTCTAGCCCGGGAGCGCGGGCTAGAGTTAACTCATCACCACTGGGACCACCAGGGAATCCCCCACCGGACCACCAGGGAAATGTCCCCCCTCCTCCCCAGTAAAGGTAAGAAGGGAGGGGGGGACATAATGATTATTTTTATTAAACTAAATAAAAAAAAAATATATATTTTTTTAAAAAGCCCCCCCCCTACCCTTATCACACACACACTCTACACACATACACTGATCCCCATACTGCCCCCCCATACACCCATACTGCCCCCCTGTACACACATTGCCCCCCATACTGCCCCCATACACATATACTGCCCCTATACACACACATTGCCCCTCACTGCCCCCCATAGACACATTGCCCCCATACTACTCCCCCCATACACCCATACTGCCCCCTATACACACATTGCCCCCATACTGCCCCCACATACACATATACTGCCCCCCCATACACACATTGCCCCCCATACACCCATACTGCCCCCATACACACATACTGCCCCCTACTGCCCCCTACACATTGCCCCCCCATACACATATACTGCCCCCTATACACACATTGCCCCCATACTGCCCCCCATAGACACATTGCCCCACATACTACCCCCCACATACTACTCCCCCTATACACACATTTGCTCCCCCTATACACCCATACCCATGCCCCCTTACATACACATTGCCCCCCATACTGCCCCTTATACACACACATTGCCCCCATACTGCCCCCATATACACACATTGCCCCCCCATACAACCCATACCCATAGCCCCCATACACACACATTGCCCCCATACTGTCCCCCATACACCCATACTGACACCTATACTGCCCCCCATATACACACATTGCCCCCATACACCCATACAGCCCCCCATACACACACACACATTGCCCCCCATACTACCCCCCATGCACACACACTGCCCCCCCATACACACACATTGCCCCTATACTGTCCCCCCATACACCCACACTGCCCCCCATACACACACTCTACACACATACACTACCCGATACACACACTGTCCCCCATACACACACACTGCCCTGCCCCCATACACACACTCTACACACATATACTGCCCCATACACACACTGCCCCCCTACACACACTCTACACACATACACTACCCGATACACACACTGCCCCCATACACTGCCGCCCCATACACTGCAATACTCACACACACACTGCAACTGTTACACACACATACTGTCCCACACATACACTGCCGCCCTCACACACACACTGCGCACACACTGTCCCCCTCACACACACACACACTGCACCACTCACACACACCACTGCTCCTATGCCCTACTACTGCCCCATTTCCCAGCAGACCTCAGGTAAGTTGTCAAACTTACTCTGGGAGGGGGTCCCGGCACTATTGACATCATAACCACTACACTGAGCTGTAGTTGTTATTGTGTCTGGATTATTTCTTTAAATAATCTACAAGTGCCCCTCCCGAGATCAGGCTCTGGATCCGCCACTGGTAGCAGGACTTCGTTCTGGCGTTGAATCTAGCTCATGTTGATACTGAGAAGATTTTAAGCAGAGTGTTTTTTTCAGCATTCATTTTGTTATGTATTATCTAATAGTTGAAGAATGAGTCACTAAGGTTTGTTTTTTTCCATTCATTAGTTATACCATTCATAAAGGAGATGGCCAAACTGCGTGATGGTGTAAAGCAAACCACTGCTACAATACGCAAGAGAACAAAAACAGTATTTTATGTAAGAACCAGCGAGACCACATTATTTCCAACAGATCTGATAATTTAGAAAGATACAAAGGCATCGATGTCTTATTTATTCTTTAATATGCATTGAAAGTTCTGTGAAAGTCAATGCAATCTGCAGGTAGTTGTATTTTTAAAAAGATTTTATGTTTAAGAAAATCTGTAACTTTTTTTTGCCATGTTTAAAAATATGTTTTTTCTCTACCGCGTACAATGTGAAAAAAGTGAAATGTGAATGTTTAGTGCTTCATTGTTTTGTGGTTTAGTGCCATTGTTGTGTTACATACCTTACTGAGTTTTAAAAAAAATGGTCACCTTGAATTTGTGTACATTATGCATGCTCAATATTGGTAACAACCTCCTGCACTCAGTCTACATATTGTGAAGTACAGTATGATTCAAAATGAAATCAGAGACCTAGGCAACTGATAAACCAAAGGTTGCCAGTCTCTGGGCAATTGCTCTAATATCTTCTTTCTATGTTCAGTTGGCTGCTGACCTCTATACATGAGCTGAAAAATATATATATAAATCCCAGTCCTCTGTGGCACACAAAGTCATTGCTAGAGTATGAAAGATTGGCGGCATGTGCTTGCGGTATCTTAGAAAAGGGAAGTATGCAGGGAAGCAGCAAGCCCGTCCGTCTGTCATGCCTTCTCGTGGGACCATTACGCTGTCAGATCTGCAGTTATATAGCTCAAGCGATAATTCTTGTCACCATGCAGAGGTCAAAGTATCTGCAGGCTTATGTATTCTTACTTGTTCCTGATAGTTCTGATGGAATGTTGTGCAGATAATATTCACATCATACAAAGGGAGATTTTGTGCATCATGAATTCTTAAACTTCTAAATAGTAGAATTCATGATTATTATTATTTTATTATTTATATAGCGCCATCAGATTCCGTAGCCCTGATGATGGCTCTACTTGAAAAAATGTGAATTTCAGTATGACTACAAGCTTGAATGGGGCAATGTATGTTTAAAGAGACACAGTAACTAAAAACGTGCTTCTCTTGAAACCCAAAAATAATACTTAAAAACAGATTCATATGATTATTATTTTTTTTTACCTAACCACGGTATTATAAGTTTAACTGTCCTTGTCACTATTAGATTTGGTAGTGTTTCATTGTACAGGTAGATTTATTGAAATTGAAGTACAATTTTCAAAACCTATCAGTAAACAATTACTGATTACATGTGAAAATGTGGTTAAAGCAATCAGATAATCAAACTAAGTGGTCATCCCAGCATTGGTATATTCAGATATCTGCCAATGCAGCAAGTTAGGGTTTCACAACCATTTTCTAAAGAAATGTACAGTTGTGCTGTAGTTGTTGCTGTTAGAGAACATGTGATATAAACAGCCAATCAGAATCAGTCAGTATTTCCCATATTTCTACTGTACAGGAAAAAGGAAACCAGTCGTTGTACTCTGTCAAGAGAAATTGAAAGCCCTTCTCTCTTAGCCTATCATTGCCCTTAAAAGATAATACAGAAATTAATTTTATGCATTACCTTAGCGGCAATAGAAGGGTGGATTGTGGGCACCAAGAAGAGCCTGTTTTGGAAAAAATACTCAAAAACAGTTCAACCAAAAATGGGGGTTAGATACAAAAGACTCTTTGCACCATAAACACTATATTAAGCTGTATACTTGTGATGATAATAGTGTTTCTTTTTAAAGACAAATACACCACACCGCTTAGCTAGAGTTGAGTGGACACCTGGATGTTCGGGTTCGCCGGGTTCGGCCGAACTTCGGCAAAAAGTTTGAGTTCGGGACTCGAACTTGACCCGAACTTGACCCCGAACCCCATTGAAGTCAATGGGGACCTGAACTTTTAGGCACTAAAATGGCTCTAAAAAAGTCCTGGAAAGGGCTAGAGGGCTGCAAAAGGAAGTAAAATGGGGGTAAGAGTAGGACAAGTGACTCCGCCCCACTGGCCCCCAACCCTTTATAAGCCTTCCCCCGCCCTGTAGAGCTCAGTCTGTGCGGAGCCCTCCATGGGTGAAGATGGATTATTTTTCTTTTAACGTCAGGTTTTTTTTTTTCTTTTTCGTCAGGTTTTTTTTGCGCTCAGATTTTTTATTTTATTTTAAATTCGACGGGTATTATGGTTTTTTATTTGGCCTATTTTGGGGCTGAAAAATTAAGATTTTGGAAGAAAGAAGACATGAAATGGTAAGTTTTATTTTAATTTACAGGTTAGTTATTTTATTCCCCCCTCACCATTTTTAGGTGGGGACCCCTAGTCACCTGGGGACCCCTAGTCACCTTGGAGGGGGGGGGATTTTCATTTAGGGCCCCCACCCACCACTCTGGGGTTGGGGCCGGGAGGGGAGGACAGTAGGTCCCCCCCCTCATTGTTATTAAGGCCCACCACCAACCGCTCAGGGGTGGGGGCCAGGGGGAGGACAGTAGGTCCTCCCCTCATTCTTATTTAGGGCCCCCACCCACTGCTCAGGGGTGGAGGCTGGGGGGGAGGACAGTAGGTGTCCCCCCCTCATTGTTATGTAGGGCCCCCACCCGCCGCGCAGGGGTGGGGGCTAGGGGGGAGGACAGTAGGTCCCCCCCATCAATCTTATTTAGGGCCCCCACCCACCGCTCAGGGGTGGGGGCCGGGGGGAGGACAGTAGGTCCCCCCTCATTGTTATGTAGGGCCCCCACTCGCCGCGCAGGGGTGGGGGCAGGGGGTAGGACAGTAGGTCCCCCCTGTCATTCTTATTTAGGGCCCCCACCCACTGCTCAGGGGTGGGGGCGGGGGGTAGGACAATTGGTCCCCCCCCATTGTTATTTAGGGCCCCCACCCACCACACAGGGGTGGGGGCCGGGGGGGAGGATAGTAGGTCCTACACCCCTCATTTTTATTTAGGGCCCCCACCCGCCACTCAGGGGTGGGGGCCGGGAGGGAGGACCATAGGTTCCCCCCCTTATTTTACTTTAGGGCCCCCACCCACCAATAGGTTTTTATTTTTTTTTAATTTTTTACAGTGAGCAGCCACTGGCTGCTCACTGTTTACTAGACATGTTTAATAAGAGCTCATGCGATTCCAGCTTATATAGAGGCTGGGTCACATGCTGCACTGGCCAATCACAGCCATGCCATTAGTAGGCATGGCTGTGATGACTTCTAAGGGCACATGAGTCAAACGCTTGTTGATTGGCTGCCCTGCAGCTTTTCAAAACGCGCCATTAAATCGCCGAACACCGAACTCGAACCTGAACTGTTACTGAAATGTCCGGGTTCGGGGTCAAAAAATCGTAATGTACCTCCAAAAATGGGATCTACCCCATTTCTCCTTGATAGGGCGGATCAACATCATCAAGATGATGGTCCTCCTGAAAATACTATACACATTCCAGGCTCTGCCTATCCCACTCCCGAGTACGTTCTTTGCGCAGACACGCACATGCTTTACCAAATACATCTGGGGTAATAAACCAGCGAGAATTGCCTACACTACCTTGACCTCCTCTGCAGGCAGAGGCGGACTGGGCTTACCCCACCTCTACAAATATTATATAGCGGTGCTGCTCACCCGATTAAAAGAGTGGACTGACACCGCCAGGGCCAAATCGTGGTACTCCCTGGAACAAAGCTTTGTCTCTGTCCCATTAAACTCCCTGCCCTGGCAAACCTGCCACCCCACAGCGCTCACCCCTACGAGACATCCATTAATACACAACATCCTGACTCTATGGAGAAAGTATAAAGACATATGGGGACTATCACCTGGTATATCGCGTTTTTTCCCGATAGCGGCCAATCCTGATTTTCAAGGGGGACACGGGGGCCCTCTCCTTACCCGCCTCCTAGACTCCCCCACCCCAATGATAACAGAATTGATTGGGGGAGACCCACCCACTATTCAGACTATAAACAACCCACATAGGCAAGATACACTCATGGAGGTAATAGGAAGAGCACAACTTAAGGCCTTCTTGAGACGATTGGTCTTACCCTACTGGAGGCAGAGAGCAGACACACACTTCGAGAACCTTTGTGGCCCAGAGGGGGACCCAAAACGCCCCTTATCCAAAATATACCACATTTTGTAAGACTCCGAAAAGGAACCCACAACCTTATCATTCCAACAGAAATGGATGAAAGACCTCCGTATACACGTTTCTGACAAAGACTGGTCGAATATCTTAGAAACGGGCATCAAAACCCCGATTAGTGTAGCACACAAGGAAGTATTTTATAAAAGGGTCACCCGATGGTATAGAACCCCAGATAAATTACACTCAATCTGGCCGTCCATCAGCGGTACATGCTGGAGATGCTTTAATGGCCGTGGTGACATGGAACACATATGGTGGAGCTGCAGAGACATCCAGGGATTCTGGTCCCTCATACTATCAACCATCACAGAAATATTAAAACCACCATCTCACCTATCCCCATCACAGATCCTACTAGGTTGGCCCCGCACATTCCCAGAATCGCATAAACAACAGTTACTACAACTCCTACTAGGGGAAGCCAATGCTCTTATCCCGCTATACTGGCGGACTACCACCACGCCCTCCAAAGAACAGTGGATACAGAGGGTAGAACACACAAGATGCATGGAAGATATCCACTGGTCACTGTTGGGAAAAAGACACGTACATCTCCAAAGATGGAGCCCCTGGACGGAATTCTGGGAGAAGCCCCTGGGAGAGCAAAGGACTTAGATACCCTTAGAGTAGCGCAGGGCCGTCTTTAATATTGATTGGGCCCTGGGCAAGCATTTGCTTGGGCCCCCTGGACCCACTCCCTGGCATGCAATCACGCCTTCCACCCCAACGCAGTGGTGGAACTAAAGTAGAAAGAGCCCTGGTTCAAGAATTTCATTGGGCCCCCAATCACAAGGTTGGAAAGAAGGTAGAACCCTATCTGTTATGCAACTCCAGCAATGCTTTGACAGCTGGGGCTCTACCAATTTCCCATGCTTGCAGGGTTGTATTTAGCACTGTGTTTTTTGTGTTTGAATGTAAGCATGTTTTTGTATGGAGTATGTTTGTGTGAATGTGTTTGTATGTGGTATTTGAATGCAAGCGTGCATTTAAGTGTAACGCTGGTTTTTGAATGTAGGGGTGTGTTTATAAATAATTTTAGTGTTTAACACAGAGGTGTGTTTGTATGAAGTGTTGACATTTCAAAGCAGGACTGTGTTTGTATGTAATGTTGAAGTTTGAATGGAGGGGTGTATTTGTATTTAATGTTGGTCATCAGATGCTCAGACACACAGGTACACACGCTGACACACATGCAGATACACACACTGACTACATACAGATACGCACACAGATACACACACAGACACACAGACAGATAAACTGAGACATACTGACACACAAAAATACATACAATGATAGATATACCGAGACATACACTGATACATACTATCACACAGGCACATACAATGACAAACATACTGACATACAGATACATATACTGACACACACACAGGTACAAACACTGATAGACATACTGACACACACAAACAGGCACATATACAGACATACTGACACACACACAGTATGTATATCAGCGTATGTGGCTGTGTGTGTGTGTGTGTGTGTGTGTGTGTGTCTGTATATGTGCCTGTGTGTGTGTGTGTGTGTTTCATTATATCTATCAGTGTATGTGCCTGTGTGTGTGTCAGTATGTCTATATATGTGCCTGTGTGGGTGTCAGTATGTCTATCAGTGTATGTGCCTGTGTGTGTGTGTGTCAGAATGTCTGTCAGTGTATGTATCTGTGTGTCAGTATGTTTGTCATTGTATGTGCCTGTGTTTGTCAGTATGTCTATCAGTGTGCCTGTGTGTCTGTCCGTATGTCTGTATATATGCCTGTGTCAGTATGTATATCAGTGTATATGCCTGACACACACATACACACACCAGGTACATACACATACACACACACACATACAGACACATTGGTAGACATACTGACACACAGGCACATACACTGGCAGACATACTGACACACACAGACAGATACACTGATAGGCATACTGACACACACACGGGCACATACACTGTCAGACATACTGACACACACAGACACATACACTGATAGGCATACTGACACACACATGGGCACATACACTGTCAGACATACTGACACACACAGGCCTACTGACACACACAGATACATAAACTGTTAGACATACTGACAAACACACAGACTTACTGACACACACAGATACATACACTGTTAGACATACTGACAAACACACAGACTTACTGACACACACAGATACATACACTGATAGGCACATACACTGGCAGACATACTGACACACACAGACACATACACTGATAGGCATACTGACACACACACGGGCACATACACTGGCAGACATACTGACACACACAGACACATACACTGATAGGCATACTGACACACACACGGGCACATACACTGTCAGACATACTGACACACACAGACACATACACTGATAGGCATACTGACACACACATGGGCACATACACTGTCAGACATACTGACACACACAGGCCTACTGACACACACAGATACATACACTGTTAGACATACTGACAAACACACAGACTTACTGACACACACAGATACATACACTGTCAGACATACTGACACACACACACACACACACACATACACACATACATGGACAGACATACTGACATACATGTAAAATTTACATTTTGAAGCCCACCCTCAAGTTTCCTACCTTTTGCTGCAGGGTGGCATCCCTGGGGTCCAGTGTGCTGCCTGAGGCTGATCCGAGTGAGGAGCCATCCTCACTGCCTCCTCCTCCTGGCCGTGCCGCTCCTTCTGCCCTCTCCGCGCAGCAGCTCTCTTTATGGGAGGAAGTGACTCTCGGCTGTCACTTCCTCCCAGCACTGCCGAAAAGCAAGGGGCCCGGTCGCGCTGTTAAAGGGCCACAGCGCCTGACCGGGCCCCTGCTGGTACAAGCCCACTGGGTGGTCCTAAGTTCATGGGCCACCCGGTGGGAATCCTTACAGTGCGGGGCCCGCCTAAATCGTCTGGGAACATTTTTTTTTTTGAGGGCAGCGGGGCCCACGGGGCAGCTGCCTTGGGCCCCCAGGAGTAACTGGGCTCGGGGCAGCTGCCCCGTTTGCCCCGCGTTAAAGACGGCCCTGGAGTAGCGCACCGAAGGCCCAGACGTGCTAGCGACCTACAGCCCCAGTTTGAGTCACCATGGTAGACACCATTCAAGGCACACTCACCACCATATTATGACGAAGTAAGAGGCAGGACACCCCCTAGCCCCTACCCCCTCCCCTGTTTCATGTTCTCACCCACGGCTCGTTGCCGACCTAAGTTGCATTCCGACCTTTCTGACGACTTATGACAGAGAGTGCCCCGTAGCCGGTTGAATAATACAGGAGTTAACATATCATTAAAACCGCCCCAGGGACCATGCAGTCATCTTACCACAGAACAAAAAGATATGTGTAATTGCACGAACTGTTAGATGACCCTATGATGTATGCATTGAATGTCACCTACTTATTTTTTCTGTATCCCATAAACTTATATCTTCGGAAATAAAGAAAAAGTGAAATTAAAAAAAAAAAAAAAAATCGTAATGTTCGGTACGATCCTGAACTTTACAGTTCGCATTCGCTCAACTCTACGCATAGCCCAACACAGAAAATTAGGTGCAGGATTCATTGGGCTAGGTACGTATTCACAAATATTGCCCTAAATACCAAATAAACCAAAACAATAAAGATAATCCACACACAAAAACTTATATTATGCAAATTTGCGTTTTTACATTTTTACAAATATTTATTTCAAAAATACTAGCTTACAAATATGCTACATTCCACTATAATGTTATCCTTTTATTTAGACCAAATTATTCGGTCTGCTAATGTATTTTGTCAAATTTCTATCTGGTCCTGGTATTTTGTAAAGAAATATTGTTTCGAAATTTAAAAACACAGATTAAAGAAATGCAGTCCGATGTCTGCTGTCTGCAATGAAGCCAAATACATTCTATAGAATGTTGTCACTGCTTTCGTTTAATGGCTTCTTCATTGTGTATATAGAACATTAACAAATCTGTCTCAAAACACGTATAAAGGTATTTAAAATAAAAGAAGAAAAGGGTTTGTTAGACATATTTAGGCACTCTCATATCTCCAGGAAATGACTCCATCTCCTGTATAAATGCATGGAAACTATGTTCTTCCTATGTCATTGAATTAGTGTCCTTTTCATGCATGGATTCTTAGTGCTCTTAGCAAGTTGAGCTAATGAAAAATTAACCTGTTTTCCATTTCACGTAAGTGGTCTTGCAGGATCTGGGGAAATAGTGAAAGAGAAATTACAAGCCCACAGGAGACATGTACTGTCTGGTTCCCATCTCTACAGAAACCGAATGTCTGCATGTAATTGCCACCTTAACGATAGAGCTGTGCTTATATATCTGAAATGATACAAAGTGATAATGATGGTCTGTGTTCTTGGAAAAATATAATCTACCACTTTCAAATATAATTATTCATTCTACGAAGAGATTGATATAAAGTAACAATGAACGTCGCGATAGGGTCAACACATTTATTCACTTTGAGAATTAGATTTTCTTTTATAGATTTTATAATGTAGATAGGAGCAATTTATCCAATGACTGAGAATAGTTGTATGCAACAAGCCCACTTGTCATAGTTGGTTATCCATGCTTGGGCATGACTGTGCAACTTTGGGGCATCATGCTTTCTCCTGTTATATTTAGTAAATTCAAGGAAATGTTGGACAGGACTGATATCAGGGCACTTAGTTTGCTCATTTTAACTTTGTCACTAGACAGGGAGTTATTGGTTGAGGTGCATTGAATGCAGGGATGCAATGTTTGGACCAAAACAGCTCATCTGAAATAATTCTCCAACCTGGTTTTTCAGGTTGGTTCATTTGGCCCATATTCTGGAAATTAATATTTCAGAAGCCGTAGCCGTAGACTACTTTTGTCTCTTTTACTGGTATCTCTCCTTTCTGGATCAGCTGGGTGACGTTTCTTGGTCTATATGATTATTTCAGTTGGGATTCAACACTTTATTTCCTATTTTTGGAATTTAACATTGTGTCCCCTCTAAAGTAACTGAAGTCCACATTTATTGGTTTTGTGGATATTGTCTTCTTCGTAAAACCTTCTTACATTTTCATATTACACATCTGCTGTATGGTATGCTCTGGTGTAACTGTGTGTGTGTGTTCATCTTTACTTTTCTGTTTAACTTTAAGGTATTTCTTCTTAAAGAAGAAGTGATTCTCAAAAAGGAAATATTCGTATTATGCGAAACAAATATTACGCATAATATTCATATGATGCGTAAAACAGCTAATATTTCTGAAAGTCATATAGAAGTGAACAACAAGAAGTGAAAATATATTTTTTTCTGTGTATATATATATATATATATATATATATAAATATATTTATATATATTATATGTAACCTCTGTGGCTGGGAAAGTATTTGAAAGGTTATTACGGGATAATGTTCAAGAATTCCTTGAAAAGAGTGTGGTTATCAGCAAAAATCAGCACGGTTTTATGAAGCACAGGTCATGTCAAACTAACTTTCTACGAAGAAGTAAGTAGAAGTATAGATCAGGATGTTGCAGTGGACGTGATCTACTTGGGTTTTGCCAAGGCATTTGATACGGTTCCTCACAATAGGTTAGTCTTCAAACTAAAAGAAATTGGTCTAGATGATTATTCGTGTTCTTGGGTAGAGCATTGGCTTAAAGATAGAGTACAACAAGTTGTCATTAATGGTAAATTTTCAAGCTGGAACCCCTTCTATTTAACATGTTTATAAATGATCTTGAAAAAAGCATTGAAAGTCATGTTTCAGTGTTTGCAGATGACACAAAACTCTGTAAAGTAAATTAATGTGAGCAAGATATTACTTTGCTGCAGAGGGATTTAGATAGACTGGTGGACTGGGCGCTCAACTGGCAGATGAAATTTAATGTAGAAAAATGCTAAGTTATGCACTTCGGCATCAAGAATGCACAAGCAACTTATACCCTTAACCCCTTCCCGACTTACGTCCGACAAAAACGGTCCTTAGGGACCTCGGACATACCTATTCCTTCTGAATATTCCCATCACTTACCCAATCACTGCCGTTCCCCCACCGGCGATCAGTCTTCCTCTCCATCTGGCGGGACTGTCTGACAGCCCAGACAGTAAACCCTCAGCAAATTAGGACCCCGCGGGCCATGTGATCACTCTGAAAGAGCGGTCACATGGCCGCAATAGGCGTCCATAGTGCTGCATGCAGGGGGAATGCCTGAACTGACAGGCAGTCTCCCTGCATGTGTAAAAAAATATATAACGTTATTAATAAATATAAATATATATATATATATATATATATATAAAAGAAGAAAACTGAGATGCTTGCACTCCTGGATTAGAGAGTAATTGCCTGGTGCTGGTCAGGCACAAGATACAAAAAAATGATTGGAAATGACCGCACTCCAAGGACTTGTTGATGGTAAAAATAAAATATAACTTATTCTAAAAAAATATCGACGTTTCAGCCCCAATACATGGGCTTTCATCAGGATGGCAATACCAGTATTGCCATCCTGATGAAAGCCCATGTATTGGGGCTGAAACATCGATATTTTTTTATATGATATAGAATAAAAGTTATATTTTATTTTTACCATCAACAAGTCCTTGGAGTGTGGTCATTTCCAATCATTTTTTTATTATATATATATATATATAATATGTGTATATATATCTTACATATAACGTAATACTAAGTGTATTGTTATACATATACTAATATAAAAATACACTTAGAGTAAAATTACACACATATTTATATAGTATTGCCATCCTGATGAAAGCCCATGTACTGGGGCTGAAACGTCGATATTTTTTTATATGATATAGAATAAAAGTTATATTTTATTTTTGCCATCAACAAGTACTTGGAGTGCGGTCATTTCCAATCATTTTTTTTATTATATATATATATATATATATATAATATATGTGTATATATATATCTTATATATAACGTAATACTAAGTGTATTGTTATACATATATTAATATAAAAATACACTTAGAGTAAAATTACACACATATTTATATAATATATATAATAACTATATATTGTATATAAAATATTATAAAAATAAATAATAATTAATTCAAAATAGATGAAAACAATGTAAAAATAAAAATGTTTAAAAAATATATATATATGTAATTTTATTTTTATTGCATTTTGCTATTAATATATATATTTATATCAAAATACACTTAGAATAAAATTATATATATAAATATTTATATATAATTACACAAATATATTCATAACTATTCACGTAGACTTCAAATATATAAATATGTCTATATATTTAAATTCTAGGTGCATATTTATGTAATATTTTTACATAATTAAGTAATTTTATTGATTGCAATTTGGAGGACATGCTTGACAACCCAGGCCGAAAGTCCAGAGAATTTAATTGCTAGCACTATATTGAACCCTGTAACCATTTTTCACATACAAACGGCACTTTCACTAATGATATCATTGTTGTGGTACGTTTTACTGAAACACTAATATTTGTGTTCAGCGAAGTTTCCTGAGTATAACAATACCCCCCATGTACAGGTGTTATATTGTTTTTGAAAGTTACAGGGTCAAATATAAGGCTTGATTTTCCTTTTTTTTTTACATTGAAATTTGCCAGATTGGTTATGTTGCCTTTGAGAGTATATGGTAGCCCAGGAATGAGAATTACCCCCATGATATCATTTGCAAAAGAAGACAGCCCAAAGTATTGCAAATGGGGTATGTTCAGTCTATTTTAGTAGCCACAAACACTGGCCAAAGTTAGTTCATAATTGTTTTTTGCATTTTTAATAAACAAACAAATATAAATGCTAACTGTGGCCAGTGTTTGTGACTAAGTGGCTCCTAAAAAGACTGGACCCCATATTGAATACCCTGGGTTGTATACTTTAAAAAAAAATATGTACATGTGAGGTGTGATTCAGAGTTTTATGACATATAACAGTGTTACAATGTTACTATTGATAAACTATTGATAAAGGAAGGATGAACTTGATGGACACATGTCTCTTTCAGCCTACGTAACTATGTAAACAAACTGTGATTTTACCACTATTTCAGTGTTTCTTTTATTTTCTTTCTACTTTGGCAGGAGCAGCTTGAGCAAGTTGACCCGCGGGGCCGGACTCCCCTTCACCTTGCCACAACGCTAGGACATATCGAATGTGCCAGGGTTCTGCTGAACCATGGAGCAGACGTCAGTAAAGAGAATCGCAGTGGATGGACAGGTAAATTCTTACTTATTGATTATGCTATTAGCACGTAGATTATAACTTTTTTCACTGTAGGTTGTTATATTACTATTTTAAATTTTGCTAACAAAAGATTGAGATTTTAAGTACAAAAAGGATCAATTATTTTCTGGTTGGAGCCAAAACTCTTTTTGATGTTTTAGCTGCACGGACAACCTACTCAAACCATATATTCGGCATCCTGATTCCTAATGTGCAGTTACGCATTTATATGGTCAGCTTCTATGGATGAAGTCTTTACCGCTATGCCGTCTATGTAGCAGCCGGTTCCGGTGGAATAAATCAATTTGATACTTACTTTTGGTGTTGCAGCTCCCTATTGTTTTTCTACTGTTTACCAGAACAGACAGCCCAGGAATGGTCATAAGAATAAGTAACTTTTCAAACATACTTTTTCTGTCTGTATAGAACAATTGTTAGAAGACATTTAATGCTCTTTAAAATGACACTAAGGCTTGCTGGTCGTGACATGTGCACTTTAAATGCTACACACAGAGATGATTAAATCGTGAATATGTCAAAAAGACCAATGCCTCCAGTTTATTTTGTTTGTCTTGCTCAAAGTTTACCTGTCATCCACAAATCGTGAAAAAGACAAGATTCCATTAATGGAAAATGTACAGATTAAAACATATATTTACCTGGATATTACTTCCTCCAAGCCAGAAATAGTGCCTAGGGCTACGTGGAATCCCGGCACCCTGCCCCCAAATGATGTGAGAAACATTTCCCCAATTGTTAGCATACATGGGAACACCAATAATTGTCCAGTTCCACCATTTTCTTTAGAGGGGCAGCAATTACTTGTCCATCTGTCTTTAGAGTCTTTCGATGTAACATTTACTGCTTTGCCAACGTCATAGTAGCAAAGCTAAGAAACTTAACATTTTACAAAGTAATAGCAACAAGTTAGACATGACAGGTGCACTTTAATTTTTTTGAATAACATATCTTTATATCTACTATCCAGTTAACTTCTTCATTGTCTAATTTCCCCATTGTTTGTTGTTGTTTTGCTAATCCCTTCTTCTTTTTTTCCTTTCTCGTCATATATTGTTTATAGACTTTATTTTGTTAATACGTGCAACAATTAATCCTTACTTTGAACAGAATGAACATTACCTGTTATCATTTTTGTCACCTTTGTTCTATAAGCTAGTTTTGGTCACCACTTTTGTTCCACTATCAAAAACGGATCTTGTTGCACTCATTTCTTTGTTTCGCTAACCCACTGTACAGCGCTACAAAGTATGTCAGTGATTAATATATAATAAAACAGCCATATAGATACAGATAAATCATTAAGAGTAAGGTTGTATCTAAACATTTGATGTGTCATTTAAAATGTTCTTCCTTATTTAATAATACGGCAGAATAATACAATGGCAGTCTGTGTAATTACACAGCAGTAGTTGAGTCTCCTCATAATTAAATTACGTTGTCTAATCCATCACCAGATGATCACTTAACAGTGTAATGCACACCGAACACACTATATAATGGTGTTATCGTAATTCCATGTATGGATCCACTGCTTAATCATAGTACACAATCACACAATCACAATCCACTATATAACTCTAATGGTGTATTAATTTAGTAGACACTATTGGTACAAAAGAGAAACCTGTTGTGTATGTGATCACTATAAATCATCAAGCTAAGCTGTAATTAAAAGGACATGCCTGTTGTACTTGTGTTCCGTCATATAGCAAAATAATGCAGTGTTGGTGCGCTCGCTACAAATTTGATGCAACGTAACTCACGCTTCGTGTTACTGATACAGTCACGGTGATACCCTATTTGTATTATGTCTAGACGCACTCCCTGGAGTGCTATAATGTTTCTATATTATATAGTTAATATGTATGTAATCAAATTTATTGTCTAGGCCTCCAGTACAATTATCTTAATTCTGCCACGTGACACAGGGTCTGCAGTCCCAGCTCTGTAATGCTTGTGAATGTTTGTGATTTTCGCCATATTGCTGCAGTATCTACATGCCTTGTTTGTAAACTTAATGCATTTTAATGCATTATCTATCTAGTGTCCTTTGTATCAATAAATACACTGCCTCAGTAAGAGTCTACATGTGTGTGTTACAGGCACCACCTACAATCCATCCTCAGTCTATACAGTGACTGTCTTTTGTCTAGTAAGCTTTTATGCCATCTGGTTATATTACAGTGCATGGATAAGGTACAGTGCATGGGAAACTCTGTACCATATCCCCTATAGGAATTTATTTTTTGTTTGTGTATTAAGTAAGTCTGCGTTATAATAGGCATCACTAAATATTAACACTGTCGCTGCATTGTTTTATACAAGCCTTTGGTTGGACCATCTAACCAGCTCAGAGCGCACGCTGGCACTCTGAGCTGGGGAAGGGAGTGGAGAGGGAGAGAAAGAGGATGGAGGGTGGGAGAAAAAAATAGCAAAGGGGATGGATAGGATTGAGAGCTGCAGTAGGAGGGAGACACAAGCTTCCCCTTGCATGATCTGCCTGCAAAGGGAGAAGCCCAGAACGTCTGTCACCAGCGTGCAATGCGCACTGACGACAGACGTAACATATACACAGAATTGACATTTGGCAGTGGCGGCACACAATAGCAAACGACTCTGGATTTGCAGTGTTTGAAGCAGAAATGCTGCACATCCAGACACTTACCACCAGCACCTCTTCTAAAAGCTATCTGGTGAAAATAACCAACTCCTTTAAAATGTTTTGTTTCTCTCATCTTTCTTAAAAAGACAAGCCACAATAGAGGGGGGCCGGTTTAGGTGAAAGGAGAGACCTGTTTTATCCAGCTGCTTCAGTACAGTTTGGCACAGCTAAAGAGACATTACAAGTAGAATCATTGCTCCACAAGCGGTATGATAAGCTGTAGTGGCTATGGTGTTTCGAACCAGGGCTAAGTAAACACTGGGCATTATGGAAATATACCCTCATGCAAGGCCTTGTGTCCAACGGTCAGTTGTTCTGCACACTGTATCAGAGTATTCGTGTCCTTGTGTACGGTCATATTATATCTATTTTACAGTTCTTCAAGAGGCAGTCAGCACACGTGACCTAGAACTAGTGCGTTTGGTTTTACGACATCGGGATTACCAGAGAACTATTAAACGTCTGGCAGGTATACCCATCCTTCTGGAGAAACTGCGTAAGGTAAATAAAAATACTTCTTTATCACTCACTGCCACGTCTAATGCTCATTTATTGCATCTTGTGATCTTAAAATTATACTTATCAGCATTCTCACTTGATCCTTCATACCATCAATTACTTAATTTACCACCTTTGTCTTTTTTTTCTTCCTTTTATTCAGTTGCTCTATAAGCATCCTAACCAGGGGCGGACTGACCACTCACATCAGTCATGGACAGCCATCCTCTGGTTGTAGAGATCAGAAACCTCCCATGCCAGAAAGCGAGAATTCAAAGGCCTCTTTGCAGGCCAAAATGTTGCTTATTTGTTCCAATAAATCTGCTTTTTGCAATAGAGTCATGATGGTTGAATGAACACTGCAAGTACTACAGCACTTGGAGTGTTCCTTTTAGCTTTTACATTCTAAGTGATGTAAGCTGACTCTACTATGATCATTCGACCAGCCCACTTGTGGCAAAGATTTGCCATGCTGCTATAGGTTATTCTACATATTCTTTTTCTCAATCTTTTGTGGTATTTTTATTTTCTTGTTTTTCTTCTGTACTCTTTATTCCCAAGAAAGCATTTTCAATCTCTCACCTATTTCCTGAGTATCACAGGTGTCAGATTTGATCCTTCGAACATCCCTAGTGATTAAGTGCTAATGTATTTTCTTGTGGAGTTAATCCTTTTATTGTTGCAGAGGCTGGCTGCTCTGCCAATAAATGGGTTACATTTGTCTTGAGAATACATGTACAGGGAAAAATAGAAGATGCTTAAATCCTATTGTACGTGTCATTCTTACCTATTTATATACCAATGGAAACATGTGCTAAATATTTAATCTCTCTTGGGAAGTATTCAGTTTACCCATTTAATTGGTTAGTATGTTTTTTTTGTTTTATTTTATCTTGTCACAAACATTCTTTTGTTTAGAAATAATATTATCAACTTTCTTGACCCGGCTAAACATGCTTGGCGTAACTTGGTTACATTTCTTATTAGGTATATCCCCAAATAGGGTTCAAATAAGACTAGCAGCAGTGCATAAGAGAAGCTGGGTGACCACATGCTGCTCTCGACTGTCCGTCTGCTTTAAATATTCATTCTGTTTTGGGAAGGGTTGTGATAAATCATTCATTTAACTGAATTCCGTTCAGTCTCCCACCTAATGGAATGTAGCGGCTGACACTGATGACTGAGGTTTTAAAGGTTCGTTTCATGATAACATTAAGAGTAATTGCTATAGGCGAGATTTCGTATAGAATTTATTTGCTAGAAGGTTCACTGGGGCAAAATAAACAAAATGTACCTAAAAATAATAAAGTAGGAAATTTGAGGGGGGGAGGAAGGGAGGAAATTTGAGGGGGGAGAGGAAGGAAATTTGAGGGGGGGAGATGAGGGGGGAGGGAGAGGAAGGAAATTTGAGGGAGGGAGGGAGAGGAAGAAATTTGAGGGGGGGAGGAGGAAGGAAATTGAGGGAGGAAGAGGAGGGGGAGAGGAAGGAAATTGGAGGGAGGGGGAGGAAGGAAATTGGAGGGGGGGGAAAAGGAAGGAAATGAGAGGGAGGGGGAGAAGAAGGAAATTGGAGAGGGGGAGAAGAAGGAAATTGGAGAGGGGGGGAGAAGAAGGAAATTGGAGAGAGGGGGAGAAGAAGGAAATTGGAGGGGGGAGAGATTGACATCCATCACACACACACACACACAATGCACCCCTTGCACACAGAAAAACACACAATGCACCCCTTACACACACTCAGTGCATCCCTTACAGACGCACACACTGCATCCCATACATACACAAACTCACCTTGCAGCCCTTACAGCCCTTACACATACAAACACAGATTCACACAATGCATTCCTTACACACATCAGGACATCCCCCCCCACACACACACACCCCTGTGAACAAACTCATTGGTGGAACATAAAGGGGGACCCTGGGACCCAGACCTTGAGCTGTGTAAAGGGCCCTCAAAAAAATGGAGCTGCTTCCCGTTCTCCCAGAACATTGATTTTTGTGACCACAATTACAAACCGCCTCCAGAGAGCCTGTTCTACACCAGACCAGTGGAGCCAGACGGCAGCTAGAGCCCATCATCATCCTCATCTGGTTGTAATTAGGCAATCTAGTATATTATTCGTGGCACTAATCTCTAATTTACCTCACATTAAAGGGACACTATAGTCCCCAGAACCACTGCAGTTAACCACTTAATATAGTGGTTCTGGTGTCTATAGCCTGTCCCTGCAGGCCTTTTATTGTAAACACGGCAGCACTGTGTTAGTTAACATGGCAGATCATATGGGTGGGGCATTGTGATGTCACATGGGGGGCGGCAAACTTTACTTTTGCCTAGGGCGGCAAAAACCCTTGCACCGGCCCTGCAGACACTGCATCCCTGTGGGCGGACTCAGGAGGGGGACGGACGGACGGACGGACTTGGGTGCAGGCACCGGGGGGCCCAGACCTTGAGCTGTGTCAGGGGCCCCAAAATTTCTGATGGCAGCCCTGCTCCTACTGCAAACATACAATCCCCTCCTCTCTGCCTGTGAGATAATTGAGTCAGCTAAAGGATAACCCAATTATCTCCAGGCAGAAAAAACATATTTTCCCCCAAACTTGGAAAGTACCCTAAAACACATGGTATTCCCATAAATGGCATATCCCCTGATAGCCCTGATCTGGGTGACCAACATATTCAAAAATCACCCAGATCAGTTCAGGGGTTTTTGAATTTTATGGAGGTCCCATTTTACTTACCGCAAACCAGGCTCCTGACCAAAACAGTTCAATGAGTTTAGGCTGTGCAGTTGGTCTATTTCAAAAATGTAAAATAAACGAATGTAAGCATGAACAAAGCCCCCTGGCTCATAGGAGCGATTGTTCCCCTTGTTCGTGGGAACAAAACTACCGAACAGCGCTCTCCTAACTGTTCAGTGAAAGGAAGCAGGCGTTCGTATGTTTTTACCGGTGTTCGGGAAGTCGAGTGTCCAATTTTAGTTCCAGACACTCGACGACCAAGTCCCGCTGCCTCCTTTCGTGCAAACAAGATGGCCGCCGTTTTCTCTCACACGTGGCGGTCGGCCACCCAGATAGAGAGCTCAAATCGACAGTTCCCTTTGTAGATAATGAGCCAGCGGGTGGTCGGTGTTCAGTAGTTTCATCTACCGAACTAATAAAACATAAAAGTCACGAATACACATAAAAGTCCACAAATTAAAAGACTCTCTTCTTCACAAAAACAAAACACCCAGTTTGAATTGCTTCTAATTTTGCAATTTTGCTTCTTGACCCCAGAATGGTAGTCAGATCTATTACCCCTCAGTCTAAAAATTATATCCTTGAATATTATGTTTTTGCAAATATGCATCCAGTTACTGTTTAAACAACTGTACAGACTCTAATAACACTACTTCTGCAGGCAGAGAATTCTACA
Organism: Pelobates cultripes; assembly: GCA_933207985.1. Classification (NCBI taxonomy): domain Eukaryota; kingdom Metazoa; phylum Chordata; class Amphibia; order Anura; family Pelobatidae; genus Pelobates; species Pelobates cultripes. The sequence goes on from OW240912.1 coordinate 72,301,864, forward strand.
TCGTTATTGTTCTTACTGTAAAAAACTTTTCCTTTGCCTTAGACTAAATCTCCTTTCTTCCAGTCTAAACACATGACCTTGTGTCCTATGTATAGCCTTGTTTGTGAATAGATTTCCAGACATTGATTTGTATGGGCCCCGGATACATTTGTATAATGCTGTCATATCCCCTCTGAGGCTGTTTTTCTAAACTAAAGAGGTTTAAATTTTTAACCTTTATTCATAGCTAAAATGCTCCATTCCTTTTATTAACTTTGTAGCATGTCTCTGCACGTTTTCTAGTGCCTTAATATCCTTCTTTAGAACAGGTGCTAAAAATTGCACAGCATATTCAAGATGTGGTCTTACCAGTGATTTATAAAGAGACAAAATGATATTCTCATCCCGAGAATGAATGCCCCTTTTTATACAATGACAATACCTTACTGGCTTAGCCACTGCTGATTGATGTTGCACATTGTTGCCTAGTTTGTTGTCTATAACAATTCCCAAATCCTTCTCATGTGTTGTTATCCCTAACTCACTGCCATTTAGGGTGTAAGTTGCTTGAGCATTCTTTACGCCGAAGTGCATAACTTTGCATTTTTCTACATTAAATGTACTACTATTTTGCCATTTTAGTGCCCAGTCCCCCAATCTATCTAAATCCCTCTGCAGCAAAGTAATATCCTGCTCACATTGTATTACTTTACAGAGTGTTGTGTCGTCTGAAAACATCTGAAACATGGCTTTCAATGCCTATTTCAAGATCATTTGTTAAATAGAAGCGCTCTCAAAACAGAACCCTGAAGGACACCACTTACCACTTTTATCCAGCTTGAAAATGTATCATTTATGATGCCAATGTTCTACCCAAGAACCCCACCTGTCAAGTCACACAATTCTTTACGTGTGTATATGTATAAATGTTATTAAATTTGTTTTTGTTTTTTAATTCAGTCTAATCTATTAGAGAGCCCCACCATTTGTTAGACAAAGTTGTCCTTGCTACTCAGTTCCTGACTACTCCCTATCAGTCTTTCAGCATCCCTTTCCCAAGGATTGGCTGTTTAACTGTTGTACATGAAGGGCTTACCTTATGGTCATTGTAATATGGGCCCTCATCTGCAGGAATACTGAATTCCCTATTCTACTACTAACTCACTTTTATATTCAATCCTACCTGTGGATACACCCGTTTTGATGCACATAACGGCAGTACTTAATATTGTGACAGTGTTGTTTATCAACTGTGCGTATGCTCTGTGTGAGTTTATCCTTTGCTTTTGTTGTAAAGGTTGGAAAACATTTTCTAATAAATGTTAAACATTGAAAAAAAAAAATTAATTTCAATTTGGATGATCAGGCAAAAACTAAGTTTTGTACAAGTCTAGCTTCCACCAAGTCATGTTTTTGTTTGAGACGTTAATGGATTCTGCATTCTAACAGACAAGATTTAAAAGTGCTGGCCGGCAGCTTGTTGTGTTCATGTGCTCTACCAATAGATTATTACTGGATTTTCTGCCACGCAGTTGTGTTTTTTTTAAGTTGATCCAGGTCTTTTTATGATTGATTGATTTTTGAGCCAGTTTCCATTGATATCATAAACATTGATTGACGACCATTCAAGATAAGCGTAAGTATTGCTGCATTTAATTTTACAGTAGATTTTTTCATTTTTATTTTGTTAAATCCTAAACTTAATCCTAAACTTGTCGGCACTGTAAACCATGGCAGACTTACCAGGGGTGAATTTCTTCTTCCCAGTGTTAAGGTTTCACTCGCCAATGGCTAGTGGCGAATGGAAAGTTTAAGCCATAATCACTTATGACACGTGTATAGGAAATGCAAGAGCACTCTGTTTCTGTCTTCTTTTATTCCATTCATTAGTGCAACGGTGATATTTGCCAAAGTCAAAGTATCTATATACTCCCTTTCCTGGCTAATCATGGCAGCATATACACATGGGTTAGCTCCTCCCCTACAGCCGATAGGACAGGAAAACCACCAAGGTTTTAAAAGGAGGCTCCATCCCTAAGGTCCTCAGTCTTTTTCCTGTCCTACAGCCCTTAGAACGTGAGCAATTTGCTCCCTTTACTTACGGACATGTATGTTGTTTTATTTTCATTACTTTATTTGCTGAAGTACATTATGCAGTTGTGCTTTTAAGCTTTGATATCTTTAACCCCTTAAGGACCAAACTTCTGGAATAAAGGGGAATCATGACATGTCACACGTCATGTGTCCTTAAGGGGTTAAACGAGTGCATTGTACAGCTGTACCTTATTTTTAAGATTGTGGTACATTATGCGGTTGTGCTTTTGCTAGGAAGCATTTAAGCTGTGTTGCATTTAAGCTGTGTGGCATTTAAAACTGTTTCATTTAAATTTGCATTTAATACTGTTGCATGTAATACCGCAAGTCATTGGAAACCGCAGTGCATTGGAAAACTGCAGTGCATTTGAAGACTGATATATTTTAAAAACTGTTACATTTTGGAAACTGTTAGATTTGAAAACTGATACCTTTTATACCTTGAGGCCTTTAGACTGTGGTGCCTTTAAACTTTGACTGTTTGCACGTGGTTGCCTTTTAAACTTCCTTGCAGGCACTTTTGTTATCTATTTTGCTTCCCCCTCGGTCCCAGTGATTTATTCCTGGTTCCCTGGGTGTTTAGGGGCCATGTAGGCTTCAGACAGAGTCCTCTCCCTGGTCTCTAAACAGCAAACACACTCGGAATAGGCCCACATGTGTGCAGTTTGTGCCTTATTGGGCCTAATACAGATGACTTGCATTGTGGGAATACAGGTTGTGGCAGCCATCTTGGAGAAGGGCAATTGCCAGAAAGTGCCTAAAATAAAGGGAAAATTATAGTAAACATACCACACTTATTTGATAAGTATTTGCAGGGTCTCGAGACATGGATAAGTGCTGTCTTTAGCCTGTTTTAAAGCAGTTTTGCTGGTTTCTTATAGAATTTAACAGTGCACATTTTTTCTTAACTAAATATTACCTGTGGTAAAGTATTATTATTATTAGTCAGGTGTCTGATTCTTCACCAGGATCTGGTTATGAGGAGAAAAAAGTGGATGGAATCGGTTATGCACTGACTTCCTCCAGAAGGTTGTCGCTTCAGCATGACCTATCACTGTGCAGCCACATGACATGCGGGCAGGGCTTACAAAGTAAGTTCCAGAGGCCTTAGAGGTAAGAAAAGAGGCCAGGCTTTAACCTGTGGAGGAAGTTATTTCCAACCCCAGAACTACACCACCTAAGTTGCACACTTATGGATCACAGGTGGACGCAGACCTGTCCAAAATTTTACGCCTACCATTACAGGAGGCCAGCCAGCTGTGATTTCCGCTGCTGTTTCTACAAACATGAAATATGTGATTAAAGATCTAAAGGCTACTATGGAGTGAGATATTAAAAGCCAAGATTGAAGAGGCAGTCTGAAGTCTTCAGGTTACAACTGACTTCTTCACAGAAACTTCCCTAAATGTAACTAGGATATCCTCTGGATCAAATGGCTTTATCTATAGCAGCTAAGAAAGCATTATGGTTCTGTTTCTGGGATAATGACTCATTCTCCAAGTCTGCCCTCTACACCATTCTATTTGAAGGGGTGGTGCTGTTTGGGAAAACTTTGGATAATTCCATTGAAAAGGCGAATGAGGGCTGCAAGATATTGGTACCTTAGGATGGAAGTTCCATGGATCCCAGCTCCTCATAGTCTGACCGGAGAACTTCCAGTGACCAGTATTTCTGAGATACAGGGAGATACTGGCCCTGCAGGGAATACTCCAGAAGTAACTCATGGCAGTTGGTAAACCTGCCTTTCAGGGTTCTAATGGAGCTAGAACGCAGTTGTTTTGCTCTTCAGCAATGAAAATATCTCCTCCAGTACTAGGAGCCTACTTTTTCTGATCACACATACTTGGGCTCGTCATACTCTGGAGGCTTGAGTGGTATCCATGGTCCAGATTGATATAAACTGGAGTTTTTTCTTAACGGGCACAGGAGTCTCCATACCAACAGTATTAAGACCAATGAATCCAAAGGTAAAGCACTGAAGGAAGAAGCCTTCTGGACGAAGAGGTGATTTTTTTTTTTTTTTAGGTCCCAGAACAAGAGCAGTTCCAGGGACAAGTTTCGCCTCTCTTCTGGTGCTAAGAGGAAAAGCACATGAAAGCCTACACTGGACCTAAGAGGGGCCAGCAAGAGGCTGAATGTTAGAGTCTTTGGGATGGAGTCAATCAGATCCATATCTCAAGCAATCTGGAAGGATAATTTCCTTACCTCTATATATCTCAAGGATGTTTACTTTCAGTCCAATCTGCAGAGATCTTTGGCATTAGCTCAGAAGAGAACTTCCATGTTAGTGCCCTACCATTTGGCCTCAATGCTGCCCCAAGAATCTTTCTATGTGCTTATAATGTTATTGAGAGTCCAGAACTCCACCTGTTTCCATTATCTGGAGGATCTACTTCTGATAGCCTTAGACCCTCAGAAGGCAGGCACACATAGGTATATAGTTCTTTCATAACTCCTAAAGTTTGGCTGCTTGATGAATATCAAGAAAAGCAGTTTCAGACCAGCTCAGTGGATGACATTCCTGAGTGGAAAATTCTAGGCTCTGCTTTTCCCTATCTCGGGAACAGTTCCACAGATTATAAAGGTTTTCTCTCCCAGTTTCTTCATTTCTGCCTGGTAACCGCAAGAAAATAGATGCAACTACTATGAATCCTGGCTTCCATCAGCAGACTTGTCAGATGGGCCCAATGGCATCTCTGGATTCCTTACAGATCCTTCCTATCTTGGTCTAACAAGAGAAAGATTATTGGAGCCAGCCACTTACTATGTCCCCATCAGTGGAGTTGCACCTTACCCTGGCAGCTGAAAGAGGGATTAGATCTCTGAGTTTTCCAGTGAACAGAACCTCATTGGTCAATTATTAGCTCGAATTCCAGTTTTTATAAGATTGGTTGCACAGTGTTTGGACCATGTTGCACAATATTTCCATTCATTTGTATGGAATTAAGAGTCATTTTCAAGGCTCTTCTTCAATTCAGAGGCTTGCTGAAGAACGAGTGGGTCCAAATTTGCTCAAATATGAATGCAACTGTATCCTATATCTACCAAGATGGGTCTCACAGATACGTACTGATGGAATTCCAGCCCATAATGATCAGGGCACAGAAGAACAACCAGTGGCTCAGAATACCATGGCTGTTTGCTGGAGCCGAATAACTGTGGACAAGGTGGATTGGCAACCATGTCCTGACGTATCCTCGTGGTTGACGCATATTGTCTGATACCTTACATAGATCTGATGGCCATTTCTTGGAACTACCAGGTCCAGAAGTATTTTTTACATGCTAGGACCAGAATGCTCAGGTTCAGGATACACTGGCTCAAATTTAGAATTTTAGTCTGATGTACATATTTTCCTGTTTTCGACCTTCTTAAAAAGGCAATGCAAAAGGTGACGGTGGAAGACCGTGTCGACTCTAATTCTTATGATGAATAAGATTATTCTGGAACCTCCAAAGGAATTCCTGTACGTCCAGACCTATTACAAGGCCCCATGACACACCAGGATCCTCAAGTTTTGGTGTTGATGCGGGAGTCCATATTAGTATAGGCATCCCTGAGACGGTCATTGAGATCCTCTTACAATCCTATACAGGCTTTACTAATCTTGACATGCTTTTGTCTGTTGGAATTACTCCTTGTTCAGGCCTTGAAAGGTTCTGTGTTAGAACACTCTAGAGGAACACTTAGCTGCACTTTGCTTCATATAGGCATTGATTGAAATCATGCCTCCACTGAGTGTGGTGAAGCCAATATGTGACGTACCAATGGTCACACGGGCCCTGACTGAACCATTATTCGAACCTCTAGTAGGAGCTTCCATGGTGGTAGCACAGAAAGTGCTGGTGGCTGGTACCCCAGCTAGAAAATTGGGTGAACTCCAGGCTTGATCCTGTGAACCCCCTTTCACTACTTTTCAACGGATATGGTCGTCTTGCATTTGGCACCTGAAGATCCTGCCTATGGTGAATGCTTATCTATGTCATTCTCTACCTGTACTGAAGGGTACTGATTGAGCGTTGATGCCCCTGGTGCTTTGCTTCATGTAAGCAACAATTGAACTCAAGCCTCCGCTGAGGGTGTTGAAACCAATATGTGACGTACCACTGGTCTCACAGACTCTGACTGAACTCCTAGCAGGAGCTTCCATGATGTTAGCCCAGACGTTGCTGTTGCTGGTGACTGGTACCTCAGCAGGGTGAATGTGTGCACTTGCTGCACTTTGCTTCATATAGGCATTGATTGAAATCATGCCTCCACTGAGTGTGGTGAAGCCAATATGTGACGTACCACTGGTCACACGGGCCCTGACTGAACCATTATTTGTACCTCTAGAAGCAGCTTCCATGGTGGTAGCACAGAAAGTGCTGGTGGCTGGTATCCCAGCAAGGGAAATGGGTGAACTCCAGGCTTGATCCTGTGTACCCCCATTCACTGAATTTCAACAGGATATGGTTGTCTTGCATGTAGCACCAGTGATCGTGCCTAAAGTGAGAGCCTTTTAATGCCATTCTCTACCTGTAGCAAAGGATTTGGGGCATTCTTCACTAGTGCTGTTACAGCATCTCGTGGGCTTCCATGGCAATGGTCTCTGCTGAAACTTTGTAAAGTTGGCATTTGAACTAGTTTGTCCTGCATTACATATTGAACATTGAAGCAATTAATGAGGCACAATTTGGATGTCACGTCCGTTCTCTACCTGTGCTGGAGGGTATCAGGGCACTCTCCTCTAATGCTGTTGCAGCATCATGGGTTGCCATGGCAATGGCTTCTGCTGACACTTTTTGTAAGCTAGCATTTGAACCTCTTTTAGACACGTTTGTCTGGCATTTCATACTGTTCGTTAAAACAGTCTATGATGCACAATTTGGTACTCAAGTACTTAACTCAGTTCATTCTTCTATCTATGTTGAATTATTCTGATAATTTGATTGGCTATTCTGTCCCTCCCTTTGTAAGCTTGGGTATTCCCCATGTGTATATGCTGCCATGATTAGCCAGGAAAGTGGAAAATTTATTCATACTTACCGTAATTTTCTTTTCCTGGCTATTATTCATGGCAGCATATACTTCCCACCCATTAATGTCTCTATGTACTGTAGAGCTTGTAAACTGACTGAGGACCTTAGGGATGGAGACTCCTTTTAAAACCTTGGTGGTTTTCCTGTCCTATCGGCTGTAGGGGAGGAGCTAACCCATGTGTATATGCTGCCATGAATAGAAAATTACGGTAAGTATGAATACATTTTCCACTTTCATTTCGTCATATCAAAGAGTTATGCCTAGCTTTCTTCTGTACAAGATCTTGTACAGAGTGTTCACGTAGAGCAAGCACATGCCGTAGAACTCAAGACGTGTAACTGTTTCTCTTATTGATTTATGTGAGATAGCCTTTAGAGCAGCTGCAAGATTGTCTGACTAGCTAGTTTTTCATTCACGAAAAATTATGACTGACGCTACTTGTCTAATATTCGTAGCTGTTACATTGCTGCTGTGGAGTTGTTGAGTAGATCCATTCTTTTTCTTATGAACAATATAATAAGTGACTGAGTCTACTATGAGCGGTAAAGCTTTTAATACAACGCTGACAGCTGAATTTCATATCTGCCATTGTTTTCTGCAGTTGAAGTACACTTTTCTACACTACACTGTAAGGATTAATTTGTAAATGTTTGTTAACTTGCACATATGTAGATAGGACTAATCAATGGTTCTTACGAACCACTTGGCTTTTCCCTCATCTTAGAACACATAGACTAAGACTACCCAATAAAGTTAATGTTTGTTGCAGGACATTGGATAACAAAGATGTGTTTCTGTTAAATTGGATTCAATTGCATTTTGTGAGTAGAATGTTTTCCCCAGGGGAATACATTGCGCCTATTATTAAAACATACATTATTCCTGGTTCTGTTAACATATAGAAGAATTTTAGCTGTGCATTTAAGCGTTGTAGAAAGACTGTTGAATGTGTCACATCTGTTGGCAGAGGTTAAGGTGTTATTTAATTATAGTCTCTTATTTCTTTCTAATCAGGCACAGGACTTTTATGTAGAAATGAAATGGGAGTTTACAAGTTGGGGTAAGTAGCCATTCGTGGTAGAAGTAAATGTGACACACAACACTTATTCTGGGTATTATTTCAGAAATCAAAAGAAAAACAGAAAAATTATTATCCATTAATTCCCTCTAAGAAAGGAGATGGCATTGAACCTTTGTTTAGAGCAAGGGTTAAGAATGATGCCTCATTTCAGATATATAAGGGTCCGTTTGCTGATTAATATTATTGTAACCCTCTGATTTAGAGAGAATATATTATTGGCCAACCTCCCTTCCTTAGGTCAGGGGTAGGCTACCTTTTGGCACTCCAGATGTTATGGACTACATCTTCTCTGATGCTTTTCCAGCATTATGGCTGAGAGAGAATTATGAGAGATGTAGTCCACACGATCTGGAATGCTGAAGGTTCTTTACCTCTATTCTAGGTGAATGCATGGAATCTGTGACTACATCCGAGATAGATTCTATACCTCTAGGTTGATGTAGCTGAAGTAATTATTAATTCGTGTGTGTCAAAAAGCTCCACTATTAATGATGTCCCGAACGGTTCGCCGAACGGTTCGCCGCGGACTTATCATTGAGTAAACTTTGACCCTGTACCTCACAGTCAGCAGACACATTCCAGTCAATCAGCAGCAGACCCTCCCTCCCAGACCCTCCCACCTCCTGGACAGCATCCATTTTGTGAAGCTGCATTCTTAGTGAGCTGTCCAGGAGGTGGGAGGGTCTGGGAGGGAGGGTCTGCTGCTGATTGGCTGGAATGTGTCTGCTGACTGTGAGGTACAGGGTCAAAGTTTACTCAATGATGAGTCCGTGGCGAACCGTTCGTGGCGAACTGTTCGCAAACCGTTCGGGACATCACTATCCACCATACTAAAAATCTGAAATGGTTATAGTGTGACAGTGTAACTGCATGACAATCCCATATTAAATGCCTTTGTTTGCTAAGCTGTGAAATCTGTCATTTAATTACCCCAAACAGCACAATTTCATTTGACTTCCAGGGTCAAAGTTATTAACGTTTAAAGGTATTGCTGGTTTATTTTTCTTTTTGAAAAATCTTTCAACTTTAGTCACTGCTTGATTATTTTAGCCTAAATTTAGCAATTCTGCTCTTACTACATGACAATTCACTGTTTAGTGATTAAATCCCAAAAGGTTCACTGTAATAAAAATAATGTATTTGTAACACATCATATGTTTTTGCCTCAGTTTTGCCATTGGGATTTAATTCATAAACATTCAGGGTTTAGTGAATAACTCTGATCAGTTTTGTGGAGGATTTGGTTGCAGTGAGAAATCTGTGCTGCATATTTTTTAACATCTTTAAAAACATAGTTAATCTCACCTTTTATTACAGAGCCGGCACAGATTCCCTACTGCAGCCCAGTCCTCCTCTTTTAAAGACAATATTATTATTTTTTTGCAGAAATTCAGACTTCAGTGAATAACCCTGTGATGCCTTTTGTTCAATTAATGCTTCTCATAAGGAAGCATTGAGGGCAGATTGAATGCACAGCAATCACTACAATCTGTTAATCCAATGCTTCTGTATGAGAAGCATGGGATCCAATACTTCTGATAGGGAAACACTGGGCATACATCAAGTAATTGAATCGATTTCGAGTTCCTAGTGTCTCTTTGTCTGATAGCCAGTAGAGACATGATAATTGCAAAATGTAATCATAGTTTTAGAATTGAGCAAAGATGACTGTATATACTACCACTAACTGAATGATGACAACTCTTTCTGTAGTGCCCTTGGTGTCCAAGATCTGTCCTAGTGACACGTATAAAGTGTGGAAAAGTGGCCAGAACCTGCGTGTAGATACCACGCTGCTTGGGTTTGACCACATGACTTGGCAACGAGGGAACCGCAGCTTCATCTTCAGGGGACAAGGTGAGTGTCTTGTAAGATTTAGTCCAAAATAAATATTTTTTTTTATGTGCTCATTTCATTAGAGTGTGCACCCAGATATATTTTTTAGAAGGTTGTGTGTGAGAGGTTACTTTGTTGTGCCTATGTGTGCGGTGGCTGTAAGTGTTGTATCTATCTGTGTCTCATATGTGTGAGTAGGTATGTGTGAGAATGATTGGGTAGCTTTTAGTGATGTTTGTTGCAGTGCGTGATGTATGTGGTTACGTGAAGTAGTATTGCTGTGTGTGATGTGTGCTGCAGGTGTGGGTAGCTGTGATGACTGACTGTGTGGGTAGATGAGTGTACTGTGAGTGTTGGGGATATGAGCTGCAGTGGGGAGAGCAAAGGATGCAGGAGAAGTATAGTGCAAGGGGAAAAAAACTTAATTAAAACAAAACATCTAAATAAACTAAAGTTTATCCCCCTCCCTGAGGCTTACCTTAGGCCACGGAGGGGGAGTCGTAATCCCTGGTGGTCCAGTGGGACATGCAGTGGGTTTGCCCTAACAGCATTACAGTCATGTATTCATACAGTATTTACTGATGGGCCTGATGAGAAGTTGAGACTGATTCTCCTTTTTGGGTGTTTTCGGGTGGGCCTGGGGACACACGGGACACCCTGTTAGCACTTCTGTGCATGCTATTTATGATAACTGAGCCTGGTTTTTAAGTCGATTTTTAACTTTGCTGGCATTACTGGTAGAACAGGTTTGTGACATTTGTGGAATATGGTTACATTAAAGATTCTCATACAATTCTTAGAAAGAGTTAGAACGCTTTATCAATAGAATATTGGGACTGGACTGTGATCAATTCCATAGCATTGTAGTTTGAAAAAAGGCTCAAGTCTACGAAGTGCAGGCTATCACATGCCCTATTGCTGCTGTTGATCCAAGAGTTGGGAAAACTTAGTTGCTTAGAGCATGATTTGGGTGCTGTGAATCCTTCATTATATGGCTATAAAAACATCATGTATCGACTCTGGATAATATGGTATTTCTCCTTTAGTAGTAATTGTAGGATAAACTGTCTTTGAATATAAACCTAAACCGGAATCTTTGTGTATACCTAAGGTAAAGTTTAGCATTTAAAGGAACACTATACAGGGAGTGCAGAATTATTAGGCAAATGAGTATTTTGACCACATCATCCTCTTTATGCATGTTGTCTTACTCCAAGCTGTATAGGCTCGAAAGCCTACTACCAATTAAGCATATTAGGTGATGTGCATCTCTGTAATGAGAAGGGGTGTGGTCTAATGACATCAACACCCTATATCAGGTGTGCATAATTATTAGGCAACTTCCTTTCCTTTGGCAAAATGGGTCAAAAGAAGGACTTGACAGGCTCAGAAAAGTCAAAAATAGTGAGATATCTTGCAGAGGGATGCAGCACTCTTAAAATTGCAAAGCTTCTGAAGCGTGATCATCGAACAATCAAGCGTTTCATTCAAAATAGTCAACAGGGTCGCAAGAAGCGTGTGGAAAAACCAAGGCGCAAAATAACTGCCCATGAACTGAGAAAAGTCAAGCGTGCAGCTGCCACGATGCCACTTGCCACCAGTTTGGCCATATTTCAGAGCTGCAACATCACTGAGTGCCCAAAAGCACAAGGTGTGCAATACTCAGAGACATGGCCAAGGTAAGAAAGGCTGAAAGACGACCACCACTGAACAAGACACACAAGCTGAAACGTCAAGACTGGGCCAAGAAATATCTCAAGACTGATTTTTCTAAGGTTTTATGGACTGATGAAATGAGAGTGAGTCTTGATGGGCCAGATGGATGGGCCCGTGGCTGGATTGGTAAAGGGCAGAGAGCTCCAGTCCTACTCAGACGCCAGCAAGGTGGAGGTGGAGTACTGATTTGGGCTGGTATCATCAAAGATGAGCTTGTGGGGCCTTTTTGGGTTGAGGATGGAGTCAAGCTCAACTCCCAGTCCTACTGCCAGTTCCTGGAAGACACCTTCTTCAAGCAGTGGTACAGGAAGAAGTCTGCATCCTTCAAGAAAAACATGATTTTCATGCAGGACAATGCTCCATCACACGCGTCCAAGTACTCCACAGCGTGGCTGGCAAAAAGGGTATAAAAGAAGAAAATCTAATGACATGGCCTCCTTGTTCACCTGATCTGAACCCCATTGAGAACCTGTGGTCCATCATCAAATGTGAGATTTACAAGGAGGGAAAACAGTACACCTCTCTGAACAGTGTCTGGGAGGCTGTGGTTGCTGCTGCACGCAATGTTGATGGTGAACAGATCAAAACACTGACAGAATCCATGGATGGCAGGCTTTTGAGTGTCCTTGCAAAGAAAGGTGGCTATATTGGTCACTGATTTGTTTTTGTTTTGTTTTTGAATGTCAGCAATGTATATTTGTGAATGTTGAGATGTTATATTGGTTTCACTGGTAATAATAAATAATTGAAATGGGTATATATTTGTTAAGTTGCCTAATAATTATGCACAGTAATAGTCACCTGCACACACAGATATCCCCCTAACATAGCTATAACTAAAAACAAACTAAAAACTACTTCCAAAAATATTCAGCTTTGATATTAATGAGTTTTTTTGGTTCATTGAGAACATGGTTGTTGTTCAATAATAAAATTAATCCTCAAAAATACAACTTGCCTAATAATTCTGCACTCCCTGTAGTGCCAGGAAACAAACCTGTTTTCCTGACACTATAGGTGTAACGGAGTCTTACCTGATAGGGAATCCAGCTCGCAGAGTTATACGCTCACCCTTGCAAAGTAGACACAGACCAGGGTGACCAGGTAAGACGCCACCTGGCCTGTGAGTCTGTGCACGGGGGCTTTCCAGGATAAGTGCTCCAAGACTCAGTACAGCAGGGATTAGCAGAAGCGTGGTCAAGGGAAGCCAAAATCAGGGAAGCCAGAGGTCAGAGTAGTCCAGGAGGAAAGCCAAGGTCAGAAGCCGGAATAGACAGAAATCACTGGAACGCAGGTACGGAGTAACAGGAACCAAACAAGGGAACCAGAGTCAATGAACTGACACCCCTCCCAGGGTGAGGCAGGTTTTTATACCTTGTTAATTAGGTATCAGATTCAGCTGGAGAGTTACTGACAGGTACGAGCCTTTGGTGAAGTCCAGCCCCCTAGTGCTGCAGGCAATACAAGAATAAACAGGAGTTATCCAAAGTCCTGAAATGGCTCAGAGGGAAGATAGCAAGATACGGTGTAGAACAACCGCAGTTCAAATCCCCTATCGGGTGCTTCCGGAGCGACCACGTCTGGCAGACTGGATGTCACGGCGTGACAGTACCCCCCGGTCAAGAACGCCCTCCGGGCGTGAACAGGTTCTTCCTGGAAATGGTACTCTTCATCTTCGGTCTCAGTATCGCTAAGATAGTCTTTATAATTAAGGTATCCTTTTACGACCTGGGATTTTTGTGTACCAGTTTCGGGTGCTATAGGGGAGGCATTTGCAGCTTTCAATGCTATTTCGAATACTTCTAGATCCTGTTAGCATACAACTTTGCCATTTGAGGCATAGGTGCAGTCAGGTGGCAGAACATTTTTGGCAAGGCAGGAAGTGGTGATGGTGCTTGCTTGAACAGAAGTGTCATCAGGAAGTGGTCCAACTGTTTCTGGAGCAGGAGGTGGAGATTCCACAGGGGTACTGGTAACATTAACTATAGTTGTTTGGGTACCCTTTTGTGTCACAGGACAGGGACAGGGCTGGCAGTGTCCAGGCTGTCTTGCTGGGATGACAGGGTAAGTCCAAATGGCACCAGACAGAAGGGGTCTTGTCCTAGGTGGACGAGTCGGGCAGAGCGATATGAAATGCCCTCTTTTCCCACAGTATAGACATAGACCATGGGCTCTCCTGCGGTCTTTTTCCTTTGGGGGTAATCTAGTTCTGGTGAAGCCAATCTCCATGGGTTCCTCCATGTCGACTGGAGTTTCACTGCTAGCTCGAGTGTAAACAGGGTTACAAGGCGGGTCCCTGAAAGTGGGTTCATGCTGCAACATGATTGGATTTTTGTATCCATAAAACAATTCCTCTTCTCTCGGGAACCGGATTCTGCGAGAACCTGAAGTAGGCTTGGAAGTTGCTTTACTCGCTGCAAAACACTGAGAATCCATCGCGGACATAAACAACTCCCAGGAGTCCAAGACAGTACTTCTTTCCTGCAACTTCTGGTGTGCCCACGCCTTAATCCGCCCGATACATAGGTTAATAGCAGAGCGAACTTTGATAAAGTCGGTGGCGTAGGTTCTCGGTTTCAGGGCAAATAGTAGCTCACAATCCGTCTTGAACATCAGAAAAGCAGAATGGGAACCGTCGAACCTGTCAGGCATAAAGACATACGGTTCTGGGCATACATGTTCCGGGACTGGAAGCGTTGCTCCTTTAAATGCCAATGAATGTCTCTGCAAATCTGTAACATTCTGGGACAGGTTGGAGACTTGCTCAGCCAGGGAGGTGAGTAATTTGTATAACTCTGCGGACTCCATTGGTCAGTTCATCTGTAACGGAGTCTTACCTGATAGGGAGTCCAGCTCGCAGAGTTATACGCTCACCCTTGCAAAGTAGACACAGACCAGGGTGACCAGGTAAGACGCCACCTGGCCTGTGAGTCTGTGCACGGGGGCTTTCCAGGAAAAGTGCTCCAAGACTCAGTACAGCAGGGATTAGCAGAAGCGTGGTCAAGGGAAGCCAAAATCAGGGAAGCCAGAGGTCAGAGTAGTCCAGGAGGAAAGCCAAGGTCAGAAGCCGGAATAGACAAGAATCACTGGAACGCAGGTACGGAGTAACAGGAACCAAACAAGGGAACCAGAGTCAATGAACTGACACCCCTCCCAGGGTGAGGCAGGCTTTTATATCCTGTTAATTAGGTATCAGATTCAGCTGGAGAGTTACTGACAGATCCGAGCCTTTGGTGAAGTCCAGCCCCCTAGTGCTGCAGGCAATACAAGAATAAACAGGAGTTATCCAAAGTCCTGAAATGGCTCAGAGGGAAGATAGCAAGATACGGTGTAGAACAACCGCAGTTCAAATCCCCTATCGGGTGCTTCCGGAGCGACCACGTCTGGCAGACTGGATGTCACGGCGTGAACCGTGACAATAGGGTTATTAGGTCCCCCTCCCTCAGTGCCCCCCTCCCACTGGGCTGAAGGGGTTATAACCCCTTCAGCCACTTACCTTAATCCAGTGCCGGGCTCTCTCAGTGCTGCTGACCTCTCCTCCCACTGCTGACGTCAGCTCCGAAAGCGCATGCACGGCCAGAGCTGCGTGCACATTCACCGCCCATAGGAAAGCATTACTCAATTCTTTCCTATAGACGTCCAGAGTTTTCTCACTGTAATTTTCACAGTGAGAATTGCGGAAGCGGCCCTTTAGTGGTTGTCAGGGAGACGGCCACTAGAATCTGGATTAACCCTCAGTGAGACATACCAGTTTCTCTAAAACTTCTATGTTTTCAGCTGCAGGGTTAAAACTAGAAGGACCTGACACCCAGACGACTTCATTGGGCTGAAGTGGTCTGGGTGCCTATAGTGGTCCTTTAAATATTTATTAATGTAGCAGTTGTAGTCTTAAATCACAATAACCACTAACCCAATCAATAGTATAATAATAGAAGTTTTCTGAAATATTTGTGAAATCTTAACCCTCAAACAATGCCAGCTTTACTTATAGCATTATATCATTACTCCATCAGTTGCAATAGACAGAGAATGTTGCTAAATGCTCAGTTGTCCCCTAATATTTTATACATCCATAGATTTTACAAGGTTAACATTTGTGCTACATTTCTTTAATAAAACTGTCTCTGCTTTTAGTCTAATAGCACATGTTTCCTGACTAGACAGAGGTGATGTGTCTTATGGTTAATGTGACCCAACAGCAAAGATTATAGACAGATTCTCGAGACGGGAAAAAGCTAAAGGTGGAGAAATTAAAAAAATACTAGAAGAGCAGGAATAATTTGGGAAAATGTAATATCCCCTATTCCCTCTGACAAACATACCCTTATTAAGAATATTTCAGCTGTTACAAGGATATCTTACCAGGCATATTATAAGGAGACTCATTAGCTAAGGCTCTGCCCAGGGCCAATCAGTGCCTTTAAGCCACCTTAAGGGCAACCAATAAAGTCAGAATACAGTTCTAGAATCTGTTTGCAGAACTGTGACTATCTCAGAACTAGACAATTATAACCTAACTACAGAATGTCCAAACAAAGCTGCAATAAATATTGAACTTGTTAATGAGAGGAAGACCAGATAACTGCATCTATTTCACACATGGCCCCCTAGATCACATTTATTGCTTGTCTCTCTATAATCGGGTCCTGGTCAATGTAAATAGTCTTGAGTGTAATGTTAAAGAAATATAATGAAAACTAATGTTGCCAACAATCTATGTAATCAATATTCTTTGTTAAATATGCAAATTAATTACACAGACAAGGAGTTTTCCTTGCCTTAAGAAGTTCTATGTATACATTCTAATCTACAGCTTTATAAAGTATTAAAATATATAGAGTACATCTTTCTTTATCCAATTAGTGTTATTTGCAAGGATATAAACCGAGTAGTTTGCACTTTGACGTATTGTTATTAGATATAATAATGAGATACTTTCCCTGAAACGTATCACTTGTAGACTGCATCTTGTTTGTTTATATGTATTTTACTTGTTTTGCTCAGTTTAACTTCCTGATATATCTTTTTTTTTTTTTTTTTTTTAAATAAAAATAGCAGTAATCTGGATATGGTAGGGACAAGTAGAACTCAATCACTGTGTTATTGCTGCCAAAATGTTTTCATTCTCTTTGTAAACAATGTTATTTATGTTACATCAGATACCAGCGCCGTGGTAATGGAGATTGATCACGATAGACATGTGGTCTTCTCTGAAACCCTGAGTTTAGGTTCCCAGGACCATGAAGTACTGCTGGCTGCCGTGCAGCCCACTGAAGAACAGGCCATGAGTCGACTGACTGCCCCTGTAGTTACAACACAGCTGGATACCAAGAACATTGCCTTTGAGAGGTTAGTGCCCGGACAACTAGGACGTAAATGTTTTTGTTACTGTAATCGTTAACTATTTTTTTTTTTTTTATGCCTCATTACAAAAAATCTATCAGAAAACAGGGATACAACATTTTGTTTTGTACAGATCTGAATAAAATGTTAGTGCTTTTCAAACAGAAATAATAATAATGGGTTGACTATTAAACTCCAATGTGATGGCCTAGCATTGGTTTTAGAGCAATTCATAGTGTTACCATTTAGATCATTTACCTTTCTTTAATAGGCCTCTGATAGCAAGACAAAGGAGAATGACTATTTTTAGATATCATATGAGGTTTACTTTGAACCATATGCCAATTTAATATTGTTCAATCTCTATGACTCAGTGGCTCACTGGAAGTTCACTATTTACAGTGCTGAATGTAATGATTTGATTTATAGAAAGGTATATGACAAAGAAAATATTCTCTGTTCTGCAGGGGCCTCCAAAAGGCAACTATCTGTCTCTTACGTAGGAACGATGGAAGTTGCACCTCAAAAATCCAATGGAATATAAAAAACTTATCAAATGAAAGGTAACAATTCAGTAGTGTAATATGGTCAGATGCGTAAATGGATAAAGTGATAAAGTGATACACTTATTAATTTCCAGAGGTGCTGACCATACTACACTATTGGATCATTTTCTGTTGTCTACTTTTGTTTTTCATACTACCCCTGGATTTTTGAGGTGCATCTTCCATCTCTCCTACAGCAGGAGAGAGTTATGGGTTGTTTGTCTTTTGGCTGCCAATTTATAAGTACCTCCAAAATAAGAAAATAAAGACTTGGCAGCGGTTGTGGAAACATTGCTGTTCTACATTTTGGGAGCCTGAATAAAAGCACATAACTTTCAAAAGGAAGTGCTGGATTTTATTTTCATACTTTCCATACTACCACCAAACTGTGCAAACGACCTTACCATTTATTTAATATTTATATTTTTTTTATTAACTATCTGTTTCTTGTACGTGTGTGTGTGTGTGTGTGTGTGTGTGTGTGTATGCTTGTGTGTGAATACAGGTAGTCAAAGGAAACCCATATGTACAATAGCAATTTCAGCTTCAAGTGGCACACCAGACACCAACTCTAATATAATAATTAGAATCAATTAAGTTTGCTTCTTAAGCCTATTCTTTCTGCTCCCTGTCTTCCATCCTCCAGTGTGTGCTTTTATTTCTACAAAAGTACTGCTGTAAATAATGTAGTTTTTGGGAGTTGTAGTTCAGCAGACCCTCCCTGAATTTCTTCCTGTGCATAGTAATCACAGCTTGTGGGAAATGCTATAGAAAGTATTCAGTGACTTCCTGCTTTGGGAGGAGCCATTTTAAAATCATAGCCTTTTTGTTATTTTCTTTTTGTATTTTTATGAATGCACTCTATTTATAAAGCATTAGAAAAGAATGTGCCTAATCCACCCTGGAGTGTCCCTTTAAGTAATATGTCAGATTGGCATTAATAAAATCAATCACTGTCAAAATGCAAACCTTAATGTATCAAAATGTAATATTACTCAATAAGACATAACACAAATAATAAAAAATATACAAGATTATACAATGCTAGTCACATTATAGTATAGCGACACCAATGCCAACATAAAAAAAAGAAATATGTACATAAAAGAGGTCTTCTGCTTAGAGCACCCCATTAATTGTTATTCTGTAATCTTACCCTATATAAAGAATTTAAAAAAAATATCATATTTATTATTTATAAATTATAAAGGTGGTGTCTTACAGAAGTGTCACTATATATATATATATATATATATTTTATTTTTTTTTTTTAATATAATTTATTTAGTTTTCTCTTTAAGGTTTAAAATTCAAAAGATCTGGTCTCAGTGCTTTGTTAATTGCACTGAAAAGTTATTGTTTTTTTTTTTTTTTAAATAAAATGTAGTATTGAGAAAATCTAGCAGCGGTGAACTTGAAACCGTTTATTTTTGTCATTATTTATGAACAATAACCACAGATAACATCAGAACCCCCCAAAAATCTTACACATTTTTTTTAGTACTAGTAATTTCTTTCAAGAAACATCTCTGACCATAACATTTAGCCCCCTTTTAATTGTCATTATAAACTCTGTACTATAGGCTTTATTCTATATTCCCTTAATTTTAGGACCTGAGTTGTTCAATGTGGGCCAACTCAGCTGTCTATCTTAAATTAACAGTATATCATTAGGAATACAAATGTGTATTCCTAATGCTTTAGTGCCATGTTAAAAGTTTTGGTGCCCAGTCTCCATCAGAAGTTTTACTTACCTCTCTCTATCACAGCGCCGTCCTGCTGTTTTGCCGTCCTGCCTCTTTGGCTGTGATCATCAACCATTGGGAGGCTAGTGCGTATGCGTGACAAAACGCCGTGCTGTGCTAATCAGATGGCTTCTATGAGACCATCTGATAGTAAAAGCCAAGTTTTATTATTATTAATCCTAAGGCGCCAACTTTTCCGCAGCACTGTACAATAGGTGGACTAACAGGCAAGTATTTGCATCTAGACAAGTTGGACGCACAGGAACAGATGGTGGTGAGGGTTCTGCTCAAACAAGCTTTCATACTAGGGCAAGTGGAGTAAAGTGACACAACAGGTGGGGGTGAGATGTATTTCATGTATGGGAAAAGTAGGTTGTGGGGGGACAAGAAGACGAGCCTCGCCACTGCACACATTACAGATTGTGGTGGGGCAATCTGGGAAATGCATAAGACCATTGAGAAGTGGATTGCAGTAGTCAAGGTGGGAGAAAGTAGCGACATGGACTTGCACCTTAGCTGCATTCTATCTTAAATAGGGGCAGATGCAAGCAATGTGTGTACTTGGCTGTTTAGGAGAGACGCCACTAGGGGCATTTAAATGCTGTAATGTAAATATTACCATTCCTGTAGAAGGGCAATGTTTTAAGTTGCAGGGTAAAGCAGACAGGCACATGGCACCCAGACCACTTCATTAAGATAAAGGGGTCTGGGTGCCTTTAGTGTCCTTGTAACAATAGCTTTATTTAGGCTTCACTTATTCTCACTTACATGAAGAGGTACGGATTTCTTCATTCAAAGGGTACTCTAGGCACCAGAACTACTACGGCTAAACATAGTGGTTCTGGGGTAAGGAGATTGTCACTGCAGACAGCCACTAGAGGGACTTTCTGGATGACTCCCTGCAAAGATTGCAGGAATGATATCCAGCGTCTCCACCCTCTGCATGGAGATGCTGAACATACCCCATAGAAATGCACTGTGTCAATGCATCTCTATGAGGAGATGCTGATTGGCGTAGCATTGCAATTGCGGCGCATGCACGTTAGCCCTCCAATGCTTCCCTATGGTTAAGCTTTGGATCTTCACTATTGATAATCTCAGCTAAGGGAGGAGATCGATGGGGGTATAAAGGTGAGTAATTTTTAATTTTTTTAATTTTTTTTATTTTGTGGATGGGAGGCTGAATCTTAATGTACCATTAATGTTATTTTTTACACCTCATAAATATATAAATGTTAAATATAGAGATTAGTAATTATAATATAAAAAATCCTGGATGGTGACAGTTACTGAATAAAAGCATGTATGAGTTGTTTAATTCTGTTTTAACATTTTAGACGTTGGTGTGTAGTTCATTCAGCAAAGTATATCCAGGAATCTGTATAAATTTCAAACTGTTTCTGCTACTTGATGTCTACATGCCTCAGGCACAAATTCCCGCAGTGCACAAAATCTGTTTGTGTATTAGATTTATTAAAACTAATACAAAAACAACAACATACACTTTCTGGCACCTCTTGCGAAAATGAAAACAGGGACACAACATATTCTCCTTTTTATACAGTATATAAATTTAAATAAGTTCCAAAATAATGAAAGGAACAATAAAGAAAAGAACACAGTCCTAATTTTACTTGCTTGCTGGAAATATGCACTAACTGGCTGCAAATGTTGCCCAGTCCTGATTTTACCATATGTCTTGATAAAGTGCTGTGGATTTCCCATAAAGCTATGGATGTAGGTCACGACTCACTTCTGGTAGGTTCGTGCATAAAAAGATATATGAACGAAACTACTATGTTAACTAATATAAGTCCTCATGGATTTTCATAAATAAAAGGACAACTATTGGCACCATAACAACTTCATCACAATTAAGTTGTTATGTTGTGCAGATGTCCCAGGCTCCTTCTTACCTTAAAGGACCACTATAGTGCCAGGAAAACATACTCGTTTTCCTGGCACTACAGTGCCCTGAGGGTGCCCCCACCCTCAGGGTCCCCCTCCCGCCGGGCTCTGGGGAGAGGAAAGGGGTTAAAACTTACCTTTCTCCAGCACCGGGCGGGGAGCTCTCCGCCTCCGATCCTCCTCCTCTCCTCCCTTTCGGCTGAATGTGCACGCACGGCAAGAGCTGCGCGCGCATTCAGCCAGTCTCATAGGAAAGCATTTACAATGCTTTCCTATGGACGCTGGCATGTTCTCACTGTGATTTTCACAGTGAGAAGCACGCAAGCGCCTCTAGCGGCTGTCAATGAGACAGCCACTAGAGGATTTGAGGGCTGGATTAACCCATTTATAAACATAGCAGTTTCTCTGAAACTGCTATGTTTATAAAAAAATGGGTTAACCCTAGCTGGACCTGGCACCCAGACCACTTCATTGAGCTGAAGTGGTCTGGGTGCCTAGAGTGGTCCTTTAAGGGATTAAACTGTTAATGAATGGTTTAACTTCAGAGTTTTCAAGAGACACCAATTGCTCTGCCCCTCCACTGAAAAAGGTACATTGATGCTGCCCATTTGCAAATTCAATTTAAAACAAAATTTCTGGTAGTGCTCTTTTAAATATTAGGTTTGTTTTTTAAAAATCTTTGTTGTCCTGTACAATCTCCAAGGTGCCAGTTCTCTTCCTTCTGTCTCTCCTAGTTATTATTATTATTATGTTATTTATATAGCGCCATCAAATTCCGCAGCGCTTTACAATGGCTGGACAAACAGACATGTAGTTGTAACCAGACAAGTTGGACACACAGGAACAGAGGGGTTGAGGGCCCTGCTCAATGAGCTTACATGCTAGAGGGAGTGGGGTAAAATGACACAAAAAGGTAAGGATAGTATTAGACTAGTGACAGTTGCAGAAGAGGAATCAGTCAGGAGCTATTAACAGTTTAATTGATACGCTTTTATGAAGAAGTGTGTTTTTAACGATTTTTTGAAGGAGTGAGACTGGGTGAGCATCTAACTGAGGAGGGAAGCGAGTTCAACAGGAATGGTGCAGCCCTCGAGAAATCTTGAAGGCAAGCATCAGAGGTGGGAGTACGGACAGAAGATCGGCAGATCGTAAGGGCCTAGACGGGACACTTGTGTATAAGGGAGGATAGATAGGTGGGAGCAGCATTATGTAGCGATTTGAAAGCAAGAACCAGAATTTTAAATTGAGCTCTATATTTTATAGGAAGCCAATGTAGGGACTGACAGAAGGTTGAGGCATGGGAGGTGCGGGCGGACAGGAAGATGAACTTTACTGCCGCATTCATTATGGACTGTAACGGCGCAAGTTGGGAGCACGTAAGACCACTGAGAAGCGGATTATAGTAGTCAAGGCGAGAAAGGACAGTGGAATGGACCAACACCTTAGTCGCATCTGGCGTTAAGTAGGGGCGGATGCGCGCAATGTTTTTGGAAATGACAGGATTTGGCGATAGATTGAACATGAGGCTTGAAGGAGAGGTCGGAGTCAAAGAGAACACCTAGGCAGCGAGCCTGCGTGGTGGAGCTGATTGGTAGCACCATTGACTTGGAGGGAGACAAACACAAGAGTAACAACACTTGAGGGAGGTAAGACCAGAATTTCAGTTTTGGTCAAGTTTAGTTTAAGGAAGTGGGCAGCCATCCAGTTAGAAATAGCAGAGAGGCAGTCAGAGACACTAGTCAAGAAGGACGGGGAGAGACCAGGAGAGGACAGGTAGATTTGCGTGTCATCTGCATAGAAATGATATTGGAAGCCAAAGGAGCTAATGAGTTTACCAAGGGAGGCAGTATAGATAGAGAACAGTAGGGGACCAAGGACTGAACCTTGGGGGACACCAACAGAGAGGAGTTGGGGAGAAGAAGCAGAGCCAGAGAAAGAAACACAGAAAGAGCGCTGGGAGAGGTAGGAGGAGCACCAGGAGAGAGCAATATCTTGTAGACCGATATTGCGGAGGATGAGAAGAAGCTGTTGATGATCAACAGTGTCAAAAGCCGCAGACAGGTCAAGGAGAATTAGGATAGAGTAGTGACCATGAGATTTTGCAGCGAGTAGATCATTGGATACTCTGGTCAGTGCCTTTTCCACAGAGTGCTTAGCGTGGAAACCAGACTGAAGCGGGTCTAGCAGAGAGTTGGACTCGAGGAAGTCTGTCAATCTCGCATACACAATTCTTTCAAGGATCTTGGATGCAAAAGGCAGTAGCGAGATAGGACAATAGTTGGATGGGAAGTTAGGGTCAAGATTGGGCTTCTTTAGAATTAGGGTTACAGTTGCATGTTTGAAGGGCAATGGAAATATACCAGAGGAGAGAGAGAGATTGAGAATTTTAGTGAGAGGTGGAGAAAGAGAAGAAGACAGAGTACGGATGAGATGCGAGGGAATTAGATCTAGAGAGCAGGTGGTGGGGCGGGAGGACTGGAGCAGAGCAGAAACCTCTTCCAATGTAGCGGGTGCGAATGAACATAGAACAGCAGAGGGAGTGAAGTTAGGGGGGAGAAGAAAGATGAGAGATCTCTTCTCTGATTGTAGAGATCTTGTCAGTGAAGCGAGTTGCAAAGTCTGAGGCCGTCAAGTTAGTAGGTGGAGGAGGAACAGCAGGGCAAAGAAGAGAGTTAAATGTGTGAAATAGTCGTTTGGGTTCGCGGGAGAGTGTGGTTATGAGGGTATTGAAGTAATTAACTTTTGCAGAGGAAAGAGCCAAGCTGTATGAGCTCAGCATAAATTTATAGTGGAGAAAGTCAGATGCACAGTGAGACTTTCTCCAACAGCGTTCAGCAGTTCTGGAGCATTTTTGGAGGTATCGAGTGAGCTTGGTGTGCCAGGGTTGTTGTTGGGGGCGCCTGCGGCGTTTAAATGTACAAGGTGCCATGATGTCTAGTTGAGAGGAGAGGGTGGAATTGTAGAAGGAGGTTGCAGAACTAGGACAGGTGAGGTTTGAGATAGGTAAAAGGAGAGTTTGGAGATTAGTGGAGAAATGCTCTAGGTCAAGACATTGGAGGTTTCTGTGAGAGTGATGTTCAGATGGTGGTGTCAATTGGGTCTTAGGTATGCCAATGTCAAAAGTCAGCAGATGGTGGTCAGATTGAGGAAAAGTAATATTGGAGGCAGCACAGAGGTTGGTGAAGGCAAGATCAAGAGTGTTTCCCACTGTATGGGTTGCTAAATTGGAAAATTGCGTAAGGCCAAAGGAGGAGGTTACAGAGAGCAGACGAGAGGCATCAGTGCAATTGGGGTTGTTGATTGGGATATTGAAATCCCCAAGTATAAGGGAAGGAGTGCTAGATGAGAGGAAGTGGGGAAGCCAGGAAGAAAAGTGCTCAATGAATAGTCTAGGATAACCGGGGGGCGGTAGATGATAGCAATTCTTAAAGGAGTGGGTTTAAATAGGCGGACAGTGTGAACTTCAAAAGAAGAAAAGGATAGGGCAGGGGGAGTTATGACTGGTTGAAAGGTACATTGAGGGGAGAGAAGGATGCCTACGCCGCTTCCTTTAAAGTTGAGTCTGGGAGTGTGAGAGAATTGTAGCCCACAAAAACATAAAGAGGCAGGAGTAGCGCTATCAGAGGGGGATAGCCAGGTCTCTGTAAGTGCAAGCAGTGTGAGTGAGTTTGAGATGAAAAAGTTGTGTATGGTTGTTGATTTTAAATTACTGCAGATGGAGCAGGCATTCCAGAGTGCACAATTAATTTTGGTAAGTGAGGGTAAAGGGCAGGGTATTGTGATGAGGTTTGTGGTAGGCTCCCCATTCAGAAAAGTGAGTGAAAAAGGTACATTGATGCTGCCCATTTGGAATGTTTCTGCAAATTCAATTTAATACAACATTTCTGGTAGTGCTCTTTTAAATATTAGGTTTGTTTTTTTTTTTTAAATCTTTGTTGTCCTGTACAATCTCCAAGGTGCCAGTTCTCTTCATTCTGTCTCTCCTAGTGATTATGTGTCCTTTATTCTCGGAAATTACACTAATATCCAAAGCCGTAAATTTTTCAGTGTGGTTCATATGTCTATCTGTTATCAAATCGAGTAGCCTGAACTCATAAACTATCACATTACAATAGGACCCCATCATTTGTTTTGTCCAGTGGAAAGCATCACACTTAAGTCACACAGACAACAAAATGACAGATGTGATGAGATTTTCCAGTACTGTTAGTTATCAAAAAAAACACAGTCCAGATTACGGTCCTCTCATACTCAGTTGGCACAATTTTATCAATTTTTTTCCTCCAAGTTAGATCCACTTGTCTGAGGTTAATAGACTCTTAGATCCACTTGTCTGAGGTTAATAGACTCCTCTACGTGCAAAATTTCTTATTTATTTTAATTACATATTCAATTCACTTCATCATCAAAGCTCTTCAGGTGTAGCCTGGGAAGAGAACTGATTACGATATTTAGTTTGTCGTCAGAACAGACCTTGTTATTTTTTACAATTAGAGCCTGTGTCTTCCCTTCTGTAGGAACAAATCAGGAATTCTGGGTTGGAGGAGCGAGAAGACGGAAGTTATCAATGGCTATGAATCAAAGGTTTGACGAGAATTTTGTCAGAGACCCTGTACATCAAATCAGATTTGGGGAACTGTAAATGTGGGGTGACATTTTGCGATGTAAAGTGAAAATTATTACAGTATTGCCTTTAAAAAATATTTTGCTATTATAACCACTTACAGAGTAATAATGAATACTATACATGACGTTACATTCCTAAGCAGTCAAATAGTTAGAGTTTTACCATTTTTGTATATGTATATAATTATTCACATTTCAAAACATATACTAAATAAAATTTTTCAATTTCAAGCATGGCAGCTGGCCTGTTAATAATTCACCTGAATCTTTTAATTGGGTTTTAATCCACCTCCTTAGCTTTCTGGGAGAATTGTGAAAGTTACCTTTTCTGGCCATCCAATCGTTTTGTGATGTCATTCGCTCATATATGCAGTGTTTCTCCCATTTATCTCAATGGAAGACACTCAGCACTTTTACTGTCTAGCTTATGAAAGTTAAACCCTGAGTTACTCTGGTCGAGAATATAGACAGCAGCTCTCAGGAGTCAGGAGACTAAGATAGTGGAGGGAGAAGTGTTGGAGTGGACAGATAGACTAGTGCTGCAGCAAGGAGACTGTCTTGCTGGTGGATAACTGAATTACAGATAAGTAACTTATTTATTTAATTATACCTGCGGGAATATGGACTAAATTATATATACTTTTTTTTGCTGTTTTCAGTTTATCTGCTAATAATCTATATTTCATATTTTTTTAGTTATATTTAAAGGACCACTATAGTGCCAGGAAAACAAACTTGTTTTCCTGTCACTATAGTGCCCTGAGGGTGCCCTCACCCTCATGGCCCCCCTCCCGCCAGGCTGAAGGGGGTGGAAGGGGTTAAATGCTTACCTTTCCTGGCGCTGGGTACTCTCCTCCTCCTTCCGACGTCATTGGCTGAATGCGCATGCGCGGCAAGAGCCGCGAGCGCATTCAGTCAGTCCATAGAAAAGCATTCTCAATGCCTTCCTATGGACACTGGCGTCTTCTCACTGTGAAAATCACTGTGAGAAGCGCGGAAGCGCCTCTAGCGGCTGTCAATGAGACAGCCACTAGAGGCTGGATTAACCCATATGTAAACATAGCAGTTTCTCTGAAACTGCTATGTTTACAGCAGGCAAAGTTAATCCTAGAGGGACCTGGCACCCAGACCACTTCATTAAGCTGAAGTGGTCTGGGTGCCTATAGTGGTCCTTTAACCCCTTAAGGACCAAACTTCTGGAATAAAAGGGAATCATGACATGTCACACATGTCATGTGTCCTTAAGGGGTTAAAGAGGCTCTGCCATTTTCAGGGATCATTGTATATATTTTAAGACCCCTGAAGCTGACATTTTCAGGTTTTGGGGGGTGCCCCAATTTCTCATATGCGAGTGTCACAATTTACTTACTTCAGCTCTACATTCCCCATGAGTTTTGTCAATGTTGTACGCTCGTTGCTTGCAAAAAAGTTGATGGTGCAAGCACTTTAAAGGAACACTATAGTGTCAGGAATACAAACATGGACCTGATGTGGTATTTTTAGGTGACTGACACTGCTCCGATCCCGCTGAAAAGGTCATTTTACTCACCTTCTCTCTCACGCCGGTCCCGCGGCGGCTCGCCCCATTTGGCTTTGCTTCCACAGCTAATCTGATGCTTTTTCATGGGAGCAAAATGCCTTGCTGCTCCAATCAGCATCTCCTCAATGAGATGCATTGAATGAATGCAGCTCTATGGGGAATGTTCAGTGTCTCCATACGTGGAGACACTGAACATCAATGCTGTACACTGTGCAGCACTGGACTAGGAATCACCTCTAGTTGCCGTCTGAGTGAATGCCACTGGAGGTGTTCCTAGGCTGCAATATAAACACTGCCTATTTTCTGAAAAGGCAGCATTTACATTGAAAAGCCTGCAAGGACAAATTGTACACACCAGAACAACTACATAAAGCTGGAGTTGTTCTGGTGACTATAGTGTGTCTTTAATGTCTAATAATAAAAAAGTATAGATTATATTTTAATAAATTGTCATTCTTTTGTTAACTTTGGCAAGTCCCCATCCATGCACGAAAGGATCCAGTGGACCGTTTTAGGGCTCTAGGGGGAGCTAGCACTCCTATGAATGATGTTGGGTTCAGCATTCTATGGTCCCTCGAATATTAGATAAGATTTTTATTCTCTTTGGAGAATTGCCATGTCTTGCTTTTCCTAATTAATAGTTGGTCCTGTGACCCTCAACTAACTTCTGGTCACATCTGAAATAATGGAGTACTGGGAACGGCCAAATATAAATTTATTTGTGCGAGGCGGGGTAGGTTTCTGCCTCCTAATAGCTCATACTGTGTGCAGCCCCTAACTTCACCTTTTGATGCAGGTCTGTTTAGCCATTTTTAGGTCATAGCAGAAGAAACTCTACATATAAATGCGATATATGGCATTTATATGTAGTGCCAGCACTAAGAAACTGTAACAGTTGTCAGCAGTAAATAAAACATTATGTATTGCATAGCAATACCGTCACTTTTAAAGACTTATGCTAAAATCTGTCCCAAATGTTTGAGAAACAAGTAAATGTTCTCCATGATAGAAAGACTGGTAAGGAATATCAGTTTAACTACAACAGAACTTTGAAGTCAGACTTCCATGTTATATCTGGATTTTCTATAAATCTCACACAATCCATTTGGTGACAACTCTCTAAATATTCTCCTTCTAAACATGTGGCACATAAACACATTTATAAATTCTATTATGTGATTTATCAGGCCTCACTGATTACAATACAGGCATGATCCAGTGACCCTTACACTCATCACTCTATTACAGCAAAACTCTTGGGTGTGCATTGCACTTTAATGAAAACGTTACTTAGATCTTCAAGAGATATCTCTGGATGTGTTACATTATGCCTTTTCTCTTCTTGCAAACTTCCTCATGGGGCGAATAGCCTATAATAAGTGGCTTATGTGTAATCCAACCTATGCAGACCTGTTTCATAGTTTATGATCTTGTTCCAAAATCTGAATTTTCTGGACCATATTGGTATTGTATCGCAATTCTGCTTTGACAATTCTGCTATTCACATAGGATAAAGGGCTTTTTTAATATGTTGCCATCATCCTTCCACTGTAATAGAAATTTGACTGAAAATAATAGTGGGTACAGGCAGAGCATAAAACGCTTCTCCAAATTTGAGGATAGCTCACCATGCCTTCCCTATATTTGTTTAAAGACCTGTGCATTGATTGTGGACTGCTTACAAGTGCTACAAAACAAAAATATGTTTTCTCGAAAATGTTTAAATGCTGTAAACCTTCCATATTTAGTAGACTAATGTACAAATTCCTTGAAGGTGTGCCGAACAAATCAAATGCCTGTCAATCTATGGACGAACGAATTGATTGATTAAGCAGAATCTGAACGAATCAGATTGTTCGGCCTTAGATTGACAGGCATTTGATTTGTTCAGTGCACCTGAAAGGGATGTGTGCTAAGTCTAATACTAAACCCTTGACCGACATTTCTGGGGGGGGGGGGGAAATGGAACTAAACCAATGGTACGATCAAAATTGTTCTAAATAAACTCCCCATGCCATTACAGATTCCCCAGCCAAAATGAGTGTCTCATTTAACCTTTACATCTATAACAATTCTCCCTCCACAATAGTATAGTAGGATGACTCTCGATTGTTTTACCATGGCAGTCCCAATACTTTAAATTTCTGTTTTATTATGAATTGTTTTATTTGCATTTAAATTCAAAATACAGAGCAAATGCTTTAAAATATTACTTGTACATTTTTTTATTTTTTTTTTAACAGTACGTTTGTTATCAATACTCTCCATTTTATAGTACTGTCTTGTGCTGAATTTATTGTACTACACAAAAAGAAAGGACTTTGGATTGTTCATTATGCCAGTAATATTTTAGAACGGACAAGGGGATTGCAATTTAAGATTAAGTTGTTTAATGGGATAAAGTCTCAGTTTAGTATCTATTCCAGCAATATTATTTTGGTCTAAAATTGCACATATCCATGTTAACCTCTTCACTATCCTTAGTTTAATGAATACCTCAAATGAGTAATAAATCATAATTAAGCTTTTAACAGAATTATGTGTGCCAGTGTCACATAATGCACCTGTGTCTCTTTTTAGGTATATGGAGCTTCCAATGTAGAATTAATCACTAGAACTCGCACAGAGCATCTGTCAGACCAGCACAAGAGCAAAAGCAAAGGTATTATCGCAAGTTTGAGAATAAAAATCAATTGTCAGTTGTCAATAAGCTAGGTAAATTGTCAAGTATTTAAGGAGATTTTCAGGATTCCTGCACTGTAATCACACGATCAAACACATTGACCTAGGTTTGGCTTAACATGACCATTCAGTGCTAATTGCTAGTAAATCCATACCTGTCCAGTGTTTAATGTATTCTAGCTCTAAAAATATCTGATTGAGATGCAAATTAATTCTCTACTTTCCATTAGAATTCATTCACAACTGTATTAAGAAAAAATAAAGCTTACCAACCACCCCAACATCTGAATCATTTCATGAAGAGACATTGGCAGGTGGGGTAAAAGGAGGCAGACCAGTGTCACGAATTGAGTCACTGGCACCACCCAAAGAGGGTGGCTATTAAAATAGGGACTGTTTCACCAATATCAGGGCTAATTGGAGGCATCCCGGAACAGCTCATTGCAGTGATAATGGTTTTTATAAGTCAATGGAATCCCCTGTGCTCTCAGCCTCTCACTGCTGTTGAGGTTGGACAGATTCACACTTGATGATTGAAGTATGGTTTCTCAGTATGGTTTCTGAGAGTTCCGGTTTTTGGTAGACCTCTTCAAAACCATATGACGTAAATGAGGTTGTGGTGCTTAGAGCCCCCCTTTAAATATGGAGTTATTTACCTTTCTTATCCTCACACTGCATAAATGTTCTAAAAGATAGCATTCACATTTTCCAAAGTCTCAGATTTTCAAAGGAAAATCCCTGTTTAGATTAATAATTAAAATGTTATAATTATTAATTCTGCATATGACTGGTTTAAATATTTTTTTAGTGTAATGTAAAAGCAGAGTAAATTTTCAAGAAAATGTAACATGTAAAATGTTCAATATTAATTAATAACCATAACTATTTCTTAAATCTGTTTATACATGACCATGGATGCCAACACACCAGTTATTTGGTAACCAGCAGTACCAGCAGGTTATAGGTGCTGCTGATGGCTAACTATTTGTGTGCCAGCGTAGTCATATTTAAAATAAAGTCAAATATGCATTAAGCTAGGATAGATCAGAATATGGGTGCCACTCTGAAAACCAGTAGTAACCACACAGATTGTTTAGGTTCAGCTAGTCACACAGCATTTCAGAATGCAAATCTTGTGACATCTGCCTGGTCCAAAATGGCATATTGTTTACATTTTGTCTAGTAGTACAACAGCTTAAATGGAGACTCTAGACCCATATATTACACCATGGACCTCTTGGGCACTTTAGCATGCTGAAATGCTTTATGTATAAAAAGGTTTTTTAATTTTTTTAAAATTTGACAAAAAGTACATGTTTCAATAGAAATTGTCACTTTTATAAATTAACCGTGTTATATCCCATGGCTGTCAAGCTGACAACCAGAGCTAACCTCAAGAGGCATCAATTTGCAAAGAGCACCGGCCCTCGCAAAGGCTTCTCATTGAACTGCATTGGGAAGTCTGTGATTGGGCAGCACAGAAAGTCTGGGCGGGTTTAGAAGAGGAGGTCTTGCAATGGCTGCAGACAAGAGTACTGCAGTATTTTCAAGCTATTTTTAGACACACCCCTAATGAAAAAAATCATAATTAAATGTGTGGATTTAGACAATTCCATAGCCTGTTCGATTGACCATATTGACAGTACCTGTTTGTGCGCCTTGAGGACTGGATTGGGAACAATGTCTCAGGGAAGTATTCTGAAGAGCTCCATTTCTATATAGCAAAAACATATCAGTCCAACCTGGATCAGGAATCCAGTGTTGTCATCTAGGTTACTCTGTGGATTCACAGTAAAAAGTAAAACGAGAAATCCTATAATAAAAGCTGTACTAATTTCTCATTGAATTTTACCTCCATACAAACACCTTTTAAAGTGATGGGTGATGCAAAATCAACTCTTCATTAATTGTTTATGTCCTAGCAGTGATTGCATGATATGATTTTTTTAACATGCCTCAGCACTACAAGGGCTTTTCACAGAACAGGAAATTGGCCAATGGGTTGCCAAAATATCCCACCTAGAAAAATAGATGAGTATGGTGCTTTGTTTACATTTTTGGCTCAACATGTACAATTTCCTAGTAAGCCCACCACAATTCCTGAACCAGTGAACAGGCCTGAGAGAGAAAAAAGTCTGTGATACAATTTAAGCAGACAGCATTCTCATGTTAGTCTATTCACATTTCTCTGTTAAATTCCAGGCAGTAAAACGCCTTTACAATCATTCCTGGGGATAGCCGAGCAGCATGTGGGACCAAACAACGGAGTAAGTATGGTTATCATGTAAGCGGATGGGTGTGAAATATGGGATTATGTATAAAAAGTGTTGCATTCACTTTTGCGTTTGCGCTCATTTTGTGTGCATGTGCCATTGTATAAAATTGTTACTGCACCCATTACAAATTGTAGCTTTTTTCCTGACTTTCTGTAGGGTGCCAAAAATCAATCTTTTTGCTACTTTCTGTTCCTCTTTCAAATCTTTTGCTATTAAACCAAAAAAAAAAAGAACAAAAAAGTACCCAGAAAATAAAATAACAGAAAAGGAGTAATAAGGAGTATTATGGAAAAATAAGGGAATAAATGGGTGCAATTAGAAAAATGCTCCAGAAAGAAATGGATACCACAATTTTTAAACATAACCCCTTATTTACCTGTCATGGTAAACGTATATCATAAATATCTTTCGGGCTATGTGTAGATAACACTGGTTATTATTATTCAATTTCCATTATCTGTCCCTTAAAAGTGCTTTCGGAGGAACATTTATTATTTTATTATTTATATAGCGCCATCAGGGCCGGACTGGGGATTCCAAAGCAGCCCTGGAAAAAAAATCTATGCCAGCCCCATAAGTCATTGCGCCATATATTGTCGCATGTAATATGTAAGGCCAGGTCTTGCAACCCTAGATGATTGAGATATATATATATATAAAAAACCAAACGGATCTTGCACTCCACCAATTCAATATTCAATGCCCGGTGATTGTCAGCCAAAAATGCAAAAAATATTGCCAGAGATAGCACTCCAAGGACTAATATAAAATATAACTTTTATTACCTCCACTAAAACAACACAAGGTCAACGTTTCAGCTTGATCCCCTCAAGCTTTCGTCAGGACATCTCCTGACGAAAGCTTGAGGGAATCGAGCTGAAAGGTTGACCTTGTGTTGTTTTAGTGGAGGTAATAAAAGTTATATTTTATATTAGTCCTTGGAGTGCTATCGCTGGCAATATTTTATATATATATATATGTGTGTGTGTGTGTGTGTGTTTATATATATATATATATATATATATATATATATATAATCTCTTTTTCCAATATAAAATATTGATCCTTTCAGAGTAAAATTTTTAATTATACAGTAAGCATACTCACATGCATACACAGACAATCTCACTGACAAGCTGATTGATACACAGCCTCATACATAAGGTTATTGACATAAAAACACAAGCTCACTCAGTAGCAGACACACACACACACACACACAAGCAAGCAAGCGCACACACACACAGCTTAATGTAGTGGTACTGGTGTCTATAGCCTGTCCCTGCAGGCTTTTCAATGTAAACACTGACTTTTAAGAGAAAAGGCAGTGTTTACATTGCTTCCTAGTGACAGACACTCAGACGGTCACTAGAGGTGCTTCCTGTGTCAGTGCGGATTGGCTGAGATCATCAAGCTTGATGATCTCAGCCGTAGAGACAGGGCCAGGCGAGGGGAGACCAGCATGACGTGGGAAAAAAAAAATTGAGTAAAAACACACATACACACACACATACCATGACAGACACACACCATGACACAGACAGAAACACACACACACACACCATGACAGACAGACACACACCATGACAGACACACACCTTAAAAAAGACACACACACCTTGACACACACACACACCATAACACAGACAGACCGTGACACACAGACACACACACCATGACACAGAGAGACCGTGACACAGACACACACACACCGTGACAGACACACATTACATGACACAGACAAACACACACACACATTACATGACAGACACACACACACACCATGACATAGACATACATTGCATGACACAGACAGACGCACACCATGACAGACAGTGACACACACACCATGACACAGAGACACACACAATGACACAGACAGACACACGCACACACACACCATGACAGACAGTGACACACACACCATGACACAGAGACACACACAATGACACAGACAGACACACACACACACCATGACAGACAGTGACACACCATGACACAGAGACTCAAACAATGACAGACACACATTGCTGACACAGACAGACACTCACACACCATGACACAGACACACACACACACCATGACAGACACACACATTGCTGACACAGACAGGCACTCACACACCATGACACAGACAGACACACACACACACCATGACAGACAGACACTCACACACCATGACACAGACAGACACACACACACACCATGACAGACAGACACACACACACACCATGACACGACAGACACACACACACACACACCATGACAGACAGACACACACACACCATGACACACACACACACATGACACACACACACACCATGACACACACACACACACACACCATGACACAGACAGACACACACACCATGACACAGACAGACACACACACACACCATGACAGACAGACACACACACACACCATGACACAGACAGACACACACACACACCATGACAGACAGACACACACACACACACACACATTGCTGACACAGACACACTCACACACACACCATGACAGACAGACACTCACACACCATGACACAGACAGACACACACACACACCATGACAGACAGACACACACACACCATGA
Source organism: Pelobates cultripes (assembly GCA_933207985.1). Classification (NCBI taxonomy): domain Eukaryota; kingdom Metazoa; phylum Chordata; class Amphibia; order Anura; family Pelobatidae; genus Pelobates; species Pelobates cultripes. The sequence goes on from OW240912.1 coordinate 72,336,851, forward strand.
CACAGACAGACACACACACACAAATGACACAGACACACATACACACACATACACAATTTCTACCTGTAGGGAGCTCTTCTGGTGGCTGCAGAGGGAGCTCCTTTGGCGGCCGCAGGGTTTGCTGGCTGTTCTTGCGGCCGCAGGGGGAGCTGGCTGTTGTGTATCTGCTCCCCCTTCCCTGCGCGCCGCTTAATGAGACCGGGGCCGGAATATGACGTCATATTCCGGCCCCAGTCTCATTAAGCGGTGCGCAGGGGAGGGGGAGCAGAGACACAACAGCCAGCTCCCCCTGCGGCCGCAAGAACAGCTAGCTCCCCCTGCGGCCGCCAAAGGAGCTCCCTCTGCGGCCGCAGGTGAGCCAGCTGGCTGCCCGGCCCCAGGTGCCGACAGCCCACCGGGAAATTTCCCGGTATCCTGGTGGGCCAGTCCGGCCCTGAGCGCCATCACATTCCGCAGCGCTGTACAATGGGTGGACTAACAGACATGTAATTGTAACCAGACAACTGGTCGTACAGGAACAGAGGGGGTGGAGGGCCCTGCTCAATGAGATTTATATAGGAGTATGTTCCCTGAATGTACAATTGAATGCAAAGGGCTTGATTTACTGCAGAGATTCTCCTAAAAAATATATAACTGATCACTAAAATGTGCCTAGAGTTCTTCCTATCCTGTCTCAAGCTGCTCTTCAGTGTCACTTTACAGATTGAGCCATGCAGGCTTCTATACAAGAGGTTATTTTATTTCCCATCAGGTGAGATTTCTACTGAGTTAGCAATGAAGGTTATTACGTGGCATTTGAATCTTCGATGTGCATTAATCTAGTCTGCAGGCATATGACTCGAACCTCTGGTTTCATTTTAATAAAAAGTAATCCACCAACAGCTTTGTACAAAAGTTTAATGATGCTATTTTCTGTCAATTTCTTCTTGTGTTTATGCAGTATTTCTGATTCCTTATAAGTTAGTGCACACATGATATTGATCTTTCTAATTACAATAATTACATACTGTATCTATGGCCCTCCAATCTTGTTTTTTCACTGAATTTGATATTGTTGAGAAGTGCCAGGGAATTGCAAAATTTAGGGAGTTTTAAGCTGAAACTAGATGGGTTGGAAATGTCTTCCAGTTTATTAGGAAATAATTAAAAAATTCTACAGTTTACTCCCACAATTCCCAGTTTAGTAAATAACCCTGATAATTGGGTGTTGGGATTTGTTCTGACATGTCGTTGTTCCTGAAAGGGTTTATTTGACTTGAGTTTGCCATCTATTTTTTTAAAAGCATTCATTATTTTTATTTCAACAATGACATATACAAGCATTATTGCACGTTTACCAAGAGAAAATATTATAGTTATGGCTTGGTAATCGATGGTCAAACATCTCTTTATCAATGTTTTTTTTTTAGCAAACATTAATCACTCAGACCTTCAGCCAGACAAATCCTACATCCATCACGCCAGATGAATACTTTGATCCCAACTTTGACCTGGGGAATCGGGATATGGGACGGCCCATGGAGCTCACCACCAAAACACAGAAGTAAGTTATGCTAGCTGCATTATTTGTTCCAAATTATATGTGTTTGTGTAGCCATTTACTGCAGGGGAAGAAAAATGACAGTGTTATTTGGATGAGGTTTAGGGGAACATGGGGGGAAAAGTATTGACAACAAAGATATAAAATAGTTTTAGCCTAGATAGTCATTTTATAGGAATCCTGAATATTGGCAAACTTGCAAGAGGAAGGCTGGACCTGTTTATACCTCTATGAATAGAAGGTTTAGAGATATACAGGGCTATTCAGTGAGGATTGTATGGAATTCAAAGTGAGCTTCACATTTCACAGCAATATAGCCAAACTGGGCCAAGTGCTGGGTTAAGAGCCTATTGGGCCTATTGCTGACAGTTATGTTGGGCCTATTAAAGAATCTTTTTGATACAAAGTACTATAACAGCTATACATCCTGAGTGTCTTGTATCAGGTGGGAGGTTTTGCTAGAGGCATACATGCAGGATACATTTTTAAGTCAATCACTATCTTCCAACTCTCAGCTCAGTCTACCTGTGTATCTTACATGCTCACAGCTTTTATCTGCTCTCTCTCTAATTTGATTTGTACTAGTTTCCCCACTCATCTGTTTCCCATATGCATGATAATTTTATTCTTACTGTCCTGAAGGTTTAAAGCCAAGTTGTGGTTATGCGAGGACCATCCCTTGTCTTTGTCAGAACAAGTGGCTCCAATCATTGACCTCATGGCAATAAGCAATGCACTTTTTGCAAAACTTCGTGATTTTATTACTCTCAGGCTACCCCCAGGCTTCCCTGTCAAAATTGGTGAGTGAATGTTGTATACATGAATAGATATCTACAATATATATCAATACATTCAAAAATTTATTTTCTTTTTTTTGTCTTTTATTTTACACTATCAGCTTTGGTGCATTTTATATGAGAATCTTCTCCATGTTTGATAGCATATTTACTTAGAAAATGCAGGACACTATTTTGGACGCCTTACCTGCTTTGAAAGAACATTTAATAACAATAATAATAATAATAATAATAATAACAACAAAGTATTTAACCAGGAAAGGTACATTCAGATTACTCTGGTTTTCAAGTACGTCCTGGGGATGTTACCTTAGTCCAACATCCAGGGGTTATAACTATTACCCAATTTATTACCCAGTATTGGCTATGGCAGAATAGCTAACGTGCTTACAAGTTACAGTAATGAATTCAACTCCAAATTGTAACGGCTTAATGTTTTTATTTATACCCTTAGTGATTCCTTAGGGAAACTATATTATTATTTTTTTCCACTTTTTAAAAATGATTAAATATGAATTATAGTCAATATGTTACCGTCAAAGGGTATGTTTACATAAAACCCATCTTTCAAAAAAACCAAAAAACTATTCTCAAGTGTGGAAGAGCAGAATCATAGCTATAATATATATCATCCTTGTAATTATTATGACTTTCTACAGAAATTCCCATTTTCCACATCCTGAATGCCCGCATCACATTCGGCAACCTCAATGGATGTGATGAACCGGTCTCGTCCCTGCGTCAGAGCCCCAGCAGCGAAGCACCATCCCCGAGTAGTGACTCCTGCAGCGTTAGCAGCACCAGTTCTATAAGTATGATGCCACACCAGGGGGATGCGGGACAGAGGGACCACAACAGTATGTGTCAGTTCTCAGCAGGGTATTACACTGGGTGGCATAGTGAGTCCTTGGCTGGGAGGTCAGACAGGGCCACCATTAGCTATGCATCATGTATCCTTTAGAATTCTAGTTGGGAAACTCTGAGCCAGATCGCATGGTCTAAGCCAACATTTCAGATAGGTCTTCTAGGCCTCCACCTTCACTGCATTATCAAAACATAGGCACATACAAGTTTAGTTATTGCTGTTATTGCTCAGATATTGATATCTGAGCTGAAAGGATCAAGGAAATAATTCCTACTTTGTTCCTTGTCCATATGGAATGAGTACTGTATATTTTTTTTGATGGCTTTGTAGCTTCTGGACGTGGCTGCGATATGGATCAGTCATTGTTTGAAGCGCCTCGTGGTTACAGCGTGGTGGGAAGTTACCGGGAAAGCATGCGTGAGGAAGAAGATGACCTGCTTCAGTTTGCAATCCAGCAGAGCTTATTAGAAGCTGGTAGTGAGTACGATCAGGTGAGATCTGTCAATAGGAGCATTGCCTAATGTAAAATGTGTCCTGTTTGGTCAAAAGAATCAACGTTCCACTGAGAAAAAAAAAAACCTTTCCCTTCAGTTCTTCCGTTTCCCTATAGAAAAATAGGGAAATAGATTTTATACAACTTTGAAGCAAGATGCTTCCTTCATGCCAATAGACTATAAATAGATAAAGTGATACTTTAAATTGTGTTACCTATTATACAACCAGACATTTTCACAATTTTGTTTTCAATTTATGTGCATGGGACTAGCATAGAATGAGTAGCAGTAACCTATTTCATAACTCAAATTGTTCTTAGGCAAAGAATTTTAATTTAGCTTTATTCGTTAAAGGTCTAGAATTTAGGAATAAGAGAAAAAAAATCTAAATGTTAAATATATTCTGACTTTATAGGTAACTATTTGGGAAGCTCTAACCAACAGCAAGCCAGGAACTCACCCGATGTCCAATGACAGTCGAAGAGGTGAAAGGTATGTGTGATCTGTTTATCCTGACTGCAACTGAAAGAAAGCCAAGTGTCTGTGTGGGGTATATGAGTCTGTATGCTCGGGGATATCAGCAGATATAATCATATAGCGCAACAAAGCTAACGTACATCTAAATGAATATTTTTTTAACAATTGTAACAGCGGTTCATATTGGTGGCATAATGCCAGTAAGGAGCACACAGGTGCTTACTGCATTTTTATAGAGATTTTTATTGAGAGAAAAAAGTGCGAAAAACAAATTTACACAAGACTGTATGATGGAGGTATAATCTGTATAAGATCACAAAAATTGTCTTGTACATGGGTTGTATCAAAACAAGATATATTTTGTCTCCATCATAGCATTAGCAAGAGAAAAGAGAAAATTACATCAACTTTTATAAGTGATAATGAAACAAATTTTACCATGGCCACAGGAAATGTGGAGAGAACAAAAAAAAAATAGCTTACTGCATTTTGTGTCTGTTTTGGTGCTAAATCCATAAATCTGATTATTAAAAAGCACTGCTAAAGCTCATATTGCCTATTTGACATAATTCCTTCATTTACCAATCAGATCATATAATGCAAATGCGAACTGCACTGATAGTGATCTGCCCAGACAGACGCACAGATCTCTATTGATTTTATACATTCAGCTATCTGGCAGGACAAATGCCATATTAAAGACAAGGGAATAAATGTTACTCAAGTTGTTATGTTTTGTTTTTCATTCCTAAAATTGTGTTTAGTGACGTACTTTTAATCTGTTATAAACGTATGGAGTTATTGTAATGGGCTTATTTTGCAGGACTGCCCAGCACAACCAACCCTCCAGCCCTCCTCACACAGGTTCCAACAATGTATTCACCACCTATCAGGAGCAGCTGAGGTTAGCCATGGAGCTCTCTGCTAAGGAGCAAGAGGAAGAGATTAAGTTAAAGCAACAAGAAGAGGAAGAGCTGGAGCGAATACTGCAACTCTCCCTGACCGAGAAATAGCAGGACTTACACTCAACCAATCAAGCACCCCAGGAAACATGCTGAGCCTTCTCGAGGCTTATTTGGGAAGCCATAAATCTGGACATGTCCAAGGAGGATTCATAAGGATGGGTGCTGTCTGCAGATTAGCTTTCCTGTTACACCCAATACATTGAAACATAAGCCAGAGAAAAGTGTTCCGATCCCACTACGTACCTTAATTTTGTCTCCTTCAGTCAGAGAATCGCAAATCACCTGCAATATTTCAGAGAACACTAAGTACGTTGAGACAAGTCCAGATAGTGAATGGGGCCTCTCAGATTAGCTCTGTCGGTTATGGTGCTGGTTGAAACCCATTTTCTGCTGGTGAATGAAGAATGACCAAAATACACGAAAAAAAACCAATGAATTAAAAGTCGCTAGAGATTCCATGATGGTACAGCAGGGTACAGGGTATCTAAACATTGAAAAGTCTCCAGAGGTTTATCATTCCAAAATTATCGCCATCAAAAGCAAAACATCCCAATGACTGGGATCCAGACAGATGCAGGCAGATTAATCTAACACTTTTTGGTTGAGATCAGTGGAAAAAGGGTGACTAGTAGGCTCAGAGGGTGGACTGCATTTTTGGTTGGTAGCTGCTGATGTTAGCAGCATATTAATATTATTAGTATGATTACCAATGGCTTGGAAATAATAATAATACTGACTGTATGAATGCCAGAGTGGTAAATGTGTGCAGTAAATTCAAATGGTTATGTGTTTTGTTTTATTTATTTTTTAATAATAATATCTTATATTTAAACCAGAGCTACATAGATCACTTTCTGTTTTAATGCCCATGGCTCCCCATATGCTCTTCGGTGCTATCAAAATTGCATAGTTACATGGAAATTCTATCTGAATTAAGATACATCATTTGTCAATAAGGTTATGTATAAAGATTGTTAATAGGCAACGTTCTTATTGCTGAGCAGTCACCATGGAAACCACTGAAATGGTCATGCTGTTCCATTTCAGATCTTTGATCATTAACTGTTCTTTGTACAGTACTCCAACACATATAGTCTATTACCACGTTCTTTTTAATTGTGGTATCTGAGTCAGGTTAGATTGTGTTACATGTGTATGGTTCTTCAGAAGACAATCAGCTTATTTTTTCTGGTTTCAATAGTTTCTTAAAAAGATCATACAGTGATGGAACAGCAGGATATATATATATATATATATATACATATATATATATAGATATAGATATAAGGAATTCCAAACACTTGCACTCCAACTTTAAATAGTGGTACCCGGTGCCAAGTCACATATTCAATAAATTTCAGAAAATACCGGCACTCTTGGGCTTTTTCAATCTTCCTTCATTAATCAAAGGAAATCTAGGTCAGCGATTCAGCTCCTAAATGGAGCTTTCACCAGGACATACATGGACTAATTTTTTCCCTTAAATATATCACATACTGATGGATAAATTAATGGTACCAAAAATTCCTTAAATAAATGTGGATTTCATTTTAATGCAAACATGCCATTTCATGTTAAGAATATACATTATTTGACATTTCCATTTAGACATATTTTTAACTGTATTTTGCCCTGATTTGGGGCACTCACCATTTCATAGATTGTAGCGTAGTAAGGAACTTTGCCATGCTAGTTTTTTTTCAACTGCATTTCCCATAATCCTCATGGAGGCTACATCTATCTCAGACCATGCTTCAGACTGGTTTAGGGTGGCGGAAGAAGTTATGCATATTTGGATCAGTTCCATTATATTATTAATAATTTTTTTGTTCTGTAATTTTCAGAAAATTACTGAGGAGGGTTAAACTACAAATTAATTCATAATTCATGGAAAGTTTTCAACTCTTACATTATATCCCCCATCCTTTCTGAAACATGTTATTGCCAATTCAAAAAGAGATTCTTCAAGGAGCCCGGGATATTTTAAGACTTATCACTGTAAAAATTATGTGTTAGATCACTGACTACTGAAATAGACAATGATGTGATATGATTGCCGCCCTAACTCACCTGCATCTTCCAAATGGTCTTGGCCTTGAGAGCACTGGAAATTCTAAAGTAGTGAGAGTCTTAACACATTACACATGGTGAGTCACAGTTTGTTATAAACAATGACTTCATGCTGAGCATTAATGCTGTCCTAGAATATGTCTCATCCAGTGTTCAATATGGGATTTTTTAATGGTTGCCAGACACAATCTGCAAAGCTCCAGCAACTTCGACATCAACTAGAAGCTAAATAGTTTTGTGCATCTTCTCTTGTGTGTCTTGTCGATTGAAGTTTGGTATGGCAGGTTTTTTTTTATGAACTAGTTTAGGTCCTTAGGTAGTTGTGGAATACATTTCCCAGCCTAATGGCAGGCAGAGCGTAATTGGAAAAGTGGTGCAGTGCCAAAATTAGCCATCACTGGTTTAGCCTAAAACACTTGCAGTTCCCAATACAACTGTACTACACGTGTCACGCTGCATTTTACACTCTGCATACCTAGGGCCTATGGGCGCCATTGGCTTTAATATAACTAGGGCTTTTATCTTGATCAATGCATATTTTGAGTACGAATCCACCCTGGCCTACATTTAGTAGTGCTGGAAGTTTTGGGCAGAGAAAGATTAAGATCCCATGAGATATTAGGCGGGTTATGATTTTGCCTCCCTTCATTCCTCACATAGGGATGGTTAATGGGACCAAACAAATTCATGGTTGTGTGGCCCCGTCTAACCCCTGGGCCCTTGCTCTGTTCATTTTTGTCACTGCCCTTCTAAACAGTTCTTGAAGGTGATGAGCATAGCCAGAAGAGCAGGTCAGACAATGACCACTGAACAATCAATGTACCCTGTGCAAGGAGGGAAGAATCATAGGCACTTGTCTTCACTTTTACAGTTAAATGGTTAAAGAGATTGATAGAAAACAGACGAAAAAAAAGAAACTGATGACAAGGATGAGGAAAGAAATGGAACACACACAGGAAGTCTTAGCTAGATAAAGGCTGCTGGAAATGGAACATTGCAGATCAAAATACGGATTATATGTTAAGAAATCAGTGTTTTAGGACATTGTGGCTAAAGTAACTTTGTTGCTTTGACTTGCAAGTTCCACTGGCAGAGGGCACGTGTTGAGTGTCAAGTCAGGCGTCTTAGAGAAGAGATTTGTTTTTTCAGTAAAAAAAAAAAGAGTAAGAAATAAAAGTGTGTTATAATATTGCACACCCCATAATACTTTGAACATCATAGCTAGGGTTAAAGCTCTTTACCCATTTTTGTTCGTCATCCATTCATGGTACTAGAGAAATAGACGGTAAATGTATTGATCACTTGGAATATTAAATTTTTATATTTCTTGCTACACATTATGGTTGAAGAAGCAATGAGTGTAGCCAGGGCCGGCTCCACCATTGAGGCGAATAAGGCATTCGCCTGGGGTGCCGGCCTCTGGGGGGCGCCCACTGGGAGGTTTCCTGGTGGGCAGCCCTGCTGCTGTCTGGAGATGCTTAGCTGGGTGAGCGGCTCCTTAGCCAACCCCCAGCGCAGCCACTCACTTGCTGGGCTCCTCTCTGCCGCTTGCCTGCTCGGGGAAAGCACCCAAGCAGAGCACTCAGCTTCCTGCAGACAGGGGGAGGCCGTGAAGTGACTTAATATCCTGGCTACCCCCTGCCTGTGAACACTGGAAGCATTCTAAGGGGAACAGGAAGCAGCCTGTGCTCACAGTGCATGGCTCTCCTGCTTCCCCATACCAGGAACAGAGCAGCTACCTGCAGACTGGACTTCTCCTCTTCACAGCACCCAGGTATGGCAGGCTAAGGGGGATGGTTTATTGTGTGCATGGTTGTAAATTGGTGTGTGTATGTTTTAAATTGCTGTATTTGTGTGTGTTAATAATGTAAAGTGATGTGAGTTTTTTGTTTGAGTGACTGTGTGTGTGTGTGTGTGTGTGTGTTAGTCAAAGTGTGTAAGTGACACTGTGTGTGTATTAGTGAGAGTGTGTAAGTGACTCTTAAGTGAACGTGTAAGTGTGTGTGTTTTAGTGAGACTGCAAGTGACAGTGTGTGTTAGTGAGAGTGTGTAACTCTTGGTGTGTATTTGTGTCTGTGTTAGTGAGAGTGTGTAAGTGACACTGTGTGTGTGTTAGCAAGAGTGTGCAAGTGACACTGTAAGTGACTGTGTGTGTGTGTGTTAGTGAGAGTGTAACTGACAGTGTGTATGTTGGTGAGAGTGTGTGTATGTTAGTGAGAGTGCAAGTGACTGTGTGTGTGTTAGTGAGAGTGTGTAAGTGACAATGTGTATGTCGGTGAGAGTGTGTATATGTTAGTGGGAGTGTGTAACTGACAATCTGTATGGCAGTGAGTGTGTGTGTTAGTGAGAGTGTGTATATTTCTTTCCCTAAATGTGTGCTCACTATGTTTCTCTCCTAAAATGTTTCCCAGTCTCTGTTTCCTAAATATCTCAACAGTCTCTCTATCTTTTCCCTAAATGTCTCCCCAGGCTGTTTCCGTTCTTTCTCACTGTGCGTCTGCTTTCACTTAAAGGGACACTATAGGCACCCAGACCACTTCAACTGATTGAAGTGATCTGCATGCACTATCCCAGTGCCCTTACATGGCTATGGTAATTATTGCAGTTTTTAACAAACTGCAATAAATACCATTCAGGGTTAACTCCACCTCTAGTGACTATTCATGGGGACATCCAGCGTCACGCAAAACCCCATAGGAAAGCATTGTGGCTAAATAATAGTGTAATGCTTTCCTATGGGAAAATCCTAATGTGAGCGTGGCCATTGAGGAGCGACGGCGGACCAGAGCCAGTGCCAAGGGACATCAGCGCTGGACCCGGGTAAGTGGCAGAAGGGGTTTTTAATCCCTTCTGCACCACGAGGGGGAGGTGCACTTGATGGAGGGGAAGCTATAGTGCCAGGAAAACAATTTTGTTTTCCTGGCACTATGGTTTCCCTTTAATGTCTCCTCAGTGCTTCTCTTTCCCTAAACGTCAGAGTTTAGTGAATAAACCTCTGAGGGAATTTAGTTGCATTCATGAGGGGGCGGCAAAATGGATTGTTGCCTAGTGCGGCAAGAATCCTTGCACCGGCCCTGAGTGTAGCAACTGTAATCATGCACAATTTTATTTAAAACACGACACATGTTCTATACATTTAATAGCTTTTGGACCTTAACTGTGATTTTGTTATTTGCCCATTATAGAATCCATGTTAAAAATCCAGTTGTATAAACCTGCCCATAAATTGAACATCCCAATGTGTGGCTCAGTACATCACTACAAAACTGCTGCAGTAGAATGCTTACATTTAATTTAGAAAACAAGACCCCACAGAACAGTGTCAGACAAGCCCTATCAATGCAGATATTCAGAAAAAAAGCAGTTCCAGTAAAAGTATCCATTAAAACATTAATGTCAGCTCAAACCTGGGCGTTAAAAATGGCAAAAAGAGTGAAAGTGTAGAGTGTCCTTTATATTGGCACTGAAGGGTTATGGGGTACTTAGTATTATTTATACAGGGTATGCCAAAATTCAGAGTAGGATTTGACAGGTAAATAACTTGTTAGTAGTTCAATTTTTTTGTTGCAGGTACATATTATAACTGAGTCTTGGGAGATCAATCATGGGTAACTTCATGAGGGAATAACGAATTAGCCACAGAAAACAATGGATTTATTCATCAACTTATCATGTCTGACAAAGCTCATTTTCATTTAAATGATTTTGTCAATAAGTAAACATTAACTAACATTATGAACAATGTAATCGAAAGAGCCCGACTTTGCAAGACGGAGATGAAGCTCATTTAAAAGATGTCTTCTTCCAAACCTAGTCAAACAAATCTCCATACATTAAGCATTCATTGTGTGTAATATATTTGGAATCGGTAAATTCATTTTTTTTAAATGATTGACTCCTCAAACTCTACTCTGAATTTTGGCCCACCCTGTAGTTATCTAGCATTTTAGTGATGGGAGTTACATGCAACTAGCACATTTAGTGTCCATGAGGATTTGAGCAAATGCTGTGAAGGTGTAAACAGCTGTGCCTTATGCTGTAATGACACACTGTGATATACTCTGTCATGATACTGCGCTCCTGCGAGGAGTGTCATTATAGAATCGCATCCCACATTAAGTACAGTAATGTTTGTTACCCATAACTGCCACTGAGCAGAAATGGAGTTTATACTCTCCTTATTTTTATCGCCTTATGACTCTAACCATCTTCTAAAGAACATCTTTATTTTCTACTCTGGTTTCAAAAGCATATACTTCAGTCACGAACACTGAGAAGCTGAATGTCTGCCAATTTAAAAAGATAAGCTTCAAACACTTTCCTCCAGAATGAAAAACATACTGTGCTTTGGGGGAAAAAAAACACAATTAATTTAATATTTCCTAGAGTATGCCTTAAAATGAGACTATAACCTTAACATTGTGGTGTCAAACAAGTGACAGTTACACAGAGCATGAAATGTCTCTGTTAGAGGCCTGCAAAATAGAAAACAAATAATGAAATCGGGAGATAAATGATTTAGAACTCTGCACAGCGATATGCTCTCTTTGTTACAATTAACAGAAAACATATTTATCCAAAGGAGAGTGGTTTAAACCGTGCGGCTTTGCTCTGTTATTTTGCAGATGTCAAATGAAAAATGAATGATTCCATATTGCAGCAATTTGTACAAAATGAAGTCAATTCTGGCAGATGATACATCGTTCTACAGAGTTTAAACTCCTATATTTCTTATTTTCTGGATATTGTGGGTTGTATTTCTCCATCCACGCATTGCAAATGTACTGAACTATACTATATTGTATTGATGTGTGTGGGCAGTGTGTCATTTTTTCAACTGAAGTAAATATACTCTTCTGTTTGATGGGAATTTTCCAGTTGCAACATCTGTCTGAGTTTCTTTGTGCCCAAACAAGTTTTCAAAAAAGTATATATTGGCCTGTATTAAAAAAAAAAAAAAAAAAGTAGTCTACTGCAGTTAAAGTGCCACAGTCACATTGCAGGTTTTATTTTTAAATTAAAGGGTTACACCATGCCTACAATTTATCTATGCTTATTTTTTGTTTAAAAGCATTCGTGTATCACTGAGACTTATTGTCCACCTTTTTTTCCAATACAAAACTTAAAACAAAGGCAAAAAACTTACCTTCCGTCCAACACTGGACCATGTGATCCCAGAAGAGCACTCTGCCTATATCGCTGCTTCCTTCAAGGCTCAATCAAATGCTTCTCATAGAGAACTAGGGAACTTTGCCACAACTGCCACTCAGATCATTCTGATAAGGAAGCATTGAATGTAATGCTTCTCTATCAGAACTAATGAACGCTATACAGCTCGTGTGCACATTGTGAACGTTTGCGAGTTGCGAGATCAGCTGATCAGCAGCACATCTCGCCCACTTGTGCCTACCTATCTCCACATCCTAGAGCTGAAGGGAGGGATGATGAGAGGCACAGAGACTTAAGAGAGGGTGTACAGGGGAATCTATGTCAGTGCATGCTGACAATGCATATTTTTTATGCATGGTATTAACATTACTTAGTTCAGGAACAATGTTCTGGACTGACTAGGCCACATGTGCAGGGCATATGACTTAATTCTGGCACAAAAATTGGAATATCTCTTTCTCCTTGCACCATGATCACTTCTAAAAACAAAAGTGGTCTTGGTGTTTGGTCCCTTTTTATGGTAACTTGTTTTTATTTTTTTATTTTTTTAAATTCTTTATTTTATTTGTGCAGATGTTGAACATCATAGTTGCACTGCCACAATAGCTGGTGGCAAATTTTTTTCATTCACTGATATACATATGGCTTAAGATAATTATGCATACAACAGAAGTTTTGGATAATATTAGGATAACAGTAGCTTGGCAATACGATGTGAGTTATAGTAGTTGTAGTGGTCATGCTAGGGCCCCCGCTGGGTGACACTTAGTCTGTGTGTATCGTTGGCTTATTCTGGCCTATGCTCTCTTAAGAGGTGTGGTCTGGATCTGGAGAAGGCAAGGCGTTTCTACTGTCTGTGACCCCTCGTCTGGTTAGTAGTTGTTGTGGTGCGTATTGAGTGGAAAGGTCAGGTGTCGTCTAAGGGAGGGTAGTTTTCCGCTTGTAAATGCTTATGGTGGAGATTAGTGGGTGACCCCTTCATTAGGTATTCGGGCGGGGATGGGCCCGGGGATATGACGGTTGGTCTGTGTGTCGGCCTCGTGGCTGTGGTCAGTGCGCTGTGTGGTCAAGGGGGGGGGAAGGAAACTAGTCGGGGGTGCTTCTGATGGTCTACACTTGATGTGTGGCCTGTTCCTGTGCCTTGTTAGCTTAGGAGGTGATTAACAATCAAAAACAAAGTTAGAAAAACTTAAAAAACAATCTAATGCTAGTTGCAAAACAAATTGGGTTAGCATCCGTCTGCTGGTCTTTGGCCCTTCGGGATTCAGGTGGTTGCGGCCACGTAGGTCTCCACGGAGGGTTGGTGTGGAGTGAAGGGCGTGACCCTGGCTGGGTCCCAGGAGTGTGGTGTCTTGCAGGCAGCGTTGGAGTCCATATGTCTTAGGGAGTCTTGTGGGAGACCTAGGTCCCGCATGAGCATTGTTGCGCCCTGTACGTCTTGGAGTGGATAGTCCATGCCCCCATGTTGCACCAATAGTGTGCGCGGTATGCGGCAGCGATAGCGGATGCTGCATCGGTGTAAAAGCATGGTGAGAGGTCTGAACTATCGTCGCCAGGCCAGTGTACTGCTGGATAGGCCAGCATAGAATTCCAGTGACATGTTCTCAAATTGGGTGTCAGGACGGCCGCTTTGTCTGTACTGCTCTGAAAGTGCACTATCAGGTCTCTGGTGACAGTGGCTGGTGCTTTGGTTGGTTTGGGAACACAGAAAATTCCATCCAGGGTCACTGCCTTGCCTTGTTTTGGTGGGAGCAGTGGCGTACTAAGGGGGGGGCGGGGGGGCGGTCCGCCCCGGGTGCCAGCCGGGTGGGGGGGTGCCATGACCAGCCCCCGCCCCCCCCATGCTGCAGCCGCCCGAGCGCTCTGTGAAGAGCCTCAGGCGGCTGCAGCTTTGCCCGGGCGGTGCGTCCATGAGGGCGGACCGCACCGCCCGGGCGCAGCCTGAGGAGAGGCTGACAGGAGGGAACGCTCCTGTCAGCTCCCTCACTGCAGCATGGTCCGACGGGTACAGAGAGCAGCTGTCTCCTGTACCCGGCCGGACTAACAGGAAGTGCACACTGAGTGTGCACTTCCTGTTAGTCCGGCCGGTACAGGAAACAAAAGCTCCCTGTACCCGCGGACTATACAGGGCTCGGCCACGCTACAGGGAGGTAGGGGGGAGGGGGAGAAAGAAGGGGGGGGAGGTGAGAGAGAGAAATAAGGGGGTGAGAGGTGAGAAAGAAACAAGGGGTGAGAAAGAGAAATAAGGGGGTGAGAGAGGGTGAGAAAGCATTAATAAGGGGGTGAGAAAGAGAGATAAGGGGTGAGAGAGGGGTGAGAAAAGAACAAGGGGGTGAGAAAGAGAAATAAGGGGGGTGAGAGAGGGGTGAGAAAGAGAAATAAGGGGGTGAGAGGGGTGAGAAAAAGAACAAGGGGGTGAGAAAGAGAAATAAGGGGGTGAGAGAGAAATAAGGGGGGTGAGAAAGAGAAATAAGGGGGGTGAGAGAGGGGTGAGAAAGAGAAATAGGGGGGTGAGAGAGGGTGAGAAAAAGAAATAAGGGGGTGGAGAAAGAGAAATAAGGGGGGTGGAGAGAAAGAGAACAGGGGTGAGAAGAGGAAATAAGGGGGTGGAGAGAGGGTGAGAAAGAAATAAGGGGGGTGAGAAAGAAATAAGGGGGGGTGAGAAAGAGAAATAAGGGGGGTGAGAAAGAGAAATAAGGGGGGTGAGAGAAAATAGGAGCGGGGGTGAGAGAGAAATTAGGAGGGGGTGAGAAAGAGAAATTGGGAGGAGGAGAAGGAAATTGGAGCGGGAGGAGAGATTGACATTCATCACATACACACAATGCACCCCTTGCACACAGAAAAACACACAATGCATTACACACACAGACACACATACACAAGCAATGCAACCGTTACACACAATGCATCCCATACACACACAGAAACACACAATGCATTCATTACACACACTCAATGCACCCCTTACACACATTCAATGCATCCCATACATACACAGAAACACACCTTGCAGTCCTTACACATACAAACACA